>WBNM01020221.1:0-132114 GCA_013399055.1 Ramphastos sulfuratus
TTCTCAGCTAACCAATTCCCACATACAAACACAGCCCCGGGTGATAACACAGGACCTGTTCCCTAGCAAGGTTTTGAGTTATGACAGATGTCTCTCAGCAGACATCCCTCTGTCAGGAGCAAACAGGACAATCATTTGGTGTCACAAGAGATTGTGAAAGGAAGTTGGGAATCTGCAAAATGCCATCACTGTGGTGGATTCTGGACTTTTAGTTACAGATTTACTTCACGTGCTTGACAGATTGCGGCTGTGTCCATGGTGTCTGTGACAACAGGCCTGGCAGTGGCGGTGTGTGTCAGTCCTGGTCCTGCAAGGAAGGCTACACTGGGAAGTTCTGTGACAGGATGTCCAGGAACTGTGGTCCAAGCGGGATGTCTCAGTACTGCCACCAGAATGCTGTCTGCAGCCTCAATGACACAGCAAGGTTGGTGTTTTTGGCATGCATGCTTGGCTGGGCTCATCGTCACTGTGCAGGCACACAGCAGCTGTGTGTTTGGCTGCGGACTCATTGCACAAGGTTGTTTGAGGAACAGCCTGCCAGAGATCAGTCAGGTTCTTGCTGCCTCGACAGCCTCAAACTGCCTTTTTGCTCTCTGTGGGCTTTCAGGAGGGGCTGCTCTATCTGTGTCCCTTTCGTGCTTATGCTTTTAAGGTGCATCTGCATGGATGGATATGAAGGTGATGGGTTTTCCTGCCAGCCTATAGACCTGTGCAGTCAGCCAGAACGAGGAGGCTGTTCGCAAAATGTAAGTGGGAGAAGTGTGGAGAAGCAGCCCCTGTCAGTCAGAGCAGAGATTAAGGACTCCTGGGACCACTACAGATTTTGTGTGCTAACTTTCCCTGCATGTAAGATGGGATATGGAGTAACAGGAATCTTGACTTAGTCCTTATAGGATGTCGACTGTTTGGGTTGGTGACAAAATGCCCAGGGAGAGTTTGTCTGCTTTGCAGCAGGTATTTTGACAGCTGGAGAGATTAGCTGTACTGATCATTTTGGGTTTGTGTCAGTTTTCTCCTCAGCTCTTCTAATGTGTGCTGGCTTCTCTCTTCCTGTGGTGAGGCTGTAGCTTAACTGCAAACTCCAACTCTTACTTCAAGTAACCATTGACACCACATTATCATCCTTAGTAAAAAACCGTAGTGCTTTATGATGGAAATGGCTGCCAAGTGGTCAGACTTCATCCTAATTTAGACCACTTAGTGACAGGAACACACTGGACCATGTAGAAGGAAATAGGATGGCATTGGGTACAAAGTAGGTCCTTCTTGAGGCAGATCTGCTTTCTGCCATTGATTCTATCCCACACATCTGGGCAGAAGATTGTGCTCCTCACTTCTGTAATGGAAAAGCTTCACAGGATGGTGAGGAATGTCTTGGGAGTTCTGAGCCACCCTGGGCATGAGTGTCTGCCTCTCTGAAAACCCAGAATGTTTCCAAAATCACTTTATTGTAAAGTTGTCTATGACTTCTGTGCAAAAAAATTCTCAGTGGTCTGGTGAAGGAGCTCTGTTGCTGTATTTGCACTCCTCTCCTTGCTCTAATGAGTGTCATTTGTTTTCTCTCCCTCCTCCTGTAGGCCCTGTGCACCAGTACGGGCCCTGGCACCGCCACCTGCCAGTGCAGCCCTGGCTGGACTGGGGACGGCAAGGCCTGCGTGGCCATAGACAACTGCGTGCTGGAGAGCAGGGGGCACTGCCACATCAATGCCGACTGCCTGTACATGGGCCCTGGACAGGTATGAACAATGCTCAGCAGTCTGGAGAGGGACTCAGCATTTCCTAAGCTGCTCTGAGATGGCCTTGGATTGCTGGAGGCAGCCCAGGTGATGGCCAGCAGCAAAGGCTGCAGGCTATTGTCTGGCACCAGCAGCGCCCGCTGCAGCTAGAGCCCCACAGCCTGCCTGTGTGTAGGGAGATGGACTGCTGTGTGTCAGGAAACTGCTCTGCTCTGAGACTCCTGTGCAGTTAAGGGAGGCTAGAGCCACACAGCCTGCTTGCCTGTGGGGAGGTGCACTGCTGTGCGTCAGGAGACTGATCTGCTCTCATGGCGTCTCATGGTTAGGCATGAGATAGAAATAAGGCACACAGGAGAGGTAGCTTTTCAGAGTGCTGCTCCTTAAGGTGTTTTTTCCTACTGAGCAAGGGAAGCATTGGGCAATATACTGAGAAAAGATGACAGACCTGTAGCATATTTTAGTGAGGTGAGATGTACAAGTGCGCAGCTATCCTGAAAGCAGGAAACTTTGCAATGAACCCTTCTACTCTTTCTACTATTTACAAAGTCTATGTCATTCCCTGAAAAGCTGGAAATAAAGATGAAAACTATCAATTTCAAGTGACAGCCTCACAGTCAAACAGTGCAAGGGATTCATGTATTTGAGTAGCCAGGCAGCATGTGTGCTGTGATAGAGGATGATGCTTCTCTAGGGAAATATCTCCATATTTCCAGGTCTTGAGGGGCCAGGAAGAAATCTTGGGAAATTAAGAATAGGTTTTGCTACCTTAGGTATTCTTTTTTTTATCAAATGAGGATGTTCTGATAGGTCTAGAAAACTGAAATGTCTCTTTCTTGCAGAGCAAGTGTGTCTGTAAGAGAGGTTATGCCGGCGATGGCCACAACTGTGATGCAATCAACCCATGCCTCATGGACAATGGTGGCTGCCATGACTTGGTGAGTAGCTAAAGAGCTGTTCCAAGGCTGTGGAGGTTCCTCTGCTCACTGTCAAAGGTTTTTCAGCCATGGCTTTGAGAACTGCAAGTTTTATGTTATGTCATCTTGCTGGCTTTTATAAATGTGGATCCTCTGATTTTGTGAGTTCACACAACCTAACAAATCATCTAGGCTTAGCTGCGTAAGGTATAAATTCAGTGCCACCATAAAGGTAACAGGAACATGCTTGTGTGTGGTACTCTGTCCCAGGCCTTGGAAGGCCAGAATTCAATTCCTAAATAGGTGTAACACTACATAAGCTGTGTTTCCTCTCTAATTTCTCCTCTCTTTGTATTTGCAGGCTATGTGTGTACCCCTTGGTGGAGGAGACAGATCCTGCATTTGCCCTGAAGGCTACACTGGGGATGGCATGACATGTTATGGGGACATTCTGAAAGTGAGTAAATTGCAAGTGTTTGAGGTATTATTGAGATTGGAGATAAATGGCTCTGCTTGCACTTGCCTTTTCTCTGTTACCTGAGCTGACTCCTCCTTCCAGCACCAGCCTGACAGCACAAGTGTGTCCCAAGGCCACAAGGAGAGATATGATGCCAAGGCCAATTCTTGCCAATGGAATCATTGGCAGTAATTTCTGAGCTTTCTTTGGCTCTGGCTGTCCTGTACAATAGGTCATCTTTTCTTTGTTGTTCGAAAGTCAGAGCTGCTAGGCCCATTTCCTGTCTTTACAAATATCAAAGGCCACTACAGATTCTGTCTCTGCCCTTGGCAAACATGAGGAACTGCAGATGAGTTGGAAAGAGTTTTGTTATTTGGTCATACATTTTGTTAATGGCTGAAGTTTGTGTTTGGGAGTGCCCATCTCTCACCGTGATACATGGTGCCTGTAATGGTTGTGAGATGAGAGGATTGTCTAAGCCGTTATTGTCAGATTCAACATTGCAAAGAGCTCCTTTCCCCTCCCCCGGGTCTCCCAGCCCTGCAGCCTCAGAACCTGCTCAGCAGGCGTAACCCTCCTGTTGTTTGTATTTGCAAGGAGCTGGCCAGGAATTCCCACTTCTCAGGCTTCTACGACTGGGTTAAGGTAAGAACAGCCATGGGATGCCTGCATCGGTAAGTTCTGTAGAAGTCTCTTTGAAGACTGCTATTAGAGGAAGAGCAACTCCATTTATCTCTTCCATTAGAGAAGAACAAAACAACAACGAAGGAAGAATTGTTACAAAGCAGGCAGGCATGTAGAAAAGCTCTGGAGTTCATCATAGAGAGAGAGTAATGAATGTGCTTTGGGTGCCTTGTTTCTAACACAGGAGGAAGCTGGGGCTCTGTTACATTTCATTTTTGTAGGTGTACTATCTGTAACTCCAAGCCATCATAACATAGCACAGAAGGGAAAGAAAAAGGAGCGTAACACAGCACAATAACAGCTGTTTCTCAGAAGAGCTTGGTTTGAGAAGTTAGACTGTGTGTTTGTTCCTTCTATTCCTACTGCTTCCCTGCCTCTGATGTAGCAATGAGAAACACCCCCCAGGCTGCATCAGGTCTGTGAAAGCGTGCTGTGGTGGGTGGCAGCTAACTGAGCTTTAGGTTGCCCGTCCTGCTGCATAGATTCCTTTTGCCAGGAAAAATCTTAGTCTGTCCACCAAAATTGATGCTGAGGGTCCAGAAAGCATTTATGGCTATGACTGAATGGGTTTGAAGATTAATGAAAGTACTAAAGTAGGGCTTAAAGCAGCAGATTTCCCCTGGGCAAACAGGTGTCAGCTGCTTTGGATAAAAGACCTGCGGCATTCATTGAGGGTCAGCAGCACTCAACTGCCGTGCCAGGAAGGAGAGCCTGCAGTGCTGCTGAGCTTTCTACATGTCCCTTTCACACAACTGCAAGAGTGGAATGACTGTTGGATATATTTTGTGGTATAGATGTGGCAGTGGCATGTCTTATTTGTTCATTTTTGTGCTTTGGACAACAGAAATCTCTCTTCAGCATCCCAGCAGGAACCAATGTCACTGTCCTGGTGCCATCGGAGGCAGCTATCAAAAACCTGAGCAGGACTGAGAAAGATTTCTGGCTGACTCCCTACATGTTGCCATTTTTAGTAAGGTATGAGAAGACTCTTGCTTTTGCTTTGCTATCCCAAGCAACAGTAACAAAGACATGACCTGGATTTGTGCTTGTAGAAGACAAGGAGCTATCCTGAGATAAATATAGAAGCAGGATTAAATATCTAGCAAAGCAAAGGATTGAGTGGGTGTTAAAAACCTCACAGAGCACAGGCACTGGGAAGTGGGGTATTTTTCATGTATTTGCAGAGAGATATTTTCTCTGCCACGTAGGCACAGATGGCATCAGGACAAGCTGTTCCTCTCATCATTCTCTCCACCTGCTGAACTACTTCGTGTGAGAGGGGTGAATGTTGGTAGGCTCTTACCTCCTTGTTACTGCAAACAGTGCCATAATCTATTCTTTACCTGCCTGTGTTCCCTCCAGGGCCCACTTTCTTGAAGGTGTCTTCACGGGAGAAAAGCTTAAAAAGTACAACGGGACAGAATTAGCTACCCTCAACCCACAGACCAGCTGGCAGCTAAACACCAGCGGCGGCGTAAGGGTTTCTTACATAACTCACATGCATGAGTATTGAAATTAACTGCTCAGTGGCTGCTGTGTGGAGCAGGCAGCTTGGGTGGGACACTGATGCCTTCAGACTCAGGCATCTTTCAAAACCTGCAGCCAGCTCAATCAGATGCAACCTTGAATGAACGATATATTTGTCTTGAACTTGCTTGGCAGTTTCTAATCCTTTTGCTTCTCTCTCTGATCCTTTTGCAGGCATTAACCATCCAGAAGGCAAGGATAGTGGTCAGTGACATCCCTGCCAGCAATGGCATTATTCATGTCCTCAGTAAGGTATGTTGGTTCCTCTGATGCTGTGAAATGCTGCTGGTAGCAGCATGTTTGTGTTGCAGCAGCTGTGATGGGGCCAAGGAAGAATACAGGTCTGGCCAGTTAGGGAGGCATATCATGGCAAAAATATATTTGGTTATCACAAGGTCCTGTTTCCTGTGCTCCAGTGTTCGATGTTTAAAATATTTTACTCCAGGACAAGCAGTAGGGGAGTTCCTCTTCTGCTGGCTGACAAGAAGAGTTAAGAGTTTTGCAGAACTCTGTAAAAGGAGGCCTTTACTAATTGCCTTTCTTGCAAGCAGGACAGGAGTCTGCTGTGATTTTCTCCAGAGCCCCTTGGCTAACCTTCCTTATGCACTCACTTTTCCCACAGGTTTTGTTGCCAGCTTCAGGAGATATCCCACGAAGTCCTCCAGGTCTGGAGAAACAGCTTGAGACAGTTGCCTCATTCAGCACATTCAAGCAACTGCTCCAGGTAAGCTACTGAGGTGAACACTGTGCTAGTTGTCCGAACTGGCTTTTGAGTAAATGCCCACCTTACCCTGTAGGAGTGGACCAAAATTTGGGCTGACTGGTGAGAAAATTTTGGACTCCCTGAGTAAAGGGAGACCGCCTGTTTCCTACCATTGACAAGGGATATTCTAGCAAAGCTCTTCTGAGCAGCCATATTTCAGATGTGTCATTGGCATGTTACTACAGTGGAAGATGACCTGTCTGCTGCAGTCACTCTCATGCTTGTATGGGGCAGAGAAAACTAGAGGACAAAAGACGACTTGTTCATGATAAGGACCTGGGAGTACTGGCTGCCAGCCAGCTGAACATGAGCCAGTGTGTGCCCAGGTGGCCAAGAAGGCCACCAGCAGCCTGGCCTACATCAGGAGGTGATTGTGCTTCTGTACTGGACACTGGTGAGGCCATGCCTTAAATACTGGGTTCAGTTTTGGGCTCCTCACTACAAGAGGGACATTGAGGTGCTGGAGCATGTCCAGAGTAGAGAAGCAAAGCTGGTGAGGGGTCTGGGGACCAGGTCTGGTGAAGAGCAGCTGAGGGAACTGGAATTGTTGAGTCTGGAGAAGAGGAGGCTGAGGAGAGACCTCATTGCTCTCTACAACTCCCTGAAAGGAGGTTGGAGCGAGGGGTGGGTTTGGTTTCTTCTCCCTAGTATCAGGTGATAAAGTGAGAGGAAGTGGCCTGAAATTGTGCCAGGGAAGGTTTAGGTTGGATGTGAGGAAAAATGTCTTTACTGAGTCAGGCATCGGAAGAGGTTGCCCAGGGAGGTGATGGAATCACCATCCCTGGAGGTGTCCAAGAAACATGTGGGACACAGTTTAATGGCCGTGGTGGTCTTAGGTTGACAGCTGGATTTGATAATGGTAGAGGGCTTTTCCAACCAAAAACAATCCTCTGATTCTCTAATGGAGAAGCTGCACCTGTGTCAGCTAGGAGGAGGAGCAAGTGGCTGGATGTGTGTGACTGAGCTGAAGTTGCGTATTCCATTTCTAAGCACTTCCTCCAGCGCTCCTGCGCCTCTGCTGAATTTCATGTGTGGTTTGCTCTGAGCAAGTGCAGGTGCAGTTGCTGATGTTACTGTTTGGCCACTCTTTAGCAATACCAGCTCATTGGCAAAATTGAGTCCTCTGAAAAATACACCATCTTTGTTCCTGGAAATGACTCGATCGAGGAGTACTGCCATGCTGCCAACCTCACACAGCTGGTAAGCTCACTGCTTGCTTACACTTTGAATTGTGGTAAGTGCAGGGACATATGCACGGCCAGGTCATAAGCTTGAGTTCAGTGGGGTTGGGCACAGGAAGGAGAACCATTATCTGATGCTAAAAGCTGGAAGGAATGTGACAGGAATGAGAGGCTTTCCTGGAGTGTTGCAACGGGATCCAAAAAGAATATTTAGACTCTAAATGCAAAATTTCTGGGTAGATTTGTGAGTGGACAGATGGCACAACACATTCCTCTCTCTGTCTGGCTGTGGCAATTTTCAACCTTTTGAAAGGTTCCAAAACACAGTAACTTGCCTCATCTACTAATGGTCATCAGATGTGGTCACCTGTGATAGGAAGCTGCTAATCTCTGTGGGCCTAATTAGTCATTACAGATACAAACTCCTCTTATGCCATACCCCTAAATAAGTTGTAGTCTAGGAAGACAAAAGATTCCTAACGTTTGGATTTTTTGTGGATTTAGGACAACGAGACAGTACAGTACCACATTGTACTGGGAGAGAAGCTCTTGCCCACTGACCTGAGAAGTGGAGTCCATAAGAACAGCATGTTAGGGCTGTCCTACTGGCTCATGTTTTATCAAAACAGCACAGAGGTAAGAGGCTGCTCTGCCACCTGAAGACCTGACTTCACCTGTCACTTTCTAAGGCTGGTGGCTGGATACAGCCATTTCTGGTTTGCACACCAAACAAGTCAACCTGCTGTCTGACAGCTGTTAAGCAACCCAATCAGTGCAGAGGAGTTGAAGGTGGTTATCTCAGGCATTTTCTCCTTTGCAGAGGTTTGTCAACAACATTCCTTTGGGTGGAAAGTCTCTTGAGACAAAGAACGGCATGCTGATTGGGGTTTCACAGGTCCTCCAGATACAGAAGAACCGTTGCACTGCCAATACCACCACCATACAAAAGGTAATGATGACTACCAAGGATCTGATCACTATTTCACAGGATCTCTCCACCTGCTGACCCAAACTGATGGATAGCAGCCAGCCTGCCTTGTTTTTTCCACATGGATGAGACAGAAGCTTGTGCTCTGACCCTAGGTGAGCCTCATGTGCAGTGGGGCATCATGGAGACTTGGCACCTCCTTGTCTCAGACTCTGTACTTCTAACACAGCAGATCTCGAGCTCTTGTGTCGATCATGTTCAGTTCCCTTGCTGGGGCTCTCACAGTGCCAGCTGTGGGGCAGGCTGGTGCACTCCTAGATACTCAGCTGTGGAAGGAGAATCCAGTCCAGTTCTTGCATGGCAAAACCACAAGCTTCTCTAGAAAATGCAGTGGCCTGTCAGCCATGGCCAAAGTCCAGCCTGCATGCTCCTTGTGGCTCCTGGCCATCTAAAGAGTACCGCCTCAGACTGAGGTAGACTTGTCCTGTTATGGCTAAGACAAAAAATACCTGCATCCTTGCATGAAGGAACTCCAGGACCACAGAAAGTCCTGCCCCAGCTCAAAGACTCAGGAAAGGTGCAGTATGAGATTCTTCTGCTTTGTTTTATGATACAGTCTATGGAGTACAGGGATAAGATCTTGCCTGAAGCCTTTGGTAGCAACCAGGACCCAAAGATTGTGCATCATTCTTTTGGAGTTTTGAGCTGTGGAAATAAATGGATCTTTGTCCCAGCCAGCAGCCTGTACAGCACCATTTGTAATTCAAGATTAGTGTCTTGATGTGAGGTGGGTAGAGGGCAGACATGTGACTTGTCCTGTTCTCTGTGCCCTAGTCAAAATGCGGCAAGTGTGAGAAGGGGATCAAGTGTCCTCCTGGATCGGTTCTTGTGGTGAGTCTTTGATTCATGTGACATCTCACAGACTGTTTGCAGATAGTGCTTTGTTGTCCTTTTGTTGATCTGTAGGTGTTACCTCCGTATCTGGGGAAAAAAAAAAAGTGCCTTTGACTCATCTGTGGCTCATTGATTAGTAAGGGTTTGTAAGAAGAAGCAGAAACCAAGGGAGCCTTATGCAGGAGAAACACAAGCATTGACCGAGAAGCTCCTTGCAGATTTAGCTTGAATTTCACGAGCCCTCTAGAGCATGCACTGTGGGGAGTTCCTCCCTCAGCATGGAAGAAGAGTCATCTTGTTTGCACCTTTTACTTTTTTGACATTCTCATGAAGGAAGCCAGTTGAGGCATGCCAACAGCAATCCCCCAGCCTGGAGCACTGATTTGGTCACGTAGATGGGCTGGATGTGCCTGTGGCTTGTTTGTGAGTGGCAAACGTATCCAGAGAGGAAAACAGCAAAATGTTTCTTCTCCATACTGGCTGTGAATTGCCTGGCAGCCACGTCTGACTCCTTAGGCTTCAATACCTTATGCCAAACAATTTCCAGTTACTTTTTCTCAGTATTCACACTCACATGCATGCCACGGACATGACACATGGCAAACAAACATCTAGCGATGCTTCATTGGTCTCAGCTAAGGATAGTCCACATGTTTAGTTCTGTTTCTGTAGGATATGAATAATTATTCCTCTGTTGGGACCAAACAAAACTGTGCAATGTTTGTGCAAGAATTGTAAGATCTTTTGTCTGTCCCTGTGTCAACTACAACTGCAGGAATTGCCAGGAAGCAAGAACATTGCTCGCTGTGAGCTGCGCTCTGGGGATACAGAAACACTTGGCTGCCTTTTCACCTGTGCAAAAGTTTCTCTGGTAAGGAAAATGTTTGCCTCAGATTCATTTTGACAAAAGCAAACTAAGTGTTAGAAATACAGCCGTGGAAATAGAAAGCCTGGGGTGAGGTCCTCCCTGGCATTTATGCCATTGCATAGATGAAACTGGGCTTGTCTGGGAGTTGGTGTCCATCCTGGAGACAGAGGGCACTGGAGAAAAAAACAACCCCCTGGAAATGCCTGCACAGTCATGGATTGTGGGCTGCTGCTTTGGTATTGTTGCCTTGGGTTTTGTCCTGCAGAGGAAGAGGAGTTGAATGTTTGTAGCCTGGTTTCCTAAGGAAATGAGACATGAGTGATGGTATTTAGCCTGTGCACATGCCTTCCTGAATTACTGATGACTAGTTGGAGCCAAGAAAAAGGGAGCAAAAGGTCTTGCAGCTACTCTGGCCCCTATCAGTTCTGTGAAAATGTGAGGAATGAAGAGGAAATGGTAAAAGAAATAGTTGTGTGAAATTGAGCTCTTATAGGTACTCAAGCATCTCCCTGGAAAGTTTAGTGGGAATGGAAGAAGGAGGCAGAGGAGTTGGACATATAGTACTTAGATGCAGAGCTTCAGTCAGCACTCATACCTCAGCAGACACTTCTGCATCCCTTCATTAGACAATGTTTTTCTTTCTCTGTACCATCCAGCTTGGTCCCATTGTAGTTTCCTCCTTCCATGGGCAGATGCAAAAAGAAGTGAGAACAGCTAAATCAGGCTTCTGAAACAAATCACCTTCTGGCAGAAACCTCTCTCTGCCCAACAGTATTTCATTAGTGGGACACATTGGGCACACAGGCAGGAGATAGGCTGGGTGGGCACAGGACTAGCCATTTGTGTTACTCATCAAATGGTCACAGTTGCTTGAGAGCAATGCAGACCTTTACAGGAAGCTCTGGGCAACAGAGCACCCCATTTTAGGGATTCACTCCATCCTACCTGTGCACATGTGCTGTCAGAACCTCTGTGAAAGGAATAGAGTAGCTTCTACCATGAAGCTGTACCTTGTCTGTGCTGCACAGGATGGCTCACCCCAACTTGTTCCTATTGCTTCTCCAGAGATCAGTCTGCTGCCCCGGCTACTACGGACACATGTGCGAGATGTGCCCAGGGAAGCCAGGCCAGTGGTGCTCTGGGAACGGGGAATGCCAGGATGGCATCGAGGGCAGTGGAGAGTGCCAATGTCTGGAGGGTTTCCATGGCACTGCCTGTGAAATGTGTGAAGTGGGCCGCTACGGAGCCGACTGCAAAGCAGGTGACACTGATGGCTACTGCAGCTTGTCTCTACCATCCTGCTTGCCAGGGAGGAAAAGCGGCAATGTCTCAGCTCACGGGAGGGATGGTGGGAGGGAAGAACCATCTCCAGACCTCTGAGACAGGCGAACAGCTGGCAGGCCACCTAGAGAGGCACACTGGGAGTGAGCATTTGTGGCCAGCCAGAAGAATGGCCCTGCTTTTCCTCCTCAAACTGAGGCATGGCAGACTGTGCTACGCTGCCACCCAAACTACAGAAAGGAGAGGGGGATGGTCTGTTCCTGGACTTTTGGCCTGAGAGGGAACCAGAGGTGATACTCCTGTGACATTTTCCTTGGGGCAGCTGGGTGCACAGGGTTAGGAGCAGTGCAGGCAGAGTCTGCTGGGGAGGCCTGCTTGGTCCGTCAGTGACAAGAGTTCATACTTCCCCTGCAGAATGTGCCTGCGCCAACGGCATCTGCAACGATGGACTGGCAGGGGATGGGAGCTGCCAGTGCTTCCCAGGCTGGAAGGGCCCTACCTGCCAAGAAAGTACGTGAGTGTGAAGGGGCCTATGGTGTAACATTACTTTTTTGGTCCTTTGTAGCTGCCAGAGCAACTCACTGTTAGCTGAGCAAGGTGACCACAATTGCATCCTCCCAGAAGCTTATCAGAGGAGTGGGGAGGAACCTGAGCTCCTAAGTACTTTTGTATTTTAAAGGTTTGCACATAAAGATTGATTTTTGTCATGAAGTTAAATGTTTTTGGGACATTTGGAAATGGAAATTGAGTGAAGCTGTCCTGTCTAGTGTAAATATAAAGTATAAAAGAAGTTAATCTTTTTTGCCTTATTTCTGGATTGAGGAAGTTTCTGCCCTTGCTTCATTTCTAGCAGTGTGGAAGCTATGCAGATAGGGTCAAACTGACCTGTCAGCTCACACAGAGAACACAGACTTCACTCTATTGCAAATGCCAAAACAGAAATTCCAAGAGGCTTTCACAGAATCACAGAATGGTAGAGGTTGGAAGTAACCTCTGGGGAGAATCTTGTCCAATCCTCTGCTAAAGCAGATCACGTTCAGGCAGATTTGGAATCTCTCCAGAGAGGGAGACTCCGCAACCTCTGGGCAGCCTGTTCCAGTGCTCTGCCACCCTCAAAGTAAAGAAGTTTTTCCTTATGTTTAGATGGAACTTGTGTTCTTGTTCATGCCCATTGCCACTTGTCCTATCACAGGGCATCACTGAAAAGAGTCTGGCCCCATCCTCTTGACACCTGCCCTTTAGATACTTGGAAGCACTGAGAAGATTGCTTCTCAATCTTCTGTTTTCCAAGCTAAGGAGCCCCAGGTCTCTCAGCCTCTCCTCGTAAGAGAGATGCTTCAGCTTTCCTGTTGCCCCACAGAACAGGAGAGTTATCATAACAGCTGGTGTGACTCATCATCTCTCAGGCCACCACCAGTGTTGCAGTGAGGTCCTTTGCAGGGTCCTTTACTATAGGTGTCAAAACCAGCCCCCACAAGGGCTAAATCAGAAATGCCAAGTCATGTCTGTGTGTTCTCTTGCAGGAATCAAGACTGACTTATGCAATAACACTTGCCATCAAATGGCCAAGTAAGTAAATACAAGGGGCTGGGTCACTCTGAGACAGCCCTGTGTAAACACCTATGTTTTACATAGAGGTGATTCAGTGTCTAGTGGTTCACAGAGGGCTTGGGAGAAGGTGCCTACTCAAAGATACATATAAGTGTCCATTCTCTTCTGGCAGTTCTTTTTAGTGCTAAGCCACATCCAGTTTCCCCAAGGATTTTTTTCTGTCTGAGCATAAATTCTTTCCAAGTTCTTTCTGCATGTGTGGATGGTCAAAAGTAGAGACTCCACAGTACTCCAAGTCTGACCTTATTCATGGACCAAATCAGCTAACCATATACCAGCCCCTTCTACCTTGTCTGCCCTCACCAAGGAATTAAAAAGGCTGGTGGGCTGTGATGGCTCCCTCTTGCTGCCTTCTCCACCTATTTTCTGGTCTCCTATTTTGTGGTACTGGGACACAGTCATCTCCATTGTACCCTGCAGAAGCACGTGGGCATGATGGAGGTAGACTGTGCAAGGAGTGAAGCCTGTGCCTGCATACCAGCTCCTTGGCCAGTGTGACTTAAAAATTTGATATTGTAAAGGAATACAGAGCAACTTCAGGCACGTTCCTCCTGTGGTCATTGTGGTCTCTAACTTGCATGTGGCAGACCTGTGTAGAATTTTCCACCAGCTGAGCAAGTCAGGAGGTGGTGTCAGTGATTGTTTATCCCTTTCTTGTTTCAGCTGCCTCAACAGTTCTGCAGATTCCTCACCTATGTGCTTCTGCACTGCTGGGTACACAGGCAATGGGACCCATTGCACAGGTATGTGCAGTAAGTGTTGGCAAGGTTCAAGGCTTGCAAACACCCATTGAAGCTACATGAAGGCAGTAAATGGCACCACATTGCCAAAGGAAAGATGATTAAAATACTTTTCCTGTCAGCCATTCACCATAAACCCTGTTAAGCTTTGGCAGAGAAGTTTTCTGGCCTGAAGCTTTACACAAGACACTCTTGCATCTGCTAGAGCCTGCAAGATTGGGATTTTTTTAATAAGGTGTTGTCAGTTTTGTTAGGATGGATGATCATTCTAGCACAGTTCATCTAGAGAAGATGTCCTGAGCTGATTCTGCTTCTCTTGCTTCTGGTCACAGAAATAGATCCATGCACTACTGATCATGGTGGCTGCTCCATACATGCTGTGTGCACTAAAGTATCCCCAGGAGAGAGAACCTGTGTCTGTAAGGAAGGCTACGCTGGTGATGGGACACTTTGCATGGGTGAGTGCTCAGTGCCTGTTTCGGTGATAGCAGTGAGGCAGCATCCATGCAGAAGACTAAAAGCATTAAAAATTCAGATGAAAATGTTGAGTAACTCAGTTCTCCTTTCACTTTGTTCATGCAGTGATGATTTCCAAGCAAATAATTGCTGGTTGATCTTGATTCAAGTGTCTCTTCAGCTTTTAGCTGAGGTGCAGGCACATGTATCTGTACATGTGCACATACATAGAAGCCCTGTAGGCATGTGCTCAGCATTCTCCCAAGTCATGGTTAGTGTAGTGCTCAGCACTGTCTCACCACACTGCCACCCAAAACCTGGGCATAGAGCTCATGCTGCTCTTGGCACCTCTGTTGCTGGGTGGCCTCACACCAGTGTTTTGGTCTTGAACCAAAAGAGCCCTGAGAGGTTTCTTACCCTGATGCATGTCATGGAGAGATCCCAAGAGAGAAGGTGAGGGCAGTCTCCCACAGTGGTGCTCTGAGATGAGGATGGAGCTGTGGGAGAGTCAGCTCTTCTGATATTCTTTAGAGCACACCCAGTAGATGTGGGATTTTCTGTGGGCAGATTTGTCAGGTATGTGGCAGGAGTCATACCCTGTTCCTTTGCAGTCACAAGTCCCTTTACCACCAAAATGTTTCCGCAGCTTGGAAGGTTCTCTCTGTTGCTTTCCCAACACCTCTTTGGGTCACTGATTCCCAGCTGCCTTAAGCAGTCCTCAGCAGTAATGTAGCCTTATTGCTTTGCTGCAGAAATTGATCTCTGTCTTGAAAGCAACGGGGGCTGCCACACCCATGCAGAGTGCATGAAAACAGGCCCAAGAAAGGTGAGTATGTATGATGGGTGGCAGGGCTGCATTATTATGGAGGTGGTCACAGCTGTGCAATTGTCTCAGAGGCAACTCTTTCCACTGCTGTTCACTGCCTCATGCTTGTTACACCCCACATGGAAAAGTCACCTGGGAAGGGCATGAGATGTCTCCTGTTGGTCAGAGGCTGGAGCCTGTCTCAGGTGACATTTCTTGTTGGGAAAAGCATGGTTATTCACATGTAGCAATGGGTGCTACCTCACATGCTTTCCATCCAGCTCAGCCATTGTGTTTATTTAGTCCAAGTTTCAGACTGAGCATCTGTTTTGCCTCCAGGTTGCCTGCAACTGTCTTCCTGGTTACAGTGGGGATGGTGTGAGTCAGTGCAACCCCATCAACTTGTGTGAACAGGTATGTCTGCATTTTACTCTCACCAGAAGTGAAGGCTGCAGCCTTGAAACATTCCTTTCTCTCACCAGTTAGCAGTAAGGGTTAGCCTGCTAGTTTAGAACTGGCTGTCTCACCTTTTCACATACCAAAGGGCTGTCCTGGTGTGTTTGGCTTCCATTGCCTCTCACAATGACCTGAAAATACGTTTGCCACCTGCCATTCTGTCTTGTGGGAGAAGCAGTATGTAAACAGTGATGTAGGGCTGGATGCTTGTGGGCTTGTTTCTCTGCATCCATTTTGTGTGGAACATGCTTAAAAGCATAAGAGTAATCTCTGCTCACAGCACTGCTACTATGTCAAATATCTCTCTGAATCATCAGTTTTGTTATCACTCTGCATTCCAAAATAAGGTGTGAAAGTCTTGTTTCATGGGAAATGCTCTTGAGGATTTGGGTGAGTTTTTTTTCTAAGGCACTGGACAGATGAGAGGAATGGCTTTTTTCCCTCTGTGATGGAGGTAGTTAGCAGCTCCCATGTGCAAGTGGCAGTCCAAATTGTTGGCAGTGCCTCTCCATGCAAGCCTTTTCCCTTCCTCACTAGAACAATGGAGGCTGTAGTCCCCTTGGACTCTGCAAGTACACAGGCCCTGGCACTCGAAACTGCTCCTGCTCCTGGCACAGCATTGGAGATGGCTTCACCTGCCGCGGCAAAGTGTATCAGGTGAGCAGCATTGGAGCACCTTCTGTGTTCAGGCTTCCTGCCCTGAAGCAAACCCCTCCCTCTCCTCCAAGGCTCAGCTGTAGATGAGCAGATCCGTACTGTCATATTGACAGGTCTGTGGTACAGGAGTGGAGACAGGCCCTCTGAGGCAGACTATCCATAAAGGAGTGCCAGCTGTGGGAGAGAATCACAGTAAGGTGGCTCTGCTCCAAAGAGTCAGGATGTGAACTCTCTGCTGCCCTGTCAGCAGTACTGGCTGTACCTTCAGGCTGATGGTTCTTTCATATTATAAACAAACTGAAGTATTTATTTATTTTCCTAAGTGAACCTTCTTCCCCCAGTTTGTGGGATCTAGGCAGGTATCCCCTGTGGCCATGCCAGGACTTAGGATCCATTCTGGAGGGCAGCAGGCTGGCTCTGGCTGTGTTGCCAATACAGCAGCTCTCCTTAGGCAAGCTGGTAAGCTTTTCTGGTATAAGCAAGTAAAAGCTGTCACCTGCACAGCAGAGCTGGGAGAAAAGAGATGAACCCAGTTTTGTGCTTCTGCTCTAACTGGAAGTTAGTGTGGTAAGGAGTGGGAGTTTGCCCTGCCAAGCTTGGGTCTGCCACCAGCAGGCCAGAAGTCGTAGTGTCTGGACAGCAGGCCAGAAGTCATAGTGGCAGCACAGTGAGGTTAAAGCAGAGGTTTTGGAAAGCTTCTGAGGTGTTCCAGGAATACAGGGACAGTTACACCTGAGAGAGCTGCTGCAGAAGCAGTCAGGTTTCATGTCTCTCCACTGCATTCTCTGGTCCAGGCACTGGTCGCTGCCTGCTTTGTAACTTCTGTGTGTGGAGTACTGCGGGAGTGGGGCAGGGAGGAAAAGATTACTACGATGTGTCAGGAGAACCTGTGCCTCATTGGAGTGGGAGAGTGGCATGGAGTGGAAGGAATAGATCTCTGTGCTGGCAGGTGAGGAGCAAGTGGGAGGGACTCTGCTAATACCAGCTGTTTCTCTTTGTTTAAGGAGCTTGGAAGGATCAAAGATGCCTCGGCGTTCTTTAAGATGATACTGGTTGGTAACAAATGGCTCTGTCCTTGTCTGTGGACTAAATCCCTCTTTGTGTTTTCTGCAAAGCATCTTGCTAACTGGACCCCCTCCCACTTATCCTCTTCTGACACAGACGGGAAACATCAAGGAGCTCACTGGGGCAGGGCCCTTCACTGTCTTCGTCCCACAGACAGATTTCATAGGAAACACCACAACAGTAAGTGTCCTCCTGTCCTCCCATCCCAAGTGCTGGCAGGTGTTTGGCAAGCTCCAGCTGTGGAAATGTTCCCTTTGGGTCTGTTCTGCCCAGAGAACTGAAGCAACGGCACTGCTTAGGCAGGGTTAAAGGCAGCCCCCATTCTCCACAAGTGTAACACTGACACACTGAGGCAGTGTGGGCACGGATGGACATGGCTACTCTTGTAAGGAGACCCTTACTGGAGAGCTTGCCTCATGGTCCTCAGAGGAATTGTGCCAAATCAGGGATGCATGGTGACTTTTGTTGCCCATGGCTATTAAGGGCTGGTAACAGCAAGGCCTCAAGGCATCTCTGATGAAGACCTCTTACTCCTTCTCTGTGCCCCAGGCCCTGCCATTCTACTTCCACTGGTCCCTTTCTTCTAGTCTCAGCAAGTGAGGGAGGGATGTTTGGGGCAAGCAGAGACCTGAAGGAGGGGAGATACTTTATTCATGACTTGGTGAACCAGATTCCTGGCCAACAGCTTTTTGGTGCCAGCGTATTGGAATATCTTAATACCATTACCGAGGAGTCCTCTTGTGCAGCTTCACAATCTTCTCATGGGACTCCCATTCACCCAGTAAAGGAACAATTCCCAGCAACCTTGTATTCCAGGCATCACATCCTCAAAGTCAGTCCAGTCATTTGTCCTTCATCAAGGGACCTGAATGCTGGTTTTGTCAAGATGGTCGACATTTCCCAAAGCTCTCAGTGTTTTTTGCACACACTGCCTTTTTGTGGGGCTGGCTTTCCTTCAGGGGTGGGTCAGAAGGGGATTAGGCAATCCAGATCTCCCTCATCAGGTCTGGGGACCCCACTACACAAGGCAAAGTGTGACTTCATTCCTGTTTTCTTTCTGTAGTTTGAGGAGTGGAGAAGCAGAGGTCTCCTTCAGGACCTGCTTCGCTACCACATGGTGGGTTGCCAGAAATTGCTGTCCAGTGACCTGGAAGCCCAGGAGTCCCTTACATCTTTATCTGGCCACAAAATAAAGATCACAGTGAAAGAGGTAGTTCTCTGCACAGTTCCTTTCCCTCTCCCATTCCTCAGGATGTCACTTTTCCTGTCGTTTGAAGGCCGCTGTGGCAGATGGCTCACGGGGCAGTGGTGTGGGTGGGACATCTCCTCACATCCCTTCTCTCTCAGAATAGCATCTATCTGAATGAGGAAGCCAAGGTGGTCCTGAGTGACATCGTTGGCACGAATGGGGTCATTCATTTCATTGACAAGCTTCTCATTCCAAGTGACCTGGTGGGCCACAACATCTCCTCCATCTCACAGGTAATAACAAAGCAGAGACTCTGCCCAGGTAACTGCTGTGCTGAGGACAGGGCTGGGACCCTTCTCTCAGCATCTCTGACAGGGCTGTCCCTTATAAAACCTCAGCCAGAGGCTGTGTGGACTGCTTTTCCTCCCTGATCCTAGCTGTGCAGGGGTTCTGTAAGGACACAGATTTGGCATGTGAAGGTGACAGTGTTTCTGGTATAGCTATATTTGGGACAGAAGGAGCTTTATCCATTGCTAGGGAACAGCACTGGATGTAGGCAGGGGGACTGTGTCCTATGCCAATTATCACGCTGCATCTCCAGTGCAGAGCAGATTGCAGTGTGAGATCACCAGTGTCTCTCTGGTACTCCTCAAATGAGGACAAGGAGCTTGCAGCTCCTACATTTTACAGTAAACAACACCTTTTCTATGCAGAATGGAGTGCTGGAATCCATCCCAGCTTCTGCCATAGCAGCATCTACCCAGGATGAATCAGAAAAGTGGTGGCTTCTGAATGCCAGCTCTGGGCAGGCCAAATGCATTGGCATGACGATGACAGAGAAACTTGTCATGTGTAGCTACTGTAGTTGTTAATTTCTGGTTTCTCCCCTGTGTTGCTGCTCCAGGTCCTGGAGGGGGACCCCTTGGTGACGATTGTTTGCTTTCTTCCCCCTGCAGCACAATATCACGGCAGTGGCAGAGGCCTTTGGGTACACCATTTACAGCAAGCTGCTGCAGGTGAGCACTCAGGCTCCTGCTGCCCAGGGTGGAGCTGGTATGTACATGTGCACCTTCAGCTTCGGCTTGTGGCTCTTCCTTTGTATCCCCTCTTGTCCTGGACAGGATGCAGAGCTGCTTCCCCTGATCAGTGACCCCCGGCACAGACCCTTCACCATGCTGTGGCCCACAGATGCTGCTTTCAACACCCTGCCAGAGAAGAGGCAGAAGTGGCTGTATCGCAGAGAGCATCGGGATGTGCTGGCCTCCTACCTCAAAGCACACATGATCAGGAACACAAAGGTGACAACAAACGGGACGCACGTAGGGCCCTTGCCTGCCTATGGTTATGCCAGAGGGACCTTGCCCAGTACTTTGTTGCTGTAGAACATGGAGCACATTGGTTGTCCTGAGAGGATCCAAACCTACTTGAGCATTCAAGGAAATTGCTGCTTCATTGCAAACCTCTTGTGCAACACGGCTGAGCTGAAACTGTCTGTCATCAGCTTCTTGGGGAGGCGACATCACCCTCAGAGTGTCAACACAAGGCTCACAGACAGGTTTTTGTCTGTAGGGTTGATCAACAAAGGAACAGTCCAGCCAAGCAAACCCCGGGTCTGCTTAGGGATGCTGGGCTCTCTGTGTTGAGGAAATGGGACTAACCCAGCACAGCTACTCTGTTCCACCTGCTGACACAGTGTGGCTGCTGATCCCTGCCCTCACCAGGCAGCATTCTGTTCGAAGTGTGACCTGCCCATTTTGCCTGTCTGCCTGCCCCTGCAAGTTCTTTTTTTTTCCCTCTTAGATTGTTGCAGGTAATGTGCCCCAGCTCGAATCCATACGGACCATGCATGGCTCCACTGCCTCGTTCAGCTGCAGCAAAACCCATGTGGTAAGTGATGGGGACGCTGGGCTCTCTTTTCCACTGAGCATAGCTACAGGGCTCCATAGCTGTCAGTGGCAGGACATGAACACAGAGCTAGGGTGCCTGCAGTCTGAGACACCTCATTCCCATGGCTACAGCTGAGCCTGGAGAGAGGCTGGAGGTTCCATGGAGGGAAATGTGGAGGCCTGTGGTGTCTGTACATGCACTTCACAATGGCCAGGTAGTGAGGCCAACTACATGGGGCCATGACCACTATAGAGCATGTGTTGCATGGATAGAGGCCATTTCTTAGAAGACATGGCCAGGAAAATTAGCCACAGAGAAGGATGATCAAGGACACAGGAGGTGATTGAGAAGTCATGGCAGCCAAAAAAGGCTAGCCTTTGGGTGATGCAGCCAGGCTGTAGGATGGTCCCAATCACAAGCTGATTTCTTCCTCTGGCAGGGTGAACTTCTAGTGGGGAATGGCGATGCCACCATCATCCAGAGGCACATGGAATTCAATGGGGGTATTGCTTATGGCATTGATAGGCTGTTGGAGCCACCAGATCTGGGATCTCGGTGTGATGAGTTCATCTTTGTTGAGCTGCAGGTAAGCACTTGCAATGCAGCCAGTGAGTCTCTGTGCCACCTGTTGTGCCCCATGCCTGGGAGGAGGGATATTGGGAGGGCATGCTTTTCCTTGACAAAGCTCTGAGTAGCTGAGAGAGACAGAACCACAGGCTAAGGTGTTGTGAGGTTTCTTTCTCCTCTCCACAGAGATCTACAGAGAGCTGTGGACTTTGTGGCTTTGAGCCACCCTGCCCTGCTGGTTCCATTCAACAGGTAACGCTTGAAGCTTGTCACCAGGGAGGCTTGTTACAGGGCTGGTGGCAGTACCCATGTGCCACTTATGTTTTAGCAGCAAACTGAAGGCACATCTGCATGTGGCAAGGTCCTCAGCTCAGTCACGTTGTCTGTGCTTTCTCCTAAGTCACACAATCCTGTAGGGCAGGAGCTGACCTAAGCAACATGGGGACTGGGGCTCCAATGATCTCTGCTGGGTCAGTCCCTATATGGGCAACAGTGGCTGGAGGAGTCTCTGGGGCAGCACTAGGTGCTTTTCGGGGTGGTTTATAGCAAAAGAGCTTGGCCTGACTGCTGGAGATGGACCAGGTGAGCAGCCCTGAGGGGAAGTGGCTACACTCCACTCACTGCAAGGCTTCCAGCATGTCTCCAAGGTACATCAGCAGTTCCTGTCACCACCCCCATCACATGTTAGAATGCCTCTGTAGCTTGTCATCAAACTGAATGAGTGGCACAAGAGAAGTCCAGGCAAACCATCGGTGACCAGCCTGGCAGACTGTTTTTTGCCTGCTTCCTCGCAGGGAGGCATCATGCACTGCTACTATTCCGGAAACCAGCTGCTGAGGAACAGTCTCCTCTTTCACCGCAACTCCATGCTGCGGCCACCCTCCCCGTGGGGCATCCTCAGGAGACACCTCAATTCCAGAGGGCCTCTGAAGCAAGGCTGCAGGAGGAGCTGTCTCTCCAGCCAGTGGGCCCCTCAGTGCTGTGCAAACCACTACGGCCGTGACTGTCAGGGTAAGGAGCTGCACCACCTTCTCCCATCCCAGCCCTTTCCCTTGCAGCAAGGTGACAGTTCGGCTGCAGCAGATGTGGCTGCTGTCCACCGATGTGCTTCCCTGGAGAAAGATGAGCAAAACCCCAGGCAGGATGCCCTAGTCTGTAGAGGGTACAGGGGATGCATGCAGGTGGTATCGAAACAGGGAATTCCCTTTCCTTGGAGAATCCCTTGTCCCTGTGAAGAGTCCTGGGCTCAGGGCTGCTGGGGGTGACTGTCAGACATAGCACTCACCCCTAGATCTTGACAGTGCCCAGCCATTCCCTGGCATCTGCCCTCTGCCCTTTGTGCACGGGCAGCTTTCACATCCTTGGATGAATCTGCTGCCAGGTTAGCAGAGCGAGCCAGCACAAACTTGGCACATTGCAACCAAGGGGCTTCCCCGGCTGGAAGCTCTGCTGCATTCGGCCCTCTTTGCCCCTGTTCCTAAGGTTTGTTCTTGGGGGATGTCCCCAGCACTCCCTCCCCAGACTGCTGAGCAGACTTTGTGGCCCAAGCACTCTGTAAGCTTATGTGGCACACAGAGTAGAGGCTCTGCGCTGCCCAGCGGGTGGCTCCCCTGCAGCACAGGGTCGTTTTGTCGCTGCAACCTCACTCAGGTGTCACATTTGCAGCGTGCCCGGGAGGACTGGAGGCACCGTGTGGCAACCGCGGTACCTGCGACGACAAAATCAGCGGCTCGGGGAGATGCAACTGCAGCCAGGCTTTCATCGGGGCCAGCTGTGAGCTATGTGCTCCGGACAGATACGGGCCAGACTGCCGCGGTGAGGGGGAAGCTGTGGGGTGGCACTGGTGGGCTTTGCGTGGAAGTGGCTGTGGCACTTGGTGCTTCTTGCAGGGAGAACAGGTGCTGGCCTGACCTCTTTGCAGCCTGCAGCATGCAAATCAGTGCTGCCACACGTGCACTGGTCCCCACAACGCTTGAGTCAGACATCTGAGGCTGGGGTCTCCCTGAGCTGGACAGCTGTTCACCTAGCTGTAGTCTGAGAAGGCTCAGTGGGACATGCCAGTAACTGTTGGCCAGTGCAGCCATGCTGTTGAGGACCTTCCCTTCACATGCCCTTCTCATTGTCAAGCACAGCTGAGAGCCCCAGTCAAACAGAAAGTATTAAGATGTATTTTGAGCTGGGAGACAAAGACAAATCTATAAGTTGTGATGAACCCTGCACAGAAAGAGCATCTCCTGGGACATTCTCAGGAGGAACCTGTGCTCCTCTGAAGGAAAGGCAAAGGGAGGACAAGGCAGTCCTCCATCCTCCCACCCCCACCTGGGCCTCAGAATGTCTCCAGGAATCTTTTTGAAGGCTGTATGCAGGGACTCAGGAGTAAGAAATGTCTCTCTAGAAATGGCCAGGGGAGGGGAGTGATGGGGCTTTGTGGGTACAGAGAGGCAGATGTCATGACTGTTTTTATCCACTCCTCACAGAGTGTAACTGTACCGAGAATGGGGTATGCAACGCAGGACCGCACGGAGATGGCTTCTGCTTCTGTTCTGAGGGCTGGACTGGAGATCGCTGCGAAACCAGGCTAGGTGAGGGACGCAAAGCCCCACCACCCACTACAGCCTGGGACCTGGTGCCAGAGGGACACTCTTCAGCAGCTAAATTGTACAAGCAGCCAGTCAGGAATATCTCTGGAGTGGGGCAGGGGGCTGCTCATCCTGAGATGTGGCCTTTGAGTTTCACAAGGGTTGAGGTGGTGAGGAGGAAAATTCCACTTGATCATAAACAAGTCCCTGAGCTCAGAGGTGCTCCAAGAAGACACTGAGGGTGAGGTGAAGGCCTGATGTGTATGTGACAGAATCAAGGTCCTTTGTGTTTGGGCAAGGCATCTGCAGACAAGCTCTGGGGGAAAAAGTGGGGAGCATAAGGCAGATGGCCTAGTGCAGAGGCTGAAATGGCAGCCCTTAGATCATTCTCACCTGTATGCATTCTGGTTTCAGTCTTGACTCCCACCTGCTCCCCACCGTGCCACCCCCACGCTGTCTGTCGTGCCAGCAACCTCTGTGAATGTGACCTACACTACGAAGGAGATGGGAGAACCTGCTCAGGTAAGGGGAAGCCATTAGGGGTTGGGCTGGAGTGAAAGGGGGAAAGCGGGCAACACAGCAAGACAACAGGTAACCATCTCCTGATGGCCAGATTGGTGTGACAGCTGGCAGGACAGACAGACAGACCACCAGGACACCTCGCAAGATGCTTTATTTAACCTACTACTTTTGTCCCTGCAGTGATCGACATGTGCAGCCAGGACAACGGGGGCTGTGCCAGGCATGCACAGTGCACACAAGTTGGTGTAAACGTCTCATGTGCCTGTGCCCCTGGGTACACAGGTGATGGCCACGTCTGCGACCCCATGGACAGGTGTGCGGATGGCAGGAACGGGGACTGCAGCCAGCACGCAATCTGCATCAGCACTGGGCCAGTGAGTAGAGCCTGCAGAGCCCAGGAGATCTGCATGCTTCAGCGATGTGACCATGTGCCCTGTTACTGCAGTCCCCAGGCCTGCCCCTCCCCTCCATTGCACACATCCTGCAGATCCTCACCGCCAGGCAGGGGACATGCCCTCAGTCAGCTGCCTGGTGATGTTATGCTGAGGCCATTTTTGCCCACTCCTCTGTCTAAGGGTCATAAACTGCGCCAGTTGTGGCATTCTGAGCTCGTTTTGGGGCTCTTAGAATGGTCCTTTTAGGATGATGCTGGCCATTTTTGCAGAGGAACCAAAGCCGTTCTCATTGGAGGCCAGAAGATGGGACTTGGGAGTGTGATGTAGTGCAAGAATCATGAGCCATGCACCTCAAGTCTCAGCTGTCTTTCAAATAGCATGTGACAAGGATTCTGTGTGACACCTTTTGGTTTGCATGCAGTGGACATGGGGGTAGGACTGAGGCCACACGACCTTGCATAGCTCTGTCATAGTCCCAGCAGGCTGTAGATGTGTTCTGAAGGCTCATCCTCATCTACACAGGAGTAAAAGGATCCCAAGCTGGCACATGCATGCTGATGCTCACTCAAATGCCACCTTTCCTTTGTGCTGCAGAACGAGCGGCGCTGCGAGTGCAAGCAGGGCTATGTGGGTGATGGGATCCAGTGCCTGGAAGAGGTTGTGCCTCCCACTGACCGGTGCCTGGAGGACAATGGGCAGTGCCATCGGGAAGCCATTTGCACTGACCTGCACTTTCACGGTGAGTGTGCTCAATCCCACAGTGTCAGGGCTGATGTTCTATGGAGAGGTCACACTCTCTCACTCTTCACTTTCTGGCTGGGGTACCCCTCAGGAGATCTGGAAGGTGGGATGGCCAAGAGGACAGAGGCTGTCTGTAGCATGGTTTTCACACTCCCCTTTTCTCTACATGTCACATGGGGAGGATGAGCCATCCTTGTCTGCTCCCATGTGATGCAGGAGATGGCCTCTGATGGGATTACACTGCCAGTAAGCACTGACTCCCTTGTGGAAGGCCAGAAGCTGAGAGGAAGCCACGCTGTGCCACACCCTGCCCTACCTGAACATCGTCCACATCCCACCCACCCATGCATCACAGAGTACGCCCCACTGGTGATGCTGTCTGTGCCCACACAGGGGACCCATGCGACAGCCCCAGGGAGGTTGCTCGCTATCCATACCTCACTGATGCTCCTTGCCCTTGGTGTTTTGCAGACAAGACGATGGGGGTCTTCCATCTGCAGTCACCCCGAAAGAAGTACGACTTCACCTACGAGCGGGCTCACGCCGCCTGCGCCGCGGAAGGCGCATCCCTGGCCACCTTCCGGCAGCTTGCGGCAGCACAGCAGGTCAGCGGCCGGCTCCATTGCCTCCTGAGGTGGGGCTGCGCAGTGCTTCTCCCTGTGCCCAATTCAGCTATAACAAGCTCAAGACATGTGGGTGGGGGAGCTCACCTGTAGTGCCTTCAGCCAGGCCCTGTTTACTCTGCCTACATCCATTGAAACCAGGAGGCTTGGTGGGTCTGGCCAGTCTCACTGGCACGTGACTTCTGACAGTGCCCAGCCCTTTAACTGTTGAGGGAATGTTGGATGAGGCTGCATGGATGGGAGCGTGCATCAGAGCAGAGAACCTGGCCCAGAGATTTTTTTTTTAAATTTAATTATTTATTTTCCTCTGTTAGATGGGATTCCACCTGTGTTTGGTGGGTTGGCTGGACAACGGCACAGCTGGATACCCTACAGCCTACCCCAACCCCAGCTGTGGGGCTAATCGAGTGGGCATTGTGGACTATGGCTTCAGAAGCAACCTGAGTGAGACCTGGGATGCTTACTGCTACCGGGAGAAGGGTGAGTGGTGCAAGCACATTTCCTGGGATTGTCCTGTCTGGAGCAAGAGGTGCGTCAGGGCAACAGCCAGAGAATTGCCCTTGGAGTAGGAGGGATGGGCAGGCAGGAAGATTCTCCCCTACCTCATGCCTGTACCAGGAGGGAATATACTGAGTGGCATCCAGAAGACAAGGGAGAAGTGGTCAGTGTAGCCAGCACTAGTGAGTCACAGTTCATCACGTCTTGCTGTTCCTTTGCAGATCTGACTTGCAGCTGCCGTGATGGATTCGTGGGAGATGGGTATTGGTGCAGTGGCAAACTCCCCGATGTGCTCGCAGACCATGCTCGCTTCTCCACCTTCTATTCCGTAAGTGATGCTCTCCTGGTCCTTCAGCATGCCAGCAGCTGGCAGTAAGGTGGAGGGAGGGACCAGCCAGAACAGGGAGAAGCAGTGTTTTGGTCTGCATGCAGGGTAGAGAGCACAAACACAGAGCAATTTTCTTTCCTGGGGTGGAAAGGTACCAGCATCGAGCAGCCAGCAGTGTGCTGATGCGTAAGATCTCCCATCTTTTCCAGATGTTGCTCGATTTTGCCAACGACACAGAAGAAGGACTGGATTTTTTCACCTATTTATCTGATGACTCTGCTCCCAAAACTCTCTTTGTCCCTCTGAATTCTGGCTTCGCAGGCAATGAAGTAAGCAAGCAGGGATATGTGGCCACTCGAGGGCACATGGCATGAACTACTGGAGCCCCAGAGGAGACCAGGAGTCTGCCAAAGCAGTCATAGTGGTGATGTGAAATAGAGTCTGGGGAAGGAGGAGAAATTTAGGTCAGAGGAAATCATTGGATATCTCTAGTGCAAGCCTGCACTGTGAAGAGCCATTCAGGTCAGGTTGCTCAGAGCTTTCTCCATTTGAGCTTTGACTGTTTCTAAGGATGGCCATCCCTGTTCTCTGTCAAGTAGTTTTGTGCCATGATGCCCATGAATTGAGCTGTCTTGGGGCCATATAGCGTGTCTGGACTTAAATCAGGTGGGGGCTGCATGCAGGAACCAGCACAGCAGTGAGCTGTATCAGCATCCATTCCTGTGCTCTCTTGCCTTTTCAGACACTGACAGGAGAAGAACTGAAGCTCCATGTGTCATCCAGCAACATCGTCCTCTTCAGCTTCAATCTCACAACAGGCACCATCATCCCATCCCAGTCAGGATATGACCTCCATGTATCAGACCTCCCAGTGGGCAACAGTACAGAGCACTCAGTAGGTTCAACAGGTCTAAAAAAAAAACCCACAAGGTTTCACCACGTTTCTTCTGAGACAGGGAACAACGAGGAGGCTTTCTGGTCAGGTGACATCATCTCCACCCTGTGCTGTAGGACACCAAGGGGATCAATGACACGATGATTGTGGAGTGGGACATTATGGCTTTCAACGGCATCATTCATGCAATTGCAGAGCCGCTGAGGATCCCAGCGCCGGTTGTTCATCTTGGTCAGGTGAGAGACGGAAGGCACTGAAACAGCTGGCATCAGCCCTGGGAATGGGGACGAGGCAACTAAGGATCCCCTGGAGGACACCCTCCTCTCTGCTCTAGCACAGCTTACTTTGGCGAGGCTGCCCACGGTCACGCTGGGGAAAGTGCAGCAGGCTGGCTGTGTGGGGATCCCATGGCTCTGCCAGGTGAGTGCTGTACCCACGCCGCTGTCTTTCGACGCAGGTGAACGGCGTGGCGCAGGGGTCGGTGACCACAGGGACGTTGTCAGCGCTGAGCTTTGCGGTGGCGCTGGCCGCCGGGGCCGGCGTCGCCTATTATTGTGTGAAGAGGCGGCGGCAGGAGGGGCAGTTCGGCTACTTTCAGGTAAGTGAGGGCTGGGGAGCGGGTTCTGTGGGGTGAGGGAGAGCGTGGCTCAACTGCGGTGTGTCCCGAGAGGCGGGGGGGCCGGCTTAGGCCCTAGCAGTGCGGCAGGTGCGAAGGGGAGTGGAGGGGCGAGGGTGCTGAGGGGCAAGGGGGGCTCCGGCCGCTCCGCAGGGGGCGACAGAGGGCGGCAGAGGGCCCGCCAACCCGCGCTTCCCTTCTAGGCGGACTTGCGCGCGGACGAGGAGGAGGAGGCGGAGGCGGGGCCACAGCAGGAGAGCGCGGGGCCGCGCGCCGCCAAGCCCCGCGCGCAGCGGCCGCTCGTGGCCATCCCCAACCCCCTGTACGGCAGCCACATCCCCGACTACGAGCCGCTGCAGGTGAGCACCGCCCCGCCCCCGCGTCGCGCGCACCCGATGCTGCGCGGTCGGCGTGACGGCGCTCGCGCTGCCGCTGCTTCTCTCCCGCAGGACTCGCTGCTGACGGACGCCTGCGTGGACACCGGCCGCTTTCCGCACTGAGGAGCCGCTGCCGGCGGCCCCGCAGCCCGCAGAGAAATAAAGAGCTCAGCGTCACCGCCTCTGCCCGCGCCTGCCCTCCGCCGCCCGGCTCCTGTCAGCGCCGCTCGGCCTCGATCTTCGCCGGCCCAGCCACGCCTTCCCGCCGGCCATTCCGCCCGTACCTGCTGCCCGTGTCAACCCTGCGCCCAACAGATGGAGGCCTCAAATGTGTTCACGGCCGCGGCCCGTCTTGGCTGGTCCCTTCCCAGGCAGTGCCCTGTACCAAGTGGCTAGCTCCCCCGAACCAAGGGCTCAATGACACCAACCCTACGGGCACACGGCCACCCACTCTAGCAGCCCCTAGAGAACAACAACAGAGCCCCACATGCCCTTTTGTTATGGTCAGGTACGAGTCTTACTGGTCACTCACCACCCCAAACACCACTTTTAGTCCATCCAGGCACCCCCCTTGCTGGACACTTGAGTCCTGGCCTCTCAGACACCCACCCTAGCTGCAACCCCATGCTGTTGGTCCTGCACCCAGAGCTGCACCCCCAAGGCAGGCAAAGGACCAGAGAGGCACAGCACTCATGCAGAGAGTTGGTTAGTCAGTTAGTTACACATGCTGCAGACGTTTATTAGGCTGTCACACTGCACAACAAATAGCACAAAGGCAACAAGTGCCACATGCACATACACAACTGTTTGGTTAGAACAGCTATGTTAACAGCAATGATTCAGGCCACTGAGGCAACAGCAAGGCATTTGGAAAGGCAGTGACAGGCTAGCACATAGCACAAAGATGAGGCAGTGACACAAGTGACAGACCGAGGGGCTAGCCTGGCACACTGCCAGGAGGAGCCTGCAGGAGGAGAGATACATGTGTGTGTGTCTCACTAAGGGCTGCCAGCACACCTTGCACTTTGGTGCCTTTCTCTGAGGAATTTTCTGGCGGAGTCCTCTACACCAGCCTGCTTCCTACTCCCTCAGCTGCTCCACACACTGTAAGCACTCAGCCTATTCATCAAGGGTTGCAGCCTGGTGCTTACAACCAACCAGTCCTGCCCCTATGCTGTCCTCCAGCCTCCCTTGTAAACAGACAGCCCTTAGCTCTCACACAGCCACACTACCTCCTGGAGACCTTCACACTCAACAGCTGCTCACTCCTGTGCTTGCCTGCTCACTGCCAGACCCAGCACACTACTTGCATCCATCCTCTGTTCCCCCTTTCTTTTGCTCTCCTACCTTTTCATCTCAACACTGACTGCCCCCACAACCAAGCTGGCACTGTCACTCTTGTTACCATCTGCAAATGGTGCAGCAGGGAAGGGAGGAGGCAGATGAAGGCAACCAACCTAGAGCTTGCACCAAGAGGTCTGCCTTCACATGTTCCCTAACTGCCACTGCCATGTTGCACTCCCTGGAAAGCAGCCACATTACATATCTATCTCCCACATGCTTGGAGGCCTCACAGACCACTTCTCCCTTCCAGGGACACCTTTTACCCCTTCACCCATAGCCATCATCAGCTTCGCACACACTCAACTTTCTGAAGGCATGATGCTCTGTCATTTCCCAGGGACAGCAGCAGGGTAGCACAAGTTCTCAACAACCCCCTACTCACTTAACTGCCCCATCAGCCCTCCCCATGCTGCCTGTCCAATGGGGCAGTCTAAGGCCTGGCCAAACCCAGCTGGGTGGAAAAAAAAAATACTTTCTGCACCCGCCCCGCAACCTAAAACAGCTCTGACCAGTCTGGGCCTCTAGGCTGTTAACCTTGTCCCTGATTCTCTGTGCTCTGGCATCACTATTATCACCTTTTTCTCTTCCTCCTCTTCAGGAGGCATCATAGCGCCTTCCCTGGCCTTTCTGACCCACCACACCCAGCAGCACTTCATCCTCACAGCCTTTTGCCCCATCTCGGCCACCACAGGCTGTATAGACTCTCCTGCAAGTGACAAGAGGCATCAATTGCCAAAATACTGATGTCACGTGGCACTAAATCAAAAAAATACAGCATGTGGCACTAAGCTCAATCAGAAACAGCCATGCTGCCAAACACTGTGAGGCTTTCTGACAACTCCCACCTAGCTGTCACACAGGACTGGCACATCCTGCACATTTAACTGCCCCTTTCCTACCAGAGCCACCAGCTGGACAGACTGGTCTGGTGGGGAGCCAGATGGGGCTGAAGGCTACTGGTACCAGTTCTGGGGTAGGTAACACTGCATTGCTATCCATAATGCCTTCACTGATGTACTTTATTGGTTGCTCAGTTGGCAACCCCATCCCGTCACTGTCCACCTGCAGAATTACTCATGCCATAGTACCTAAAGATCTCAGGACAGCGACAGACCTGACACACCTTGTCACACCTCACATGGGGGTCTCTGTTGAGCTCATCAAGCACTGGATACTCCCTGCGTTCAGTGCATGGAGCAGCACCTTCCCACCACCAGCACTAGCTCTCCATCTCACCTGCTCCTACAGCATGCCCTCTCTACAGTGAGCTCTCATAGCCCAGAGCAACCACCCATCATCCTCTGTCTGGCCTGCAAAGCACCTCAGGGAAAGGGATGGTGTCAGTGAAAGGTAAAAAATAAACACACCATCTGCACACACAGGTAAGTGTCAAAGGCCCTTTAGTGGTAGACAGAGGTGCTGCTGGCTGCACAGCCCAGCCCCACATCCAGCCTGGCACTGTGCTGCTGCCTGCAGTACCTGGCCCTTCAGCGGATGTGCACCATCTCCTCCAGGAAAGGGGTTTTCATGCAGCCCGTGCAGAGCTGATCCATCCAGAGTGGAGCCTCGTGCTGTAGAGGCGTGCGCCGGGGGTAGAAGGTGAAATTGACATCGTAGTTCAGTAGGCAGCTGATGGAGGCCATGTAGATATCAGAGAACCTCACCAGCCGTCGGGAGAAGTATGTGGGGTTGTGGAAGGTGCGGAAGATGCTTCCAAATTGGGGATTGAACAGATTCTTCGTCAGCGATCTGAGAAGAAAGAGATGGTGCTCTGTAGATCAAAAGCTGTGGTCATAGATTCTTCTCACTCCAATCCCTTAGCCCTGAGCCACTCCACTCCCAGAACATCTGGGCTCACAACCAAGTATCTTCCCACCCAGCCTGTGATGCAGACCAGCCCCTCTGCAGTCAGACTGTGATGAACGTTCACTGGTCAGGGATGCACCAGGAGTGCGAGGAGCTGCAGTAGCAGGCAGCCCATCAACTCCCCTCCTCAGCACAGTGACACCTCCTTCCCTTTTGCACCCTGCTTTCTGAACCTCTGAGGCTGCAGGACTGCACTGCTGCTTTCTCCACCTGCAGACATGGAGGGAGGACCACAGGCCAGCAGCTGCAGCACCACTGCTCCCAAAACGGGTTACAAAACAGACCCAGTGCATGCCTAGGAGCCCCTGAGAGATCTCATGAGCTCACCTGATCTCCTGACGTTCCTTCATCCACTCCAGCAACACTTGCTTTGATTCTGCATCCTGATACATCTGTGAAACAACAGCAGAAAGCACCATGATGCATCAGTCCTGCAGAACACACCTCAACTCTCTCCAGTTTCCACTGTAACTCACAAACTCATGGGTCCACTACACTAGGAGGAGGATTGGATACTCTTTGAAGAGACAGGCAGCAGTACATCTCCAATTCCCATGGTAAGCTCAAACTGCTGACTGAGAAGGCAGCATATCACTATCCCCACTCAGACAGGAGCTGCTTACCTGCATTCTCTCCAGCAGCCCCGTCAGAGCCTGCTGCCAGGTCAGGGAGTGCATGTACTGCTCTGTGTTGATGATCCGAATCTCGGTCTCCAGTTCAGGAACAATGGCTCCAGTCCTCCAGCCATGACGCAGCATGAGGTCCTAGGGGGCAGGGAGGAAAAACAACCAAGAATGCAACATAAAGATGGAAAGCCAAACATAACCCCATTTCCTAGAAGAGCAGGCTGTTCCCATTATAGACTCTCAGGGGACAAGGCATCCATAGCCCATGCCAGGGCATGCCAGTAACACCCACCTCCCAGCCTAGCAGCACCCAAACTGCTCTCAAGTTCACAGGCCAGCAGATGTTCTTTACCTACAGAAAACACTTCAGGAGCCCTTTCTCCACTGCTTGATTCTGTGTGACAGAAGAGTAGGGGGTGCTTATGAAAGCCACAGGCTATAGACCACCCACCACGGCATACCAGAAGACCTGGGCACCCACAACAGAGCCCTGCCTTACACTCCAACCACGGCATCTTGCAGGCTTGCTCCCACCTCATGGGACAGCAGAGACCACTGCACTTACCGCAAGGTCGCTGTAGAGATGGTCACCAAAGTAGAGCACTTTGGACCCACGCCAGCCTGTCAGCCTCAGAAAATCAAAGAGGTTACCCTGCAAATGAAAGGAGCAGAGAGAGGAACATGGTTACAGACCAGATACCTCCAACCTCACTGCATGGCACTGGGCAGCCTCCTCAGCAATACTGTCACTGCAACCGGACATGTCACTTTATGGCATGTGGAAATGAGCACTCTCATGAGTTGTTAAGCTGCTTGCGCTCTCACCATCCGAATCCAGAGGTTTCTGTCCCTTACCTTAATTCACTTCCTTCCCATGTGACAACCCCCCCCCCCCTCATACAGCTCTCTGCTTTTCTTAGGCTACAGAAAAAAAGACAGAAACTCTTCTAAACTCAAGAGACTTCAGGGGAAGTTTTGTGCTCTAGGACTAGAAAGACAACAAAAGGTGGCAGTTTAGAGGTCGAAAGTGAGACACACTTAAATTAGAAACCCTGAGTGATAGGCAGAAAGAAGCCCTGCTGTTCTGGGTTTAGAAGTCCTAGGGATCTGATGATAGTGATTTCACCTCACAGGGTGCATCAGAGGTAAAGTGAGCAACAGCATGCAATGTTTTTGGAGTCAGCAGCACTCGAGGCTTTTCTGCCATTACTGACCAACATCCCAACCCAAAGATTAATCGCATCCATGTGTTCACAGGACTGTCTTAACCAAGCCAAAAAGCCAAGTGGCTCGGGCAGATTCACTGCTAAGTAAAACAAATCAAACCCCAAAGCACCAGCTAAAGCACGGAGCAGCTTTCAAGGCTTCCCAAACATCTATCCACACACAGAGGAGACTTCAGGGACCCCCTGTCCATCTCCACACAAGGTTTCCCCATAAGTCACAATGGAAACAAAACTTACTAGGGAAGAAAAAGGCCCCATCAAGGCCAGCAAACAAGACTGTGCCAGCACAAGCAATCAATGCAAACATGCAAGCCACTCAGCAACAATTTCTCCAGCCAGCCTTCAGTACCAGAACGAAACAAGAGCCACCAAGACTACATCACAGTACTAGCCTGGACAGGGAACCCCCAGACACAAGCCAGTTCCCACAGCAGCCTTTGGCCCTGCATTGGCCAGTGCCAACATACTGTATGCACTGCCAAAGGTGTCTGGAACCAGAGTGCCGGACCTTCTGTTGGTGCAGCATCAGTGGAGCTGTGCAGACCATGAACAGCACAGGCAAAACAGAGCCAGGCAGATCTCCTGGCTTGTCTTGGACATGACGTTGCTGCTGCTCACACAGGGGTTGCTCAGGAAGGCACTGGCAAAGCAAGGAAATGGACCACAGCCTTGGAAGGAGGATGGACCTTTTGCAGTGCTCCAGTCAGCTCAAATAGCACTGCACATGACAACCAGGAAACTTGTATCTGGGCCTCCATTGAACCACAGACCTGTTAGGTGAGCTCCAGGAGCTGGCTGTCCTCCTCCCCTTCTGAGACTGCAGACTAGGGGAGGGATGGGAGTACGTAAGTGTCACAAACAGAAAAAGCCATGCCTATCAGAGAAGAGTGACTAGAGGACTATTACTTGGGCTTTTCAGTCCCCAGTGCAAAACACCAATTCCTGAGGTCCCAGTCATATGTGATAACCACAGCACAGCCACCAAACAGCTCTGCTTTAGAGAGCAGGAGCAAGTCAGCTCAGAGGCCTCTGGAAACATCATCAGCACAGGTTCACGGCCACTACCACGTACCAGAAAGAAGCATATTGTGGCACTCATCAATGAAGCCCGTGGCTGAGGTGCACATTTTCTCCTGAGGGAGCTGCTAACCCAATGACAAAGTTTCCCTATGGGAGAGACATCTTGCACGAGCTCCTCCTGCATGTTCCCAGCTCTTGGCAGAGGACTGGACATTATCAGAATGCTTTGACAGACCCACCGGACAGGCCAGAAGCTTCCTGACAGCACTACTCAAGGACATGACCTACTTTTCTAGCATAGGTCAGGTCCCAGCTACTTGACCACGATCTGACTAACAGTTTTTTTCCCGTGGGATTGGACAGCTCACAACACAGAACAAACCGTCCTAAAGCCAGAGGCCACTTCTTCTCAAGGGACTGACCAGCTGCAATACAACACCCCAAGGCAGCAAGCTCACCAGAGCCACAGCCCATCCCCTGGGCATACTTATCTTTCAGGAAGGGCCAGAGGGATAGGACCCTTGTTTCCCTATTCCCCTCTCCACAAATTAACCTTTGCAAACCTTATGGGGGACAATGCGAGTGAGGTGTGGAAGATCTTTGCATACAGGTCAGATTGCAGAAGCCTTTGCCTTCTTACCCAGAACACTCTGGGGAGCCCCTCCAAGTGAACGTTTCAGGTCCAGGACATCAGAAGAGCTAAGGGAAAAGTGCACTATCAGCCATGGTGGAGAATGTTAGAGCAGTGCTCCCTGCTGTCACAGGTGCTCTTTTTCAAGGACTTCCATTTTTCACTTCTCAAACATCCACAAGGGACCTGCCAAGAACCCCATTATTTTCATCTACTTACATCTATTTACATTGTCCTCTTTTCCACTGACTTTCAGGTTTTCCAGTTACTTCCAAAACTTCATGTGCCCTTGAAGTCCCCACCATTTCAGACCCCTTATGCACCCATTCACTTTACCTCTTTGTAGATCTTTCCTTTCTCCAGTTGGTTAATCTTGTCCCACTGCAGAGAACCATTATCATCCAGTTTTCTAAAAGGTCTAGAAGAACAAGGTGGGGAGATGTCAACTTCTTTTGATTTCTGGTCATTGTTACCCAGCAACCACAACAGCTCAACCTGAAAGCTTGTTTACCTGTGTAACAACTCATAATCAAAGCCCTATGTGAGAAGTGACCACCTGGGCCTTCTGCACAATTTTCTCAGGGGAAGAAAAAGTGTGAGAGGGAAATACATTTCCAAAGTGCTTCCAATGACTGTAACAATCTCGTGCCAATATCCCTAACAACTCTTCTTGCTTTTCAGATATAGAGAAGAGAACAAAATAAAAATTAAAAAAAAAAAAAAAAAAGGATTCTTCCTGAAATGTTAAGGCCAAGAAGGCTTTGCCATAAAATACTTTGTGTCCTTTTCCACTCTAGCTACATCTGAGCACAACAGAGACTGTGGAATGTCTTAATAGGATAAAGCAGTCTGCAGAGTGGATGGGAACCAGACTCCATGCTGATATTGGCAACTGGCCTGAGCTGGCTCCTCTTGTTCCTGAGGGCTTGTCTAGTTACCTTCCACTTGGAGAGAAGCAGCAAAACAAACCTTCAGTTACTCAACCCCTATGAACATTTATGTTCAATGGGAACATTGCTTCCTCTTGGGATAGAAGTTCTAAACCATGAGCTCCATGGTTAAAAACCTTGGTATGAAGCTGCAAGTATATTCTCATGCAGAAGTACTGTCCTGGGCCAGAAAGAATCCACCCTCTCACCATGAACTCTACAGCCTACCACACGAGGCTTCTCAATCACAAGTGGTCTCCAGTGCACATTTGCTTTTCCCTCAGAGAAAACATTCCACAGTTCACTGCAGGAGATTCCCCTCACCCTGGATGTATGTTTCTTGCCATTCCACTGGCCCACCATGAGTCGACCTTAGACATCATGCAGCCACGAGCTTTTATCTCCTAGAGGGGCCACATCATCATAGCTCCAGGCTACATCTAAAAGACACTTCACCCACGTAGAAAACCTTTACAAGGTCTTATGAAGACATTTCATAGGTTTACTCCATTTATGCTAATGGCCTGGGAAACAAGGCAAGAAAATAGATAAAGAGGAAAGAGTAGACCTCTCCTTGAGAGCTGCAATTCCTCATCAGTCAGAAGCTGTGGCAAAGTAGACATGTTCCCAAAGCCAGTAATACAAAGAGGACAGCAGTTTGCCTAGCAGCTAGTCCCTTAGCAGCTCCTAACTGACCACAGAACTCAGCTGCCACATACAAAGGCTTCCAGAGCTGTGAACTACAAAATTGCATGTATGCAGTAACTGAAAAAAAACCAAAAAAAAACCCAAACAACTCAAACCACACAGATATTTGCTGAGGGGAACAGGAAAAGGAAAGATCTTGGCAAACTCTCAAGACCTGGAGCCAAGAAATAGACAGCTCTCATGCACACCATTCCACTCTTTTCTTTCTGAAGACTTAAGTACATTCTTACCTCTAAAAATCTAATTTAAGCTCAGATCACAAAACTGATGAGGCTTAAGAGCTAATTTTAGCAATGTGCTTTCTGCTTGGCACTACCCATTCCATCTGCTTATTCCCAGACTGGTCAGCTTTCGGGTTCTCAGAGGGCATCTAATAGGAATGCTTACTGGACCTAAATTGTGCTTAGAAAACCACTAGTCTTTTGGAGGGTAAAAGAAGCCATCTGCTGCAGAGAAGGGGGCCCACGTGCAGCAGCCAGTGTTGCCCCCGGACACCTACTTGCGCCGATCAGTGAAGAAGTTGGGCTTGTCGGCTTGCACAATGACCATGTCGAATAGGTCCCGCCAGTTCTTGCCAACCATGTGCTTCATTCCTTTGTCCCTAAGGGCAAAGGAACAGAAAAGTTAACAGATCCAGTGCTCTTTTTTTTTTTACCCAACACTGCACCTTTACACCAATCTGCCCCAAATTTACTCTCATTTTCCTAACAGAGGAGAAAGCATAGAGGTTTGGAATCCCCCCCAGGCAGTCTCATTGCATAGAACATTGATGTAGCACTTTGACTGTTGAAGCTGCCCCACCCTTTCTGCTGTACCATGGGAAGTCCAGAGAATGTGATGCAGCAAAAGCTGCTAAAGGTAAGCCAAAGTGGCAGTTTTGTACTGTGGCTAGACAGCCTCATATCTTCTTTAAAAACTGAGAGCCAGTGATGGGGAGAGAGCTGTGGTGTGCAACTTTCACCACAACCGGCTCCTGGCAAACACTCTTGTGACTATTGCCACAAAACTCTCTAGCAGGCAACTTTCAGATGCTCACAGGAGAGATTGCCCTGCACAGCTCCTGCTGTGCTGTGGTGACTCACGGCTGTGCACTAACAGTACTCACACAAAGCTAAAGGGACTGTTTGTAATGAGGAAGAGTTTCTTCTTGTGGTTCACCAGGCGGTTTAGCACAGCGTAGATTTCATCCCCATGTAAAATATATTGTTCTGTATTGAAATAAAACAGACATCACCAATCAAAAGATTCTGGCATAGGCCACACAAACCCAAACCTAACCCTGTACCACTAGGGATACAAAAGTCCTGAGTTAGATCCACCTCAGGTAGGCAAGTAGCGAAGCATTGTGGTGATAAAATGGCCTTTCTCATCCTCATCAATCCCCTTTAGAGAAGAGAAAGACTGAGGAGCTGAAAAGGCTGGCAAAAGAAGTGTTGACACTAAACTGTCACAAGATATAGGCACAGCCAACTTCAGACCATGTTGCTAACCAGGAGCTTTCTTTCCCCTGAGTGAGCAGGAAGCCTTCATGTCATGCCAAGGACCACGATCCCTCTTACAAGCTGAAGGAAAGCAGAAACACAAGCAATGAGGCAGACATTTCTTCCATTAAAACAGATCCTCCACTTGACCCTAAACACCACTTGGTTCTTAATGCCGCTTTCAGCTGCCTTTAGGCATGCCACAAGCAAGCATTTCACTAAGTTCTGTGCCCCTTATGGCTGTGACTGCATGTAGGGCCTACACAGTTGTCTTACACAGAATGCCACCTAGCACAAGGCACAACAAAACAGATTTGGCACCAGAGCTCTGTTTAACTCACCCAGATCTTTTTCAATCCATTTGTACATCACTCCTTTCACATGTACATCTCTAATAGCATCCTAAAGAAAAGGACAGGGAAAAGAGTTTCAGTTTTACATATGTGTCACTCCTGTTTGTCAGCATGCAAACCTCTTGCCACCACCAAGGACAGTAATGACACATCCCCTCCTCTTGCTGAATGAACAAAAGCCACATTAATGCTAAGCAGAGGACCCTGCACAGAGGCTTGTCAACATGCCAAAAAGAAGAACACAGTGGCTAGCTCAGCTGATGCAGTACAAGGAGAAAAACCTCAGAACTTATCCATGAAAGAACAACTTCCTTCCTGCTCCTGGAAACCAGCACGTTTTAACACACTGTCACCAAAGCAATCCAGACTGTGGAACTCCAAATCCATGTAGTGCCCCAAAACCATACTGGTCCAGACACTAGCTAGATTTTCTTCCTCCCTATGCCTAAGGAAGATCTGCCAGATGTGGCCCAAAGGACGGGAATACAGCCAAGGCAAACAGCAGCAGTGGTGAGCATCTATGATTCCAAAACACTCCCCATGAGCCAAGGAAGGCTACAGCTCCCAGCCCCCAATGGTCAGTGGGCACAGACAGAGCAGAAGCTTCTACTGGAAGGGTGAGGAGAGGCTTTGCCAAAACAGAGCTGCCCATTTTTCAGGAGGGAGGCAAGTTAAAACAGATTTTGCCAAGGGCATCCAAATATCTTCTATTTTCCAGGCCAGAGGCCAAGATGCAACACATTTTTGGACACACCCAACTGAGATTCTTCCCAAGTCTCAATCCAGTGATATGTGCCAGATACACAAAATCAATCCCAGAGCAGCTCCAGATTTTGCAGTGTTTGCAGATGCAAATGCTTATTGTACTGCTACTTTTCTTCATCCCTGAAAATTTAGACAGACAAGCAAATGCTGCCTTTCTTCAGGACCCTTAAATCCCTGTTGCCCTTTCAGCCTGGACTCCCACACTGCTGTAATGACACTTGCAGACAACACCCCACAATCCCCTGTTCTCACAGCAGTGCTGATAACACGTGCTTGTCACTTTGGAAATAAGATCCGTGGAAGCTTGGAGAGAGTCAGAATGTACAGCTTAGACAGGGGACTGTGATGGAGGAGGTGTTACCTCTTCAAAACAGTTTTAGGAGTCCCTTTCCACCACATGGATTTGAATGGTAAAAAGGCAGAGCTCGCATCCCATTCACCAAGAGATTGCCTTATTGGAAAGAAGCTGAACCAAAAGCAAGAGTGTTAACAAGAAAAGAACTTTCTCTTGACCAGCACTGACAACAAAAGCAGCCCTTTGAATTTGTGAAACAAAACAACACACAGAGCAAAAAGAGATTCTACTGTGCTTCTTCCCTAAAACTCTGCCCCCTAAAAAGCAAGAGAAGCAAAAGAATTAAAAAAAACCCCACCAAACAAAAACAAAACAACACAAAAAAACCTCCTTGAGAACTAAAAGATTCCTGTAAGTAAAATCTTGGTAGCCTGGGGAAGTGTCAATCAGGGCTCAAAAGCTCCTCCGGAGGAAAGTAAGGCAAGCTGTACATTCTCATTCACAAGTGTAAATCGACCAAACTGGTGTGACAGGACTGCTTGGTCTGGCTTCAGCCATTACCACTGCCTCAGGATCTACCCTTCTGACTCAGTGCAGTGTCTGTATCACTTCGCCTGCTTCTAAATACACAATGCCACAATCAAGATTACCACTAAGAACTGGAGAAGCGTGTCAGGTTTAGACATGTCTTAACCCACTCTCAGCCTCTGCTGTAATGATGGTTTGGGGCTATGCAAGTCTCCTCAGACACCTGTCTGTATAACCTTGTTAGACAGAAAAGAGTAAGAACTCTTCTGGTGAGTGCACAGAGCAGACTCCAACTTCTCAGTATAGATTTCAGGCACTGGCATGGATTTTCTGTTGGAGATCTCTTCTCTGCCTGCCTCCTCAGGAATGGCCACATCCCTCAGCAAAGGATACAAAGGCAAATGCCAGGACTGGCACTCAGGGGTGCTGGACCTCAAGCACATTGTTTGCCCTGTACCAAGCCTGTATTAGGCTGTGACAACCACCCACTTGCTCTTAAAGTATCAATTAGGAACACATCCATTTTGATCTCAAAATAAGGTTCAGAAGACACTCTAGACAAAAGGCCTCAGGAGTCAGCTACATCCACTCTTTCCATTTTCCTCACTCCAACAGTGAAGACAAATAACATGCTACAGCTATGGTAAGGTGTTGTGGGAAGCTGGCTGGCACACTCTTATCAAGCACTAACAGAAAGGCAGAACGCAATCTGTAACCCTTGGCTGCAGCAAAGCTGACGCCATGGATCCTTATCACAAAAGCAGCAGCACAGATGTGGAGCTCCATTTTCCTCACCAAACGACTGAATAGTATATGTGTGAGCTGCTACCAGTGGATAAGCATAAAACCCCGACAAGGTATGAATCCAAAAGCCCCTCTCCATAGAAAAAAGCATGCAATAAGGCTTGGCTAGCAAGGAAGATACATCCTCCCTCAACAGAAATCATTCAGCAACTTCAAACACTTCCACCTTGCCTATGGCACTAACTAATAAGTCAGAGAACAGCCCCTAACAATGCTGATAATCCCAAGCAGCCCTCCCGAATGTTAAGAGTGAAGCTGGAGGGCACAGTTAACACCTTGGAGTAAGTGGCTCTTGAAAGCTCCAGTCACCCACTGGAAAACATCCCAGAAGGATCTCACTACTCTGTAGCTGCAGAGGGAAGGGGTGGGTTCTCAGAGCAGGCAAAGGCAGGTGTTTCATAACAATCACCATATAAAGCAAACTGTTTGGTACATGACTAGACCTTGGTCTCCTTGAAAAATGAGATACTATCAGGAAAACAGAGCTTAAAACTCTGCAGAAGTAGAAAACATTCACACAAGCTTTGTGATGTATTTCCCACATACAGCAGGACCTTCACCCTAACGAGCCTAGGCACCCCTGCAAGAAATAACATAGAGTGACATCAGCTCAGTGGTACAGACATAAACCTACCGTGTTCTGAAAACATAGCTTTGAGTACTCCCTGGTAACACTTTCAAGTGGCAGCAATGCTGTCATATTAGGGTACTCATTAATAACCCTTATATTTGGGTCCTGCAGAGCTCACTGGTGCTAACAAGCAGAACAGCTAACAAGAGTTCTGATGTAGTCTGAGCTATGGGGCAGTTGGCAATTGACAATTTACTCACAGATATATCCTTGTAAAGATGCACCTGGTCAAACTCAATGCCATGATTTATGAAGTAATCAATTACTGAAGAAAGCAGTGTCATTTCAGGAAGAGAAAAAATGTCCATGAACTGCTTGAGTGATGGACCCTGGAAAGCAAAAAATCAAAGAGATATTAAACAAAAAGAAAAACACTAATATGGAAGGTCCCAGCCACTCAGCAAGTAGTCCTCTCTTCTCAACCAAAACACTTAGCACTTGCCTTAACACCTGACAAAGGGAGGCTTGTCCTTCTCTGAAATTATTAAACAAACCCAGCATCATTAACACCATGGAGTGAAAGTAGGGGAAGCAAAGAGTCAGTCCTAGACACTAACTTTTATTTCAACCATATGCCCTCTGCTTCCCACTCAGGCTCTTGGCATCACCACAGACAATGCTCTGCTACAGAAGCAGCGGTGGCCCTCGCTGGAGGTGCCCCATTGCTCATCTAAACCAGGCTGTTAACAATGGACATATGGGCACTAAAGCTGCTCTAACCACATTCCAGTGAGGCTATAAAAACTTCCATGCTCTTTGGGACACATCTATTAGTTCATTACACAATTAGGAGAGGAGATTCACCTCTCTGTGAAGAGCAAGCTGCGAAGAGAAGTTGTTTCTCCTTCTGTGGCCAAATGTAACACTCAGTTTTTCTGTCCTACACTACAGGAGAAAAGAGAACACCTACTATGTACAAAGCAACGCAGAAAGGCACTTTGCATGAGCACCTGGTCCTACAAAAGGACACAACTCAAAGTGGATTTTGCATTTAAAATTATTTAAAAAGAAAGGTGAAATCATCTGAAGTTTGCCAAGTGTGAGGGTAGTTGCACAGAGGGAGGCTAATCAAGTGCAGTTTGCAGACTGGTATCAAATTCGAACCAGAAACATCCTATTTCAAAGCTGGAGACAACATTGAGACATAAACAGGGTATATACTTATCCAGAAAGTAGCTATTCAGATTAATTGTTCCCCAGAGAGAGTGAGAAATCAAAAGTGATTTTGCCAGAGACTTGGTAGAGCAGATTCTAAGTGGCATTACAGAGAAAGCCAGCCCTTCTCCTGAACTAACAAAGGGCAAGAAACAAAGTAGCTCTGGTGGGAAAGGGATGTGAATGGCCCCACTTGCTCACTGCACCATACCAGGCACTCAATGAAGAAAAATTTCTCCTAACCTCCTCTAGTTCAGGCAATCAAAAGATTTCTACAGCTCCTATGGACAGAATTTCAGTTCTTTACTGTGACAATAAGCTTTTCTGCCTAAAAAAACCAGGCCTAACACTCAGAGATGCTGACCCTATGAATAATATACACTGAGTAGGTCTGAAGGGGGGATTCTTTTCATGAAGAAAAAAGCCTTACCCAAAACCAAAGAGAGAAAGACATTGCAAGCACCCTGCTGCTACACACATTTGCCCCTTCCCAGACAACTCACTGCAAACACCATCACTGTAGGCTGCCCTGGTAGCTGTGCAGCTAGATTTGGCCAAGGAACAAGCAAGGAAGATTTCCCTATCAGTGTCCAGAGCGATTCAGCTCTAGGCTAGTAGCCCGGGTGTTTAGGAAAGCTTCACGGATGGCTTTCACATGTTAAACTGCTAAATAACCTCTGGGGCAAATTCCCACTGGAACAAAAACACACACTGCAACTCACTGGGGACTGAGCCTTTTGGAGTCCGGGGGAGGCTGGCGTCATTTACATGCTCATACAATTCACTCAGTTTTCCTAGCTGTTGAAAGAGCTGCTGCATCATAGCTGTAAAGGGCTTACAATACCTTGCCATAGAAGTCACTCATCTGGTACAGGGGGATGTGCTGAGTACCACCATAGAGTTCGATCACTTCTTCATCAGGCACTGGTTTGAGCCCTCTAGACACAAAACAGAAATAGTTTCTCAATAGCCATCAGTATGCACAGAGCTACCAAGTCCAGAAAAAGAGGTTCCTTTCTAAAACTCAGGCATTGCTCTTGCACAAACCAGACAGCCAGAGAGGCTGACAGCTCCAGGGTTTCTTAAGATTCAGATAAAAGCTTTACAGAGACATTTTTCAGATACCTCGTTTGCTTCTCCAGGTTAACTGAGGGGCTTTAACCACATTCCAGCAGAGAGTTCACAAGCATCCCTCAGTATGCCATCAATCTGCTGACATAACTGCCCCACGGCCTGACTTTGCCAGCACTGGGTGACTGTAGTGTTGGAGAGGTGTGTTTCCACACCGCAGTTAAATGCAGAGGTGTAGGAAAAGAGCATTCTGAAAAGGAGGTTTCCTTTCCTAAGCAAAACCGGTTCTTTGCTAAGCCCCCTCCACAGAGATGGCTGTTTCCCCCAAAATCCCACAGTCATGGGTATGGCCCAGCATCAGCTTATCTGACTCCTGCACAGCCTTTATGGCAGTATCCACAAGCAGTCAGCCCCCTTCCCTTTCTCCTTGCCCTATTCAATTATGGTACCAGCCTGAGAAGTTACAAGTTGCCCCGGCTGTGCTTGAAAGCAAAAGACAGTTGAGGAAAAGAACACTTCAGGAAGGATAATTACAAAGAGACAAGAGGAGGAGGGGAAAAAGAGTTTAAATGTGTTTTAGGTAAAAATATCTTCATGAAGCTGATGTGAAATGTGGGGCAGTACTAACCCCTTCTTCCTACACCACCCCCCCGCCCCGCCAAGGGCTAGTACTCAAAGAAGCCAATTCTCTCTGGTTATGAAACTCCCTTCTTAATATTCGTAGAGTGTTTACTGAAACTGAATCTTAACAGCAAAAGGACAGAGTTCAAGAAAAGAAAGCACAACACTGGCTTCCATGCTCAGGAAATACAACACAGCTTCACAGCAGCTTTGCTACCAGTATCTATGAATTACTACTTCTCACACACCAACGCCACATCATGCCACTTTGGGGCACAGTTTTGTCCCAGTCTCACAACCTTTTGGAGAAAAGTGTGCTCGGCACTGTTCCAGGCCCTTGTTCCAAAGCACACCCAGCCCTCCTTGGAGAACAACTGAGGAGGTGGAAAAATAGGACAACTTAGGTCTTAAACTGAGCCCAGGTTCTGATTCATTGTTACTTGATTGACATGTCTGCACTGCTTTAAGATTTTATTTGCACATCCAGACCGCTCTCATCTTAGCTTTACAGCAAGGTGCAGCAGACCACTGCTGGGATATCCTCCTGCCTGGAGAAGACAGGCCTGTGTGTGGACCACATACAGAGGAGTCCTTTCCTAGGTGCACTGTTCGCTCACAGAAGTTAATCCAGGCGTGCTGTGGCTGCAGACATTACGCAGAATACGTGACCAGATGTGCTATTAACCACTACAAAAAAGCTCCAGGTCCTCCCACCCACACTTGGCTTGAAATGCTTGAGAAAAAGAACTCCCTGCAATTATATGCCAGGTAAGCATTTGAAACAAGTGCAGACAGGATAAGCCAGGTGAGACTGCACTCAGGGAAAAAAAAAAACAACAAACAAACACCCAAACAACGAATGCCATGAACATACACCCAGATTTAGTCATCCATCTTTGCATATATGGGCACTTAGGAAATTATTTTCAGAGCTGACAGACCTATATGCTGTCCCCAGCTGGACATAATGGAAAGCATCAATCTTCATGAGAAGACTCTGTGATAAAGGAGAGAGATTTACTGTTAGGATTGGGTAGGTTTACAGTGAAACCTTATTTGAGAGTCAACTTTTATACAAATTACATTTAGGAAATAACACTCATATAGCAATCTGTAATCTATGTGCTTTAAGCTGCACTTGCTCTCCAGTCACTTTTACACGCCCTTATTCACACTGTGACTTTTTATTGGCCTCTCTGGCACAAGCCCATCTTCCTGTGAGCTGCAACACCACTCTGTTACAAACACCAAAGTTCGTGGACAGGGATGCAGTTGAAAAACTGAGAGAACAATGTTTCTGTGTCTCAGTCTCTTCTTATCTGCTGTCCAAAAGCATGCACATTCCAAAAGTGCTTTGTGTGCAGAAAAGATTTCTTGTCACTGATCTTCAGCAGAAATAAGCAGGCAAGTTTTGGTCTAGAGTGCTGCTTTGCTCAGTCGTTTTCTCCACACAAGAGTGCTCCTCTCCACCACTTCTTCCCATCCCCAATAAAGGTTTAAGCAAAGGTGCTCACAAGCATATCAGGCTGGTAACATTAGATCTTTCTCAGCATTTTTTGTTTCAGACTCTCCTATTCATCAGGCCTTCCTTCTCCTCCCTCCATCATCTGTAAGACAAGTTTCTCTGGGCACAGAATGTAGCATGACACTAAACCGGCACCACTTTGCAACTTGAATAAGGACATACTATCAAACTCTTTGTGCTGTTTCTACTACAGAGCAAAGTACTGATTCCACAGAGCATTCATGACCTTCAGGCACCTTCTTTTATCAGGGTATCAGTGCAGCTTATAACACCATGGGCAGAACTCCCACAAGTTTGTGAGCAGTGCAGGCAAATGTGCTGAAAGCTTTATTTAGACAGGCACTATCCAGTTTTTCATGTGTTTTGCAAACTGATCCTAAGAAAAGAGAATTGTCTTCTGCTCACTCAGAGGTGTTTTGCTTGGCTGAGCCAGTCAGTCACTTCTGCATTTCTCTGCTGTACCAGCCAGAGATTTAAACAGGAAGAAACCTCCATTTCTCACAGATCTGCTGCTTACTTTGTAAAGTCAGAGGCGTAAGTGGTCTGCTGCCAAGCTGCCACTGCAGCCAGGACAAAAGACACAGGAAAACTGTCTGTAGTTTTTGTATTTGTGTTTTTTTTTTCCCCACACACACTCTCCAGCCTGTACTGCCCACTTCCCTGACTGTGCTCAAAGCTCAACCTAAGATGAACTGCTACAGTGAAGCAACTCTTTCTGTTGTGCTCCCTCTCACCTGACTGCCTGGCTGAGGCAGCCAGCATGACATCACTGGGCATCAGGCTTTCAGGGAATCTGCCCAAAGCACTGAAAAGGGTTAAAGCTAATGCTTGCCCTTTGCTTGCCCTTTGCTAGCCCGTGCTCCTAAGAAGTATGCATCTCAAGTAGCTTGGACCTTTTTCCAGGCAGTCCTATTATTCGGAGTGGGGGATGGGCAAGGCTTCCTAAAGCATTCTCTGGACAAGTCATTTCTATTATTAGAGGAAGACATAATGCTTCTGCTCCTGGCAAGTACTTGTGGATGCAGGATTGAGGTTTGTTGTTTAAATTTCCTGAAAGACAGAAAGGATCACACAAACAAGCTGAATTTTCTATTAATTAGCTCGTGGAATCAACTAACTTATAAATTGTCAAGGCTGTTTACCAGAGGTCTTTGGTAAATATCCCCTTCTGCTAGAGGCTATGTGAACACAAAAGACATCTTTCCCTTGGAAGGTTTGTAAGCAAGAACCACCCACACAGTGAAAAGCACAGCACTGACAGTTTGGTGACTGATGTTACTGCAAGTATGACAGAAAGTATTTCCATTAAAAACAGAAGGCAAGGGAAGACTAAGCCCAGAAGCCTGAACTTTGTACAGCTTACCTTTTGTACATCATAGTGAAGTCCACGTATGGCAAACCCAGGAATGTAGTCATACTTCCCAAGCCCTTCTGGATACTAGGAGGACAAACAGCAACAACGTCAAGAGATAGAAGCACTGGGTTACCAACAAAATTACTTCACTTGCTGCTTTGGCTTAGTCCTACTACTCCTCTCACTCTAGGCATAAACTTATCAAGGAACAGGTGCACTTCATCTTGTCCCTTCAACAAAGAAAGTGGATGAATGGAAAAAGACATAAAGAATCAGGATCCTCAGAACCAGCTTCTCTCATGACACCTGTGAAAGCCTAACAGATCGACTCAGGCAATGAGGATGCTTCTAGGGAGCTCCACTCAATGCCTATGTTTGGCACTGCAGAGCCTCTCTGAAAACAAAGATGTTAACGAGAAGAAAAGGCACAGAGCAGTCACCTACTGCAAAAGGGGCAATAGGTGACTGTAACAAAACTGGGTCATCCACAGTGACTTGTGGATGTCAAGTCCCTTGTCGGGCTGTGGTTCATGTGTATCCACCATCTGTGCCTCCAGCCAGCAATTCTGACAGTGGTGTTTCCATAGTTAAGTAAAGGAGATTAGACCTCTTTGGGCTACTGTTCCTGCTCCACATTTGTAAGACCTCAGGAATGTAGAGCATGATAAATTAGCTCAAAGGAAAACTTTCTGCAAAAACTGTGAAACATGACATTTACCACAACAAAACAAGTAGTTGACATATGTGCAATGTGGCATTTTGCAAGCACATTTAGGGTGTTCCAAAGGCAGCAGTAAGCTTAATGCAGTGGAAATACTTAGCACATCATTACCTTGAATTGTTCTATTAGGATGTCTCTGGCAGTGTTGAAAATCATAGAGTGTAGTAAATTAGAATACTGAGCTAATGTGTAATCATAGTCAAAGCCATAGATCTCAACATCTCCCAGGCTGATCTCGTTGTTAGCATAGATAGCAGCTGGGTTGAGGAGATTGCAGACTCCTGGTGGAAGGAGATCTAAGAGAAGAGAAAGAGAGGTTAGAAAAACTGAGATGATCACTGCAATGTCAGCTTTTCGTCCTGGACCTGACAGCAGCTGGAAGCACCACACGGCAGCAGCAAAGGAACAGTGTTGCTGCTGAAAGCTGCTGCTGTCAACTGGCTCAGTACTCCCCGTGAAAAAACACACTGTGAAACCTCCGGCTGTGTCTGGTGGTGATGCTAACCACTGTCACAGTAAGGCTGACCTTTTGTGTCAGAAAGCCACAAAACAATGTCTCTGGCCTCCATGAAGCAAAGCAGACCCGAGATTTTGAAGTGTCAAATTTCTAGCTCACAGCAGCTGCAGTTTCAGCAGGCTCAGCAACATGAAAGTTAGCTGCAGTATCCCGGCAGAAATCCATGCACCACTCGCTTAAAACTTGAGCCAGACAAAGAGGTTCACTCTCCCCTTTGAGAAATTTTGATTGTTTCAAATTAGAAACTTTGAGGTTTGCCTCTTAACAGTTTTTGTTTCTCACAAAAGCAGACTGACTTCACAGAGCCATCTTGCAGGCTTTTAAAACTCTTTAACGGGGAGGATAAAACCAGGTTTTGTACAAAACCCAAGTAAATGTAAAAAAAAAAAAACAACACATTAAGCTAAGCTCTCGGAGCACACTGCTGAGAGCAACCAGTTATCTGTTTTCCTCTGATAAACAGCTGGGGAAACAGCTCAGTCCTTGCAGTGTGGTTTGTCACTTCAAAACAGGGTCCCTGTTCAGGGTGCTTGTGAATAACACTGCTCCCCAGACTGCTAGGAAAAGGGGAGCTAAGTGACCTAGCAGCCAAGCTGCCTGTACATCCTTGTGCAGAGCTAGCCTAGAGCATTGAGAGCTGAAGCTGTGCTATAACCAGAGAGACAGGAACAGGCTCTCCCCAGGCCTCCTGCTCCACAAGAGCTGTCCACTGGAAGATGAGAAAGAGCAATAAAAATAGTAGGCTGCCTAGCCACATCAATACTGGGGGACAGAGAGGGGAAGGAGATGTTTCCTCCCTCCTCAAAGATGGGTAATTTTCTCTTTGAAGGACAGGAAAAGTGCAGGCATTTCCCAGATCCTACACAGCATCAGCAGCTAGGATATTTTTTCCCTTCCTACATTAAGCAAGAACCTTTGTGCTGGTTCTTCCTTGCTATAAAACCTACTTTCATTTGAATCTAGAATTAAAAAAAAAAAAAATAAATAAAAAAAAAAGAATTGTTAGAAAGAGATACCAGTCATTCTCAATAAATATTTTGTCTGGAATGATTACAGAATTTAGGTAAAAGTCCAAGGTACATTTGTGAGCACTAAGCCAAAGACAGGGCCAAAGAAACAAGACTCATATATATCTATATGGAAATAATTTTGGTTATTTCAGAGAAGAGCTACATCACAAAATGTACCCATCCCTTCTCTCCTAACTCACTTGCCTTTAGCCTTCAAATGCAATTCACCAGATCAGCTACAGAGAGGAATGGCTAGAAAAGAAAGCAATATTTTAAGGCAGGAGGGCTGACTTACTGGCTACACAGAAGGAATAAGAGCTCTCTTTCAGTGACTCTGTTGGTGGCAAAATTCCTGGAAGAGGCTAAAGAGAGTGGACACGAGTACTTTCCACTGGGATTTTAAAAGATGGGAAATGTAAATAGGATTCAGATGATCACAACTTTCATACTCTCATCATAAATGCTCTTTGCACCATAAACAAACAGAGCTCCACTTCCTGTCCTCACCTCCAAGATAACTTGTGGGAATATCTTTTCCTAAGCTTACACTGGGATTTACAGGGTGTTATTTTTCCTCCTCACAAGGAAAATGACACAACCCTAACCACACCACAGTCCAAATATGCAGTGCTTTCCTTTTCTAATGAAGAAGAGGCAAGTTCTTGCTTCGACACAGAGGTTAAGCTCTTCCTATATTCACCATTCATTAACAGCTCTCTGACAACACATTTGATACCTTGAGTGCAGTGCACAATACCATTGCCTGAACTTCATCTCCTCTTTCATAGAATCCATGAGACCCATCAACAACACTCCCCAGCCACAACTTTTGTACAGTCAGGAAAATTTGATTATGTAAGGCACATGTAGTCTGAGATTCACCAACCACATGAAGCGAGTCTTATCTCTGATCAGCAGCGTAAGCAGCAACTGTGCCACAGTATGATTTATGAAGCATATTTACTCACTGGGTGAAGTCATACTCCTCCCTGCCAGCCTGAGATGCACAGAGCCTCTCTGCTGTTCTCTGACAGCCTCCTGCCCAGATTATTTTACCCCACTCAGATATTTTGTTGCTAACGTAACATGCTCTCTAAGCCATAGGGCCCGAAAAAAGATAGATGCTAACCAAAACGTTTTGTCGCCACTGCCTCACACACAAAGTGTTCCCTACACATGCTTCCTGGAGCACCACACATAGAATCATAGAATGGTAAAGTTGGAAGGGACCTCAAGGATCANTTGGTGATGATGATGTGACAGGAAACACAGCAAACCATCTCGCAGCACCTTGCTGACAGCTTGGTCTTCCTGCGCTGTTGTCCTCCCTCTTCAATGTACAGGAGTCTCAAAGGCACTGATCTCCTGAAGGGAATGAAAAGCTCTGAGTTGCAGTCCAGAAACTCTTGTTGCACGTTTGGCTCAGTGTAAATGAAATTCCACTTGCAGCATCTTCCTCAACAGAATGGTAGGGTGTCTAGCTACTCTTCAAGCTCACACAGCCTCTCTGTAGGTTCAAGCCACTAGAGGGAACAGACAGAAGCTTGGAGCACATGCAAGACCAGCTTCAACAGGAGAGTCCAAACATGCCTGGTTTACTGAGCCAGGTTTCAAGGTTTGTTTGGTTGATTGTAATTTGGTTTGCTTTTTTTGTGTTTGATAGTTGTTTTTTGTCAAAGATAACCACCTGGATGATTACCAATACAGAGTGCTTAATCAAATCCTGGGCTGCAGACTCGGGCACTGCTGCTCTCCTGACGTGCAGCATGTAATCCGCCAGAGATCTTTGCCTCAGTTTGTGTGGTGATCCTCCAGTGACAAGGGATGACGCCCTCCAGAAGCACATGGAGGTGCCATTTTCCAGGAATTACAGCTTTTGCTTCACCTCTAATACCAATTGCTGGACAGACGTGATAAATTACAGCAAGAAAAAAAAAACAGTTTTGATTATTAAAAAAGCACAATAAACCCATCTGGGGTCTAACTGGAAAGGCAGACAATATCACACAGTCACTGTCTACTCAGCACTTTGCATAGGAAGTATGATCTAAGGGAGAACCAGCGTGTGTACATCTGAGGGGAAAAAAAATAGCTCTTGCATAGATACAAAACCCTGGAATCTGCATGCTTGCACAATTTGCTTCAGTTTGCAACTCTGACATTTTTAAGGGAAGTGGCATGATGAAATTCAGCAACAAAGGCGGACCACAAGAAAGCATGTTTAATCACATGCGTTTTTTACACCTGGGTGTAGATGGCTAGATACACAACCTCTCCCTCATTTTACCAGTACGAGGTCCTGGATAACTATTTAAAACCGAGTGCCTTCATGACAGCACAAGTGCCTCTTCCCAGGCAATAGCCCGCATTGTGAGAACGCAATAACACTCAATTCCCAAGATGACAGCAGGGATGGAAACAAAAGCTGATAATTAACTGTGAGCAACAGTCAGAGAGTCCAAGTCACCATATGGCCCCCTCCCATGTGAAAAACGCTCTGTTCAGGAGGTGCCAAGCATGTCCAGTGCTTCTCTGAGCTCCCAGGGGTACCAATGGCATCATGCAGGAAATGCTCCTTTTCTCTCCGCCTCAGATCCCTTATTTTAATGAAGAATAACACATTAAAAAGCCAACTCACACAAACTTCTCACACTCTTTGTACTCCCAGAGGTCCAGCATAGCAGACATTGCACTAATTTCTTTGTTAAGACTAGTAAGGAAAATAATGGCACTGAGAAGCAGATGGCCACCATCCTCCATGTACCTTGGGAATCAGAAAGTTTCCTTTGCTCACACCACTTGCTTTGTAAAGACAAACAGCCGTTTTTCTTCCCTTCCAAGGACATCTTTATCCTTTTGAAGTGCTGTTTTGTACCATTTCCTGCAAACCACTCCAACTAGCCACAGTAGATGCCTCTACCAAGAAGGCAGGGAGAGGGAAATAGTACTTAAAGACCATTAAATGACAGAGCAAAAGACCATTAAATGACAGAGCAACCACGCTAAAAGAGTGCTGAAAACTACTCTGGAGCACAGTCTTGAATTTATGCCTTCATGCCTGGATGTTTTGAGATTTTCCACCAATGAAATCTTCACAAATAAAAAGCAACATTTAAAAATACGTTTAATCCCAAAACAACACTTTTTTTACATACACAAAGGCACTAACCAAATACTGCCACAATAGTTCCTTACAAGAAAAACAAAATAATTATATTTAGGAAGCAGAACTGGGAAGTTAACAGGTCATAGCTCCAGTTCCAGCTGCTAATTGTCATTGGCAGTGTCAGCTCAGTTTGCAGATGCCCCAACTCATGAAAGGTGTATGCTCCCTGCAAGTCACAGGGCACCCATCATCATAGCACTAGACTCATTTTATGGTTTGGCAACAAGTGAGGCCCTTCAATCTTCATGCTTGCTTGAGATTAGCAACACGAGCAGAATCAAAACGTGCCCACCTCTGCACCACGCCATGATCACCACTGCAGTGATCACACAGAAGTGTCTTCTTTCCCACTTCCAAATGTAACAGGCACATGTTGCTGTCTGCAGCTTGCATTATTTAGATGCAAAGGTATCTCCTGATTCACACAAACTAGAAAGAGCAAAGACCACCTCTGAGCTATCCCTGCAGTGTTAACGTCTAACCATGTTTTTTGCTTCCTTAGACGAGTCATACAGAGGCAAGTAGTCAGCAGTTATTTTCAAGGTTCCTTTGGAAAGCTGATTGACTGTAGCCATGTTTACAACTTCAAAAGATCTAGGAAACCACATGCATGCTTGCTTACACTTGCCTGACAGCTCCACTGAGTTTCAGGTTCCTAGAGCACAAGACTTCAGACAATGCTTACCAAGAAAGCATATCAGTCTTCCTTGACACTTCAGATGTCACCAAACCAGAATAGAGTGAGTCTTGCTCAATACCATCCCTTTTTACAAATGCAATTATACTTTTCCTTTTATCAGAGGGAAAAAAAAACACCAAAACAACAAACCCCACAAAGTGGAAGTAATACTCTCAAATTCTCATAGGTAAAGAAATTTGGTCCTGTGAGTCAAAGTAGTAAAAGAGACCAGCTTCTCTTGATCCAACACTAGAGGGAGGTTTTACCTTGGCAGCACCTTTTGTATAGCTATGTTGTGTTATAATTTTTAACACCACATCCAAGTCTGGCAGAATGCAAACACATTCCTACAGTTTCCAGTGCCTGGGCTTTAGTGACTTAAACCCATACCACCACTGAGCCTTACTGCACAGAAGCTCTTGTCCTACACATTCCATCCTGTACAACTCGGCCAACATTCATCACTGGAATCTCCTCTGCACAAAAATGTGACATTGTTCTATAAATCAGGTCCCAATCTGGTTTGAAAACACACAATAAATGCCCTTTGCAGAGACCTGTCTCTAAAACCAACAGCAATAACTGACAATATAGGACAAAGGATTTGACAAAAGTGGCGTTTCAGAGAAGCATGTAGAAAGTGGCATTACAGGACTCTTCTCAAACACAACAGTGATGAGTACAGAGATGTAATGATGTTTTCAAATACATACCCCAAGCACGGAGATTAATTTTTGCATCAGTAATCAAGAACAAAGGAACAGACCAATGTCACATTTTGTACAACTCAGTTTGGTTGTCACAGCAATAATTTAAACCAACTGTGATCAACTTTGATTATGCCTCTTCTTGATAAGACTTGAATAACAGCATGGTTGAAATTTTGGGTTGGGGAGCTATTCTTTGAACAAACAAGAGATTTCTTATTCAGACATGTCTAACAATGATCTGTGAAGAGTTTATTCTGTAACATATGGACTACTTCACCTAGCTTCGTTCTGCATTTAGTCCTGTGGATAGCTCTCCATCTCTACTGTTTGCATCCCCACAAAGCTTACAAACTTCAAAGAATACAAAGTTCACAATCTCTCAGAGTAAACCCAACATTTTCCCAAGGGACTGCAACACAGTCTGTTAATTTATCTGTACTTGTTGCTGCAAAACCATCATGGAAAAGAGAAAAAAATGCCTTTGAGCATATTAAGGTCCAAACACCTTCACAGTTCTTCCAAGTTGGAATTTGTTTCAAGTGGTAGGGCTAAAACCACAACTCAGTCTTGAAGCAGGGGCTTGACAAGAAGCTAGTCCTCCATCAGCACCCCATACTGCCTTCAACAGCTCAGGCAAAGGAGCTCACTCACATCCTGCAAAAGCAGGAATGCATCAGGCTGAGCACCCGACTGGTCAGCAGCCAATTCCTTTACATTTGTGAACCACGAAGGATTTCAGAATTACTGTCTAATCTCGTGTACTGGAAGGTAAGGGAAGAATGGCAGAACTTGCCAATCTCAGAACAGAGACAGTTCTTCCAGATGCTGCCGGCTGGCTGCTGTCCTTCTCCAAACTCTTAAACAAACACAAGCTAAGGGAGAGCTATTTAACAGCAGACACAAAGTCACACTTCTAGCTTTTTACAATGCTTACCTTCGGCATTCCAAGTACCAAAAAAAATAGCATGAAAAAGTTCCTGTCCTTATGCCCTGAAAGCTATTCATTCACACTTTTAGGAATTGAATACTCTTAAAGCCACTGCTGCTGCCAAAAAGAGTCTTGTTTTACACATGGACAGAATTGGCAAGTAGCATGAGTTTCCTCCTCACTTAACAAGACGTCAAATGTACCTGACAGAGCCAGGTAACTTCATGGTAAGAGGTGCAAAACCACACGCACACACAAGTAAAAGGTGCAACACAAAGCGAGCTCAGGATCAGGAGACAACCTAGCAGCTGTAGTATCGGTCTTCTCCACCCCTACCCTTGTACCAGTGGAGACTTGTAAGATGGACACTGGCCTCCTCTCACCACACCAGTCAACATGACTATTTGTCCCTGTCTAACCACCATTCTGTATGCCAATCAAGGGCAAATGAGAAAAAAATGCAACAAACCCTTCATTTAGACATTTGCCATGATGACATCCACGTCAGGTGTGCCAGTTGTGAAGAACCCCACAGCCTCTCCGCGTCCTGAAACCCTGAGCCAAGCCGAGGGATGTTCACAAAGGGGAGCCCACAATGGGGAGAAGACCAGCGCCAGATTCCAATAGAAATAAAACCCACCCCAGAAGGCTCCGGGCAATGCAGACGTGCAGATGGCATTGCCGGGGAGAAGGTTTCTAAACCTGACAGCTGCAGAGGAATGGACACAACCCCCGTTCTGCAGCGCGGGGAAAGGCACAAAGATGCACGGGAAAAGCAAGTGACAAGGCCGAGCGCGGCAGGACGTGGCAGCCCCGGCGACCGAAGGCGGCCCTTACCGTAGACCAGCTTTTTCATCTCGTGGTACCTGGCCCACAAGTAGGTCTTGGTGTCTGCTCCCTCGGGCGGGAGGGGCTGGCTGCTTGCCGCAAGACCAGGTTCGGCGCCGCGCCGGGATCTACCGGGGGGAGCCGGGAGGTGGTCTCTGGGATGCCCGTGGCCGCCGTCCCCGGGACACTGACTGGAGTTAGGGCGGCAGCTTTGGCAGGAGACGGCCACGGCGAGGAGTCGGGGGCCCGTGCTGCCGCATCTCCTCAGTGCCGCCATGCCCGGCGCCGCCATGGTCCCGCCAGACGCCGCAGACCTCGGGACTGCCCGCGCACGACCAGGCTGGTTCGGCTCGGCTTCGCTCGCCGTCACGCCGGCCCTTGGCGGCACCCGCCGGGCAGCCAATCCCCACCGCCCGGTGCGAGGGGGCTGGGCCGCGCTGCGCCTCGCCACGCCTCTACGAGAGGGGGCCGGAGGCGGTGGCGCTGAGCGGCAGCCTGCGGAGGAGGGCTGAGGGCGGCGAAGGTCGGAACAAGTTCCGCTCGCCACACTCCAATACCTCAGTGGGGGCCGGCCGTAGAGGGGTGTTGGGGGTCCCTGACTGTAGCCCCGCCCCGGTGCCGGCCCTCGGCCCCGCCCCGGCCAATCAGGCGAGGCGAGCCACCCCGCGCGGAGTCACGTGGGCACTGACCACGTCCTTCCGCTCGGCTGCTGCTGCGGCTCCCTGCCCGCGCGGGAGGTGAGGGGCGCGCTGCATCGATTGGCTGCGGCCCGCGCCGGGCCGGGGAGGAGGGGGTGAGGCGGGGGCTGAGGGGCCGCCGTGGATGCCCCCTGCCACGGCTGAGGCGCCGAGCGGGCTCCCGGCTGCCCGCTTCTCCCGCCGCCACCAGCATGTCGGGGCGTACGGGGCCCCGCGGCCCTGTGCCTGGGGCTCCTCTGTATCGGGACAGCTTGGTCGCAGTGTGACCGCGATGCGCTGGGGGCCGTCGTGCGTGCCGTCCTGCCTCTCACACGCCTCCTTGTTTTCTTCCAACGCGAAGGCGCCGATTCCGCCCCGGCCATGCTGGTGAGCAAGAGGGTGAAGCGCCTCTTGCAGCTGGTGCCTGGGAAGCAGCGCTTCGGCACGTACCGGTTCCTGCCCTTCTTCTTCCTCCTCGGGGGAGCGATGGAGTGGTTCATGATTAACGTCCGAATTGGCAAGGAGACCTTCTGTAAGTGAGGATCCGCTGATTCCTGGCGGGGCGGCCAGAGGCAGCCCGGTCTCTGCCGAGTCACCGCTACCCCTCAGCACCTTCCCGCTTCGCGGCGGACCCCCGCCGGACCCGGGTCTCATCCGGTACCGTGTGCCACAGCACCACTAGTGGCGAGCACGGCGGAGGCGCTTCCCCGTAAAAACAGCCAGAACTCAGCAGCGTTTAATGGGGGGTCCTCACCTGGAGGAAAGACAATCAGCGTCAGCCTCTTCAGTGCAGGGTATCACACTCCAGATTCTGCCTCTCTGGCAGAACACAATGGGCAGAAACAAAGTGGATTTAGAATACTAAATTATGCCTTTATTGTATCGAAGACTCACTAGGGTGGTCAGAATTTAAGTGTAGGCGTGGGTTCATCTCAAATGTAACTTTTTTAAATTGAAAAAGTGCCAAAACGAGTCATGAACACTCAGCTAATAGCACTTGGTTTCCAGAAGCACTGTTTTATTGTAGCATCCCTCCTTTGAAGAAACCTTGCTAGAAAATTTTGTGTACTTCAAGTAAAGGGTCAAGTCTACTGTGTATGAGAATAGTCTTATTTTCATGGGAAATCTAGTTGAGTCTCTTGCAAAATAGAACAGCTTGATACAGTTTTCACAGCTGACAAGCACATTGCAAATAAATCGCTTCTTTGCTCATTTCTGAAGACTTGGGTTGCATTGTTTTCAGTTTCAGATTACTGAGATACAGTAATAAAATCAGGTTAGAAATGAAAACACAAGATTTGTGTGGCAGCCACATCTCAACTTAAGCCTTATTTTCCTACAAAGAATTGCTATGCCTAAATGCTACTATACTGCAATGATAATCATTGTGCAGTTTAGTCTTATTGCTACTCCATAATCCATCAAAGTGGTAATGTCGAAGACTGATGATGTCTTCTATTGATGGATATTTAGGGGTCATTTGGGTGAGGGGAAGCAGGAAAAACAACTGTCATGACAGTGGGTATAGTGTTCTATTAAAACAGCTGAGCTACTGAAGCTGTGCTGACAGTCCTTAGGCATTGATTTTGTGCTTATAATTTAATTTCCCTTTGGCTTCAGCTAGTTTGGGTATTTGTATTTTTAATCACCCTCGTGGGAAAGTGGACAAGAAATGACTGTATTGCACTGGAAACTTAGTCTTCCTATAAAACATTCCATCAGGACTAGTGGGAAGAACTTTAGCCTGGGTGGGAAGAAAAACGAGCTATTTTTAAGTGGTAATAAGGGTTTGCATTGGCTTGAATTTTCATCTGCCTGTCAGTGTCTGCAAGAGAAAACTGAAAAGTTTAAAGAGAAGCTTCTTACGTTTCACACTGTCTTGCACTTGGAAAACACTAATGGGAAAAAAAATCTTTTTCTGGCAGATGATGTTTACCGCAGGAAACGATCAGAAAGACAGTATGCAGCCAGGATGGAAAAAAGGGAATTTTAGCTGAAGCAGTTTGAAAGGAAGGTTCTGAATGCTTCAACTGTATTAATACCAAAGAAGCGTTACTGCCACACTGATGGCAGGGGAAGGTTTTGTGGATTACAGCTCACCCGGCAGAGACAAGTTTGTGTGATACGCTTGCAGATGGTTTCGGCCATTTTATTCTTTTTCCATCTACTTCATATTTTTAAGCCAAACAGTCATAAAGGTTCACTGTGGTTCAGGCCTCTGCCACTTATTTAATGTTTATTTAGTATTTTTAAATAAACTAAACTGAATAAACAGTCTGGCTACTGCTTTTCTTTGCGGCACCATTGCTGTAACAAGGGCAAAGGGAAAGAAATGCAATGTATTGCATGCATCTAAGCACAGTGAAAACAGTGATTTTTTTGTTAATTTCCTTTGTTCTGACAGAAACTGCTCTGGCAGCTGATTTCTTTCCAATGTGGCATGACTGTAACTAGATAAAGAGTACAGACTTACTGCTTGGTGTTTACTCAGCCCATGGTGTTTGGAAAGTCATCCATGCATGGGAACTCTGCTCCCAAGTGCTGCAGTACCCATTGTTGCTACTTCGGCAATAGACTGTGCTGAGGGCTTTGGGGAAAAAAAGTCTGGTGCATTTAGCTGGTAACAGACATCAGCTCAGAAGAATGTGCAGTGATAGTCCTAGCAGGACTTCTGTCTCCCCACAGAAGGGCAAAAGCCAACTGCTGAATCCCGGACTTGTGTACTCCCTGTCACAGTGACAGGTCTCAGGTGTGGGGGAATACACTGATGGCTGTACACTAGTAACTGGTGCAGCAATACCAGTGAGGACTGTATATTAAAGCCATTGTTTTATTTCTGATGGTAGGTGTATATGCTGAGGGCTCCACAGAGAATCCAGTTCTTAAGATCAGCCTTAAACCAGAGGGAGTTCCTATTCTCCTGTGCACTCCTAACAGTGTTTTTCCACATAAGTGTTCACTAAGGACACAGTGGCTGTTGCGAAGATGGTACAGTGAAGCACTCAACTTGCTGTACTTTGTGTTCTGTCTTCCAAGGACTTGATCTGGGGACTAGTGCTACTTGTGTTTTCAGGAGATAAAATGAAAGAGAAGTAAAGATGGGGCTGTGCTGCTGCATATTTTGACTGGACATCAAATTAATTACCTGGGAAGACCTTTATTTCTGCCTAGAAAGTGTTGAGCCAGGGAAGTACTGAAAAGAATGTATGTGCCCAGTCTGTACTCCTCTCTGGCACAGCAGTGCAGTGCACTTTCATCCCAGCTTTTCAAGAACAGAGAAAGGAAAACACTCATCTGTTTTCTATTGAATTGTTTTCTGGAGAAAAACTTCCACTGACTTCAGTGAAGGCAATGTTTTAACTTTGGACTTAATAGCCAGATGGAAAACTGTACCTGCATTCTGGTTATGGCCAACCCCATCTCCGTTCAGGAAATGTGCAAAAGTCTGCAGTGGGCAGTGGTGGGATGGCTTGTCCTGAGCAATTTCCTTAAGCTGTTACTGGAAGTTGGTGCTTTGCATCAAGAATGAGGATAAGTGACAGTCCTCCCAAAAATCATCCAGTGGAAACTGAATTTGGGCACTTTCTGGAGACACTTGCACAGGCTTTGTGAAGGATCCATCCTTCATCACTCTTGTCCCAGGCTTTCATCACGCTTTGCTTAACCTAGGTGGAGTCACAGTGGTTACTGGTTCTGCTGTGCACTTCAGTGTACTTTTCCTCCATTTCTTCTTTCTCCTGCTGCCTCCTTTAACAGACAAGAATCTGCATAGCCAGTCTTCTGCACTGGATTGCTGACTCTTCATGCAGGAAGGAGTGGCTGTAAATCACTATGTCTCTGAGGCTCGTCTGAGACTGGAAATCTCTTTATCCAGGATCACCTGTATGATGATCAAATTAGACTTTCTGGAAAATGCAGTAAACAAAAAGGACTATGAGGTTTATTTTATTAATCAGAAATTTTTACATACATCAATGAATCTGATCCCATTTCTTACTTGATGTCCAAAGTATCCTGCTGCCATTCTGAAACACTGCTCCCATTTAGTGTATCTGCAGTCAAGTGGGGTGTATGTTCTTCAGTATCTTAGATTGAGCAAACCAGATGTGGAGGATGATTTGGTCTCTTCTGCACAACTGCACCATCCACCATCAAATTTTTAAAAGGTGGAAGTTCTATAAAGCTGGCAGAATGCACACAAAGTAACCCTGGGTCTAAGACATGAGTGCAAGTTCATTAGATGCAACACCTACTGGGTTCTTTAAACAGCACTTTGTACATTTTATGTCAGAAGCACCTTGAGACTCAAGAGGTTGATATAATTTAATATTTCTTCCTGTTTTTGGCATTTATTTCTGGGTTCCAATTTTATTGTGTAAAAGATGCTTTTATAGAAAGCCATTCTGTGGAATGGTAAGGTTGGAAGGGACCTCAAAGATCATCTAGCTTCAACCCTCTGCCATAGGCAGGGACACCTCCCACTAGTACAGGTCACTCAAGGCCTCATCCAACAAGGCCTTGAGCACCTCCAGGGAGGGAGCAGCCACAACCTCCCTGGGCAACCTGTGCCAGTGTCTCACCACCCTCACGGTAAAGAACTTCCTCCTAACACCAGTTTAAATCTCCCCTCTGCCAGTTTAAACCCATTGCCCCTTGTCCTGTCATTGCAAGACCTTGTAAATAGTCCCTCCCCAGCCTTTCTGTAGGCCCCCTTCAGATAGGGGAAGGCTACTATAAGGTCTCCTGGAAGCCTTCTCTTCTCCAGGCTGCAGAGCCCCAAGTCTCATAGCCTGTCCTTATAGCAGAGCTGCTTCAGCCCTCTGATCATCTTTGTGGCCTCCTCTGGACCTGCTCCAACAGTTCAACAGTTTTCTCCATATTACTGTTCTAGTTTCCTTTATTACACAGCTACATAAAAGACAGTCCTGAACTGGGGTAGCTTCCAGTACGAAATTAAGGCTTGCTGTTTATTTTCAAAAGCAACTGATGCGGGGGCAACTGGGACTGACTGAATCTTATCTCCACTCAGCTTGTTCCCAATGTATCACCACATTTTCAAGGTTTACTTTCATGCTCCTTCTGGCTCAATTTTCTACCACATTTTTCAGCGTCACTGTTCTCAGCACCCACCTGGCACATCTTGCAATACACAGGACAATACAAAAAAGATTCCTTAGCCACACAGAAGCACACATGGTCCAAGGGTTGGATAAAATATCTATCAGCAACAGCCAGAATTACTTAAAATAAGATCCTAACAAAAATCTTGATGGGACACTAAAACCTGGTTAATCCAAAACACTTTGCAAACTATTTTTATTCAAATTAAAAAGACTCAGGTAAACAAAGTGATGGTACATACATGTTATAAACCTGGTTAGTAGCTTAACCTTCAGGAGTACAAGAGCTAATGAAAAGCCAAGCATGGATTAACCAGGTCCAAAAACATAAGCTGGAAATAAAAAAGTCACCAACATCAACATTTTGAATTTTTACACAAACAATAAATTCTCAGAGAAGAGAAAAAATTCCCAGGAAGGGAAGGACTGAGGAAGAGAACAAATAATTACTAGTTGTCTTCAACTGGTTTATGAAAATACCGGCCCTAAATTTATCTATTTTCCACTCTCACAGAAGCCACCCATGTCCCATACATACTTTTATTTTAATATGAAAGTTTTGTTTATGCCAGTACAATGAATGGCAGTGGAAAACAAATGAGGGTTCAAACATCCACAAAGACAGACAGACAGATTTTTTTCTTCCTTTTTTCCTTTTTAAACCAGAGTCAGAAAACAGTTTCTTTTGCTGGTTTTGAATTCTAAACTGTAACCATTATAGCCTAAATTTTACTGCAATCAACTGAAATGCCTCCAATATACAGAGACATTATTTTGAAATAAATAAACAAAACTTAAAATAATTGATTAGGGCCAGCCCAGTGGCTTAGTGGTAGTGCTCTGCACTGCCTTGCAGGAGGACCCAGGTTTCATATGCACTTCCAATCTCTTGCTCCTGGGCCAGAGAGAGCAGTGAAAAGTGGGGCTTCAGCTGCTCAGGCAGGAGAGAGCCAGTGCTGCAAGTCTGCTCATCACTGACCTTCAGATAAATTAAACATCTGAGTTATACAGGCTCCAAAGGGAGTTTCATCCAGTCCTCAAAAGAAAATAAATAAAACAATAACTTAACTAAAATCCATCCCAGGTTCTTTGGTGTAATTTTTGTTAATGCTGAGAAGCAGGAGAATCTGGTGGTGTATTAGTACAATCCATGACAGTTCCAAATACTCAAAAAACTAGGATTTGCTGCCCGATTCACTTTACTGCCCCATCTTTGTGGCTAGAAGTTGCAAAGCCCGTGGTAATTTAAACCCATTTGCAGATGCTGCTGTATATATATGGGGGTGGTCTAAGACTATTCAGTTTCTACTTTAGTAAATAAAATTGGTCATTTACACAGGCCAGTAAAGAATTTCTGTACCACAGGTGGGCTACTTGTAGAGATCAAAAACGTAACTTTCTTCTATGTTGCTTCGCTTCATTTCCTTCACATCCATTGCACATCTGACCTAAACTGTCCTTTTTCCTGTGCAATGACTGGACGATTGCAATAGGAGAGAGACAGAAATTATCCAGTAAAATTAAGTAGCAGTTCATACTTGCAAATGTCACTTCCCTCATCAGTAATGATTTCGACAGCAAAACAGAACCCAAGATATCCAGTATTTAAAAAAAAAAAATAAATATTTAACCTTCTCCCAAATGTACTCAAATGAAAATGTTCTGTCCTATTAAGAGTTTAAAAAACATTTCCACATGAGGAACACCTCTAGCAGTAACATGAAGTGTATCAGTAAATCACTTCTTTTGGACTGAATTGCAGTGACTATGTCCCTGCCAACAAATTGTTCAAACTGATATAGCTTTCCCAGTTAATTAATGCAATCCAAAAGTATTAATCCTTTTTCTGAAATTAAATGTATGAAAGGATTTAGCTTTAAAGAAATAACAGGTTAGTTATGAGGACAGGTAAATCTTCAGCAGAAGGCAGTCACAACCTTGAATTCTGGCAAGTCTCTACCTACCTTACTTAGCTAAAAGGGGAGAAAAACGAGCTCAAGCCCTCTGAAGGCTGCACTGAAAGTACTGTTACTCCAATGTACCAGTTATGTTCACCTTACACATACCATACAGTAGTAGTTGACTCTAAAGTTCATCTAAGTGTCAAACTGCTCTCAAATTTTGCATCGCAAAACTTTCATTAAGGTGAATTAACACACTTAAAGAAAGCATTCCAAAAATGTCTTCCAATGCCCAATCATTAACAGAACATATGTGAATTTAAAAACATCACCTTACTTCACTAATGTACCAACTCAACTTTCCTTCTCTGACTTACCTTCCCAGATTTTAACTGGTTTGAAGCTCTCCATGCCTGTCCCACATGCTGACAACGGATTGCTTAGGGAGGAAGCTTTCCCTTCCCATTGCTCAGTGTTAAAGACATCACAGAACCCCCAAAGTAGGTCATGGCAGATGGAAAACTTCACCTTCCAAGGGCACGCTAGCACGTGTATTCTGTTAGTGACATAGGATAGTGACAGCCTCGGTTACACAATTCAGTAACTGGACAGGACTGGACAATGTTAGTAGTCAAGACGCCCTTGTCCTGTCCACACCAGCACTTCCATGACTGCTGTGGCCTGCTCAGCTGCCTCAGTATTGACCTGAAATATCATTTTTCCCTAGTGTCAATGCACAGCTTACCTTTAGCTTCTTTTGAGAGATCCTCCCTGTTCACACCCAAGAGAGATTTCTGCCGGAAGTGCCCAGCACACAAGCACATGTACACACATTCTTCTACAATGTAAACTATGACTAAGTTCACATTCCACTGTATCAACCTGTAAATACTTTGTTTTCTTTTTTTCTTCTTTTATATAAAAACAATGGCATCAGATTCTCAGCAATAAAGTATAAGAAAGATGAATTCTTGACTACACTCAAACCCATTATGAAATCGCCTTTCAAACAAAGGAAACATATGCAAAAATCCGTGTATTTGAGAAAGTCAACTCAATATAACAAAAAGTGAAAGATGCTTATTAAAAGTGTCCTTATATAAAAATGCTCTTGCAATGTACAGTAAAACGCAATACAAATTATTTGTTGGTTCTCTCTTCCCACCCGGTGACTGAAACAGCTCCTGTTCCACAGAGCTCCTTCCGCAGCGGTGCCGAAGGGAGCGGCGGTGAGGCGGCTAAACATGCTCGATGTTGTAGGCCTGGCGGATGTTGAGGGTGTCACGCAGCATCAAGTCTCGCAGGCGCCACAGCGCGTCGGCCATTGTGGTGTGAGCCCCTTTGCTTTTCAGCCAGTGGGAAGGCAGTCGGCTCTCTTGCTCTTTTGATAAGTGGACGTCTCGCCTTCGTGCTGAAAGGGCAAGAGATGGGCCAGTTAGCCACTGGCTTTGGTAGCCACCATGACTTTTCTAGAGAGAAGTGAATAGAATTCCACAGTAGAACTGTAACTCCTAGTCTTTAAGCCTATATAACTGAGCCTTAGGTTTACACACCATCAATGGAATTAGCCTGATGATAATATGCAAATTCCTGGTCTGTGGATTTTACACAGACTCACAGAACACCAGGTTGGAAGTGATCCCAAGAATAATCTGGCTCAACCTTTACCGTGAGGGTAGTGGAACGGGTTGCCAAAGGAGGTGTTTGGGGTCCCACCCCTGGAAATGTTCAAAGTGAGGCTCAATGTGGTTCTGGGCAAGCAGATCTAATTAAGGATGCCCCTGCTGATTGCAGAGGGGGTTGGACTGGATGACTTTTACAGGTCCCTTCCAAACCATGATTCTAGGTGATAGCGTAGTTCAAATGAGATGGCCCAGACCCTTGTCCAGCTGAGTCTTAAAACTGAGCAGCTTGTTTCTAACAATTACCTGCATGTAGACATTTCATGAAGCACAGTTGTTTAGCCTTTTCCCTAAAAGCACAGAATATGAATGGTTCCAAAGAAGTGTTCTGTCTGACAATATCCCACTCTATCAAAAGCCTTACCTGCAAGGGTCTGGTCCCACTTGCTAATACTATTTGATTCAGCACTAAGCCCCTCAATGTATTTCAGATAGGCTTCAGAATGAAGAAGCCTCTGTGTCTTTGGTGGAGGGGAGACGAACATGGGAGTTGTGGGCTGCTGCATAACTGGCTGAGTTGCTGGGCTCTGGCCAGGATACGGAGGAGGTGCCTGCTGTCCTGGTGGGCCAAGGATTCCTATCTGCAATGACAAAGTGATGGAGAAATCACACTTGAGGGAACTGCAAGGAAGCCACATACAGTCATCCTCATACAACTCAGCTTCAAAACAGGTTAGGAGCAAAGAAAGTTTCCCTGGAAGACACACTTCAGCCAGGGCTACCTGTTGGGGTCACCATATTCATGTGGAAGAGAGAACACTGTTCACATTTCTAATCTATGTAAACACACTCTGATTATTATCACCATTTCTCCTCTCTCCAACGAACCTTAATTACTGCTTTTTCTTCATGGTTTCTCTAAATTGATCAGAAACCACGTGGTCTGTGAAGCACAGGGTTTATCTCTAAAACACCTAACCCAAACTGACCCTCACCAACTGGAGAACTGGGATACTTTCAGAAAATAAATGCTAACTGTGGTCAGCCAAAAATTCCAGGCACAAAAAAAAAAAAAAAGAAAGAAATTTAATTTCACAGTCACAGAATTCCTACTACTGTGATTAAGCAGCAGTACTGAGAACTCTTGACATAGATATCCTGTGGTCTGGAACAACTCAATGTCATGACATGTACACTTGACTATTTTCTCACTCAACTTCTGGTTTTACTTACATCTTTTAGCCAAATCACACTTCATTTATGACACAAAAATTTAGTCCATAAAACCACAAACGTGATGAACTCTTCATGTGTATCTATCACTGATGGTCATCACTTATCCCAGCTGACAAATTCTGAACTGCCAATGAACATCTGCTTCATCATCAATTTGTGAAATATGGGAGCAAATTGAAGTTCTACTCTCATCAAGAAGTGAGAAATGGACAGTGTCCTTTCTGCACCACCAAAGTGGGCAAAACCTAATTACAGCAATTTAACAGCGGGCTGAAATGATTCCTCTTGGTTTAGTAGGAGGAAAACAGAACAAGACACCTATGTTGATTCTGCTGCCAAAATTATCCCACTGGGCAAAACCTACTTAGCCCAATAAGAATTCAACAAATACAGACACACACCCTGCGTGTAAGGCATTAACTGGTTCCACATACCGTGGTGTGCATTTGATTTACATTTAACCTAGGCAAGGCTACATGAATCCCTACATGTCTGTTCAAATGGGAATTGATAGCCTTTGAGCCTAAATAATCATGCAAAAATGACTCACCTGTTGTCCAAAAGGACTTGCTCCGGGTGCTGGAGTGCCTACCATGGGGGCCACATTTTGTCCTATAACACCTATATTCCAAAATATAAAATAATTAGTCTTATTTCAGAGCAGTGAGAAATATCACTTTGGTCTTCTACAATAAGAATCCATACTTAGATATATCATTGCTCAGAGTTATTTAAAGCAGATGTACAACATTCAAACATCCCACTCTCCCCCAATTAAAAAATAAGACTTTTTAGAATTCTTTGAATGGGAAAAAAAAAAAAAGCCAATATGTCAACTACCAAACACTGGTATGTGGCCTGTGGAAATAATGTAATTAAAGAAATGCAAAGTGAATAATTTTTCTTTTTTCTTTTTTTTTTTTTCCCCATGTTACTTAGTGATTCTCTGGCTAAATCTTTTTACTCATAAGACATGTCTTTGGCTTGATGTAATCCTGTAATCCTTTCAGAAAAGAAATGCTGATTTGCTTTACCAACATTTACCACTTCCTTGTGTTCAGCCTCATAAAATACATTCCCAGCAAGATGAAATCCAACCCAGTGCACAAACTCTGTTAGATCTCACTAACATAAAATATAACTTCCAGGTTAAGCTTAAATAGCCTCACATACAAGACCAATGACCATTTGAAATAAATTTTAGAAAACCAATATTAATGTTATTTGTTTTTCTTAATCATATTGAAACTTTCCCAGAAAATGCCCATGTCAGTCTCACATACAAAAGTTTACAAATCTAAATGAGAGTCATGCGCTTCTTGATATTTTACGTACAGATGCTTTGGTTTGAAAAAATTAAGGTTATGCATGCTGCTGCCTTCCTTGCTGTTTATGCCCCTTCTCATTGACCCAGTGCAAAAGCTGAAAACTAACTGTGCTCGTCATGAGGGTTTCATTTGCATGCAGATTTCTCTATCAGCGATCAAAAGATGTGCCGCTCCGTTTTGCACGCTGAAGCATATTTTCAATGCATTTCCCTTCTGATTACAACCCCTGTTTTCAATGTGTTTGTTCTAACAGCAAGTCAGAAACAGGGAAAAAAAAACAAAACAAGTTATGGAAAGGGGCAGGGAGTTTTGTTTTGGTGCAAAGAGGTTTGGAGGAGGGTACTTTCCAGCACTGGAGTATGGCTTCACCCTTAGCCAGCCCAGCCCAATTTAGCATCACTTCATGTGTGGTTCTCCATTCCCAGGCATTACTTTTTTCTCTAACCCATACCCTCATGGTTTTAAACACCAAACACACAGACCACTTCTCCAGTGGGAAAAACTCCTCATTGTCATGGATTCACTTCCCAAACATTTGTATGTTGCTGACATGTGCTAAATGCCTCAGTGAGCCAAGGCCAGGCTCAGAGACAGCTATTTTCCCACTCCCTCTGCGCCATTATGGTGAATCTTACAGACCAGTGAAGCTGCAAACTGCAAACCTAATATTAAGAGATTTTAATAAAAAACAAAGCTAAAAAATAATTTAATGTTTTTTTTAAAACCTCACCAAACCAATTTACATACAGATAAAGTCTCCACAATGCTTCTGATAAACACAGTTGCAAGTGAGGTAGAAGGCAGCAAACAAGCCCACTTTTGTCCACAGCTTAACTGCTGTGGGATGGGATGTACATCTTTTAAATAATAGGCACATGAGTTATCAGAGGTAAAAACTGAAAAGAATCAGCAAAGAATAGGATGAGAGGGAGGGCAGATGAACCTTTTTCCCCATAATGGGGACATTTTAGTGGCATTTACATCGGAAAAATATTTGTTTCATTCAGTCTTTTTTAAATCAAAAAGTGTGGCTGAAAGATAACTATATGGTATACATGCTCTCAAAAATCAACTCTAAATTTGGCCACTACAGTATACAGACTTTTCTTCACTGTCTTCAGTTCCTGTTCTATCAAGAAGTTTCAATCATAATTGTTTTACTGTAACGTGTGTCAGTGCCCCAGTGGCCAAGAGGTCTTACATGACCAGGTTGCTTTAAGTGCAGTTTGACTACTGATAAACATTAACAAACTGAAAAAGACAAAATCAATACATTCCAGCTATAAGCCCACTTTAAGTAAGGATGAGTGGAAGGATGCTCTTCAAGTGACTTAAGGATACGAGTAGGCTGATTTCAGCTTTTCAGACCTCTGATAAACAAATGCAAAATTGTTAAATTTTTAGCTGGAGCAAAACTATTGCTGAAGCAGTGCCATGTCTCTCCAGTAACCTTTCCCCGCTGATTTACTGGACATGCTGTTCTGTCAAGGTTTTGCATACACCTCATGTGTCCAGCAGTGCACTGTATGTGCCGCAGCTCAACAAACCTGCAACATTTAGAAACAGAAGCTACGACAAAAACAAGCTGCAGATCATTTCCAGAACAACTGGTTAAACAGCAAGTACATGAAAATGAAATAAGGAGCAATGAGGATGACATTCTTACCGGGTGGTGGGATGCCTGGGATGCCTGGCATACCTGGCGGAAGTTGGTGGGGTGGGGGCACCCCTGGGTGAAGTGGCTGCATGCTGCCCATGCTAACAATGCCATCAACTGGGCCCTGCAAAGGTGGCAGCACCGGTGGATAGCCACTTATCATGCCTTGAAGGACACAACAAATTTCAAACATGCATCAATAACATGCAGTATGATCTACACAGTAAAACATGCACTATCCACAAAAGAAAAAAAAAAAGCACCTTTAGTAGAGCAAGACGCTACTACAATTAGTATCTTGCAAAAAATAACAAACATTCAAAAAAAAGTTACAAATATGAAACACAATATTCCTGATGAATTAGTATTTAGTGTATTTGTATGTTTCTGATGGGGCGATTGATGCTGAATATTCAGTTAACACAAGGAATCAATTCAGCCACAATTCAATGTTACTAACGCAAGCAATTTTAATGCAGCTTAAAGCTCTGCCATCTGCATACAGATTACAAACACAACACTATCTACACAAGCTCCACATACAGCCCTGCTGCATGGGCTAGCTCAGAGACCAAACTCAGCTGGAACAAAAAAGAAAACCTACAAGTTTTTCTGCAGTGCATATGCAAAATTAACACACAAAGGCCCTTAATTGTTTGCATACTTAAAAAGCAACAGCAGTGACAAGGGTGATTTTTATCAAACCATCCACAGTATGAAGCTGACGGCACTGCACGTGCTGGGCTGCAGTGTCTTACACTCACAGCACTAGACTGAAGTAAAAGGACTTAAGAGGGAGCTCCTGCAGTCCCTCAGTTTCACTGACAGTGATTTCGAGGTGTCTTTATAGGAAAATCAATGACATGAGGAAGACGGTATTGTGCTGATGCTCATCGCTCTACTTTTCTGCATGTGAGGAAGACAACGTAGAGCTTATCCTGGTTTCAGCTCAGGTTTGCTGCTGTCCATGAGGTGAACCTACACAATATAACTGCAGTCATTAGGTCCTGGAATGTAATTTGCTTGTCCCTTGCTTGTTTTCTAAGATTTTAAACTTAAATGGATGTATTGTCAGGTAATCAAGGAAAGGGGTTGAAAAGGCAATGAAAAGATGAGAGAAGACAGAAGCAGGTCCAGAGAAATAAGGCAAGTTTAGAAATGCAAAATTGCTAAGGATTTTATAGTCTGTTCCAAGACACCACCTCCTGAGTCTTTGCCGTACTCCCAGTAACTCTTAAAATAAACTCTCAGAACAGGGATTTCTGGAATGAGACTGGCCAAAAACTCAAGCCAACTCTGAAAAAAAAAGGCTGTCACCATCTCAGAATTGAAACAGATTAAGCAGCTACAAAATACAAACTAAAGCTTTTATTTTTCTCATTCTTTGCTCCATGTAAAGAACTGAACTCCCTTAAACCTTTATTTTGCACAGGACACCCAGACTGACACTTATTAAAGATGTCTTAGGTACCTGTTTCATGTGTCTGGAAGCTCATCTGTACCTCTTTATTAACAAAATAAAATCCCTATTTCTAATAAAAAAAAGTAAAAGAAGAAAAATAAAAGCATCCCTGGAACAAAGGGTTTTCACTGTGGCTACTGTCTGCTACTTCCAATGCACCCCATGCTACAATCACCCCTCCAATACCTTTACAGACACTTCTGAAGCTTTCAAACAACCAAATAAGCTCCAACAAAACAAACTCCTATCTATCAATCAGGAAAGCTCATCTGTACGTTTACAGATAAAATACTCATTCAGCTGGCTCTATTAATAGATCTGGCATCAAATCTCCATGAGGAGAAGTTCCTGTAGTTCATTACAATGTCCTAAGAGCAGCTGTTTTCATACTCCACGCATGAGTTACCACTCTGAATTTTAACTAGTAAATATGGGCAAATGATTTCCAGTGCTTTCAAATTACTCCTCTCCTATTTTTTACTGTAACAATCTAAGATTAAATACACTTTTTTCCATTTACAAGAAACTAAAGCACTGCATGTTAAGAGAAACGCATCTCAGAAGCATCAAGTTTTGTGGACCCGTAGGCCAAAAAGAAGTTATATGAACTGTGGTGGAGCTCCCTGAACTAGAGAAAAGTAATCAAATGATGGAGGATGTGAAAGAGGTCTCAACAGAATAAGATACTTCTAAGTAAGACTTCTTGTGGAAACCAAAGGATGGAAGACTGTGTTTTTCAAATGGGCCACAAAATAGCAAGAGTCTAAAAAGATCCACCATCTACTCCAAGAAAGTGAAGTGAAGAGACTTGAATGTCTAACCACTTGAATGAAATGACGGTCTTAAATACAGGTTTGCTTTCAAGTAGGCTGCAACAGGAAGCTGGTATGTGGGGTTTGCAGAAAGCATGTTTTTGGAGAAGGTTTAAGGAAGCGTTCATTTAAGTCTTAGTGTCCATCAACATCTACTTCCAAAAACTGGAAAAGTGCCAAATGCCAAAAAACCAAGAACCAAGGACACACAACCACAAGAGGATGACATTTCTACATACTCTAGACTGGTGTAGGTGACTCACACAAGAGATCAGCACTGGAGGAGAAGTCTCCCCCCCNCAATAGGAATCCCCCCCCCCCCCCCCCCCCCCCCCCCTTTTTCTTAGTATCTGCACAGATAAGTGTACACATTCACAAACACACACCAACTGCAAACAGTTCAGAGGAAAATTATGAAGAACAAAGTGAAAAAATCCCAAACCAAAACGCAATTTGGCATAAACATCTACTTTGAAATCTGGAGACCACACACCAAATGAGGAATGTGCCTTCAGTTTAAACATCCACGCAGCCAATTTACTGAAAAGGCATTTAGAGAACACGGTGGAAAATGCTTCAGGCTGTCAGCTCTAAATATGGCTACAGCCTGTAAGACAGGGAAAGAAAAAAAAAGAAAAATTACAAAAGAATAAATGGAATAATTGGAATGCCTTAAAGCAAAGTTTAAAATTTCCTCCAAACTCCTCCAAATACTTGTTTTTACTCACTCAGCCCTATTTTGACCTTGATTGAAGTGATCTATTTTCCTAATAAATGGGAGGTGAAAAACAACCTATCAGGTCATATGGAATTTATTTGCTCACTGATGTATGGCTGGTTTCCATGTAAGAGTCTCCAGTGAACTACACTGTCTTCAGATCTGATCCCAAAAATACTTAATACAAAGATACTCAAGTTAAATTACACCTTGTAACAAGCACCACACCCAGCTTCAGGGACTTCTCAGAAGAGTTCTCCAAGCTCAGTTCTGTTCTGGAAAAATCACCTGACAAATCTAGCAATGTTGACATTTAATATTTGTTTCTGTAGTGGCTCTAGATCCTAGTCTGCTCTGCTTACCACTGTATAATTAGAAATCCTGTAGCTTTTGCTTGCACTTAAAATCTGGTCTGGATTCTCACTGCCTCTCACCTTCCTGACAGTAAAAACATAGTAATCTGACTCCTACTTTACCACTTCCACTGATGCCATATGCACTAAAGAGTATTTAGCTCTCTCCCCTCTTGCACAGAGCAGGTCTAAACATGAACTCACAGCAGAGTGGACAAACACGACTGCACACAAACAGAACACAACTACCGCACAAAGAGGGACCTTTTCCTTGCATTTTCAACAGACTACTGGAGCAAGTAACGTGGGGCTACCAGGCTACCACTGCAGTTTCATCTGTTCATTATGAAGAAAGATTGAAGAGGTTGAACTTTTTCTTCTGTAAGGACAAAGTGACCCAAGAAAGTGTTCAGAGTTATGAAGGGGGTTGATATAGTGGATGAGGAAAAAATGGTCATATCTCCTACGTTTTACCTGCAACAGGTGTCAACTGCTGATTGAGCATTCCCATTGGTGTTGGTGGCGGCACCACCCCCATAAGAGCCCCGACAGGAGTGCCTGCCCGGGGGGAGGAATTCTGCTGCTGTGCTGCTCGCTCTCTCTCCTGCTGCTCAGCAACTTTAGCTGCCCGCTCTGTAAAAGCATTTTAGATTTTCAGTTCTGTTTTGTAACCCAGAATTTCAAAATATTATCTGTTCATTAAAAAAGGACTAGTCAAACACTGGCATAGTTTAGTCAAATATCAAGTAGAACAGATGAATCTTTTCATACAGCATATGATTTGATTTCATGTGGCTGCAGCTAAGACTTTTTAGAGAACCTTTTTTTCAGAAAAATATTCCACAAAGTTTTATTTTTCTTTAAAAAAAAATTAAAATAAATAATAAAATAAATTTTTTTAAAAGTCAAAGAACAAAATTTTATAATAACACCAGTGTTACCAACATGAAGCAGCAGTCCAGCACAAGGCTGTCTGCACTAGGGAAACATGGCAAAACAGTCTCTCCTTTGCCACCACTGCTTCAGCTGAACCAGCTGCAGCAAATGCCAGCAGCTCTCACTCAGATCTGCTACCAGCTGCTGCAGGAATTGTAGGCATCATGTTTACCAGATATACCCTAAACTAAGATGCAAACACCAGACAGTAGTGCCAGCCAGTGGCCAGTTTATTCATGGGGTCCCCATGTACTTTACTGCTGATGCTGATGAAAAGCAATGGCAAAGTTAGGAAGCATTTGCCAAGTTTCTCTAGTGTAGATAGCCCCTTAGTGTTTGGAACATAACAAGCAGCAGTTTGATGGACCAAAAATATTTTTCTGTGTCTCTTTCTGTTATTTGCCCCATTTGGTCCCCTTTGAGCTAATTTTGTTTGTTTGTTTTGCTGAAGATGTCTAACTCACATTGTGCTGCTCACTGGAGGTCATGTGTGTCCTTTGTACGATGAATCTGGTCATTATCTCAATCAAGTTTCTCACTGTGACTGCAAGAACAAAAGATCTACTGCAGGAGAATCTGACCAGAGGATAATTTTATATTAAGGAAAGGGCAAAGGGTCATGGGAAGAAAAAAAAAACAAAACCCAACAACCAAAATCCAAGCAAACAAAAAAGGAGATACACTGAATGCCCACTCAAGGTGCTTTGGGGACATGCAAGCTGCTGATTTCTGTACTCTGAACGTTGTCTCTGACTGATGCAATGAGGAACAACAAAGAATAAATGAATGTAGCATGCATCTCCAGCAAACCTTATTAACACTGAATGCAGGGCTACAAGTTCTCCTGCAGTTGGTGGAAGACGAAAACTGCCACTAAAACACCAATCTAGGACCTCTGTCAAATGAAGGCTAAGAAGTTCAGCAAGGAGATTTAAGTTATGCACCATGCCAATGTTACTCATTTTCTCTAGGATATGACTTCAAGCATCTATCAGCTGTTTCTGCAGCTCCTAGCACTGCTTCCATACACTGAAAGACCAGTTTCATTTCCAAAGGCACTTCCTTCATTTCACTTCTATCACTTCAGGAAGAGATGACGACGCACAGATACTCCAAAATTTGGTACAGGCAACTTACATATGATTGAGCACAAAACACACAAGACATGTAAAGGTAGATCCAGAAGCAGAAAAATGACCTAATTCTCTTTTGAGCATAGCAAATATTTGGGAGAAAGATGAAGCAACCGTTCTGCATTTCACCTACTTTTGGTTGGCTAAAAAAGTGGTCAGACAAAAGCAAAAGTTCTTGAGACACCTGAACAAGAAATTTCTGTTAAGCATTCAGCTTCACCAGACTTTAGAGCGCTGTGCTTTGAAGGAGGACTCAACATAGGACAGTACTTGAGTTTGACTTAGCCTCTATTCACGCTGCAAATGCCACGGAACTAAGAGATGAAACACTGCCAAAGGGAGCTGCAGCACGTGTACCTTACTACTTCAATACTAAACCAGAATCACTTAGGCCAGGACTTGAGATCACTTAAACAAAATTTCCAATACATCTCAAGAGACAGGAAGAGACCTTTTGCTTTGAACGGAACTTCTCCTTAACACAGGCCTTTACCTCAGTCCCATGCATTATTGTGTTTTGTTCTGAGGCGTTTTCACAGTGCAGTTAGGCATGCAAGCATTTCCAATGCAGCCTGTTCTTTGCTCAACTACTGCTAAAACCCCCAACTATTCCCAAATAAAAATTTCAGTGGGTTAAAATAGATCTAAAATGCAAAGTACTTTTCACTAGGACACGGAAAGACATTTTTTCAGTGAGGTATTAAACCATGCTTGCTTCCTGCTGCACGTCCACACTAGAGAACATGTGAATTTTGTCTCATCAGTGGAAGAAGAGGAGTTTCTCTCCTTTCACACACGGTAAGCAAACACAGTCTGGTCACTTTGTAACCCCATCCTAGCCTCTCAAGACCAAATAAAAATAAGTCTAGTTCTGGGCAGACATGAAGCCAGAGAAAAATGCAGCCCAAATCTCAAAGTTTTGGAAATTTTTGAGAAAGAGGATCAGAATGGAAACTATCATTAACACAGTGGAGCAATACTGTTGCTCCCATTAGGTTACAGCTGTGTCTTCCTGCAGAAGTGCAAGATGTGGAGCTGCCCTAAGCTAGGAAGCAATGATTTGTTAGCCACCCTACTGCTTAAGAATTAGCCTGTAAGGAAGACTGTCAATAAAAAGAAACCACATGCACCTCAAGTGTATAAAAGGAAACCACACAGTACTTTCACAAAGAAAGAGCATTGCCATTTCCCTTCACAGCATTCACAATGAAAACTTGCACCCTCCAGAACTGCAGAGGTATTACTGTGAATCCAGGAATTACTGAGGTGGCTGAGAGCGGGAAGTGATCGTGTGCTAACTTCTAGTTTGAAGATCAAAGCCACCTTTAAGTTATGAGCACCTTTTTCCTACCCAAAACAGCATTTCCTTTCAATAAAATTGCAACAGTTAAGAAAAAGAAAGGGGTTTTTTTATATTGGAAGTGTTGACACATTATCAACTAGAGTGACAGCTATGGATGTTAAACCAATGTATTTTGTTTGGGTAAGGGCTTGCTGTTAAGAATCAGTTGCATTTGATTTTAATCAAATAAAATTGAAACACAATGACCAATATCAGAAGGGAGGGAGATGGAGGGAGAGAGGAAGGTGCGGGAAAGAGGTGAGGAGAAAGAGAAATGAAGAGGCTGAAAGAGAGAGCAAGAGAGAGAGAGGTCTTAAGTATTTCATGCCTATGAAATATTCTAGGCTTACTTCAGGATATGAATGAAATCTGTCAACAAAATCAGTTACAACAATTGATTAATGCTGAGATTGAATAATAGGTCACATTTACAGTACCACAGCAGATTCCGTATTCTTGGTTTTAATCTACCAAACCTTTTAGGACTCTATGTAATGTTAACCAAAGAACTTCATACTTTGCTGTAAACCTTCTTACCTGCTGCTACAGCTCTGAGGAGCTTCTTGTCCAAAATTTTCCCCAGTCCTCCTTTAAGGAAACTTTCACAAATCATTTTCCCAACTGACTTCAGCCCAGAGGCCTCATGCCCCTTTAATCTGCCCCCATTGCTCTTCTAGTTATTTGCAGCAAAGACATTTAAATCTTCAGTTGTGCACTACAAAACTTAAACACCTTCTTTGTTCCTCTTCGGTCATCTCTTAACATCAACTTCTCTTTAAGTACATTCAGAACACAAGCACAAATATCTTTATTAGACCTGTCTGTATAACAGCAACAAATGCATTGAGGGAAAAAAAAAAAAAAAAAAGGCAGAAAAGAATTTAGCACATTAGTTTTTATTTACCTTCATATTCTGCTTTCTTTGTTGCTTCCAAGTTTCTCCATTCAGTTCCTACAAGCCTGCTGAGCTCTCCAAAGGAGTAGTCTGGGTGCTGAGCTTTAATGACAGCCCTCATCTCGCTGCTAAATAAGATGTACCCACTCATGTTGATCTTCCTTTTCGATCCCTCCTTCTTGGTGCTGCCCTTAACAGACTTGGGAGCGGACTGTGAGAAAAAGCAGTTATGACCACAAGCGTAGAAAAGAGAAACTTTTCAACATACAAACCTCAAAACTGTAGGAAAGGGTGTTTTAAGATATCCCTGCATTTCTCTTGAACATATGTGCATAAGGACCATCCAACCTCAGAGGAGCCCTTAAGGAGAGACTGCATCTACTGAGCACGACAGAAACGTACACACACACACACACACACACTTATGAAAAGCCCACAGGCTAAAAAAAAGAAGTCACTATGTTCTTCAATAAGTCCACATAATGCTATCTTAGAGGCTTCGAAAACTTATCAGTATGACAATACGGAATGCTCACTATTAGCTACAATCATTCCAAACCAAACAAGAAGACTAAGAGAGGCTGAGTAGCAAATAAGTGACTATATGGAAGGCCAGAAGAAAGCAATTGTGCTGTGTCATAGATTTCACCTGTTACGCTGTTCAGAAACGCTGCCAACACAAGTTGAGTGAAACATTTTATTTGTCATTGCACATTATAGGGAAATGCTTCCACATTTTCTCCTTGGCCTTTGCCACCCCTACCCTCCCTGGCTCCATCTTCCAGTCCCTAAATACTCTATTTTGCCTGCCACACTTTTCTTTCTCTCTAGTGTTCACCCTTCATTATGTGGATAGCCATTTCTCCCCCCAAAATCCAAGGCTCAGTTTTGTTGATTCCTATTTATCTGTATGACAGGTTCACACCACATTTCTCTGTTGATGGATAACAGAATTCTGCTTCTTTGCTTTACCCATGATGGGTACTTCTGTTGAGAGCTTCTTGATGTTTCCACCCATCAAAAATATTAACTGATTGTTGACAAGAACTGAGATAACACAGTTGGAATCCCCTATCTGAAGGCTCCTTCCACCTATATTTGCCACAGGAGGGCATAATTCACCTGTACTCTGATCAATAAGGCCCACAAATGTATTGTCATACCATTTTGGTTGGTAAAGGTCCTTCTCACATCCCAAATAATAGAATTTCCCACATCTTAAAAAAGTTTAATTGTTTCCAAATACCTAATGGGGAAAAAAGGAAATGGCCTGAAATTCTGGCCACGTTACTACCTTCTACTTGCCACTCTGAACCCACAATTTAATGCTCTTCTCTCAGCTAAAACAAAGCTTCAACAACATGAAGATGCTTAAAAGGTCTTGCTCATCAGTTAAAGCCAGGCACTGGGTAAACTAAGGCATACTCGTATGTTATTCCAATCTTCACAGTAGTAATTTTCAGATTGCAATCCACTCTTAATGTTTTCATTACAAATCTAAAGACAACACTTGTCTTCTTAAGAGGAAGACTTCTAAGCTGGTCTCTAAGATAGAGGAAATGAAGAAAGCTCCATAGAGATTCTGGGATGATGCATAGGGTATGTACAACTCTCATTGTCTTCTCAGGAAAGCCCACGACGGCAACCAGAGTTGTCAATTCAGAAACAGGAAAGTCTATGGATATATTGGCCTCTTACCATCTGCTTTTAGATAGCTACAAGCTGATCATCTGGTTTTGCTTTCATAGTGTTTGCAAAAGTTTTCGATAACAGTTACCTCCTGTAAAAGTCTACCCCTCAGTCTAGAAAGGCAAACAAGCTCCTGAGAAACAGTAAGAATTCTTAATTTGATTCTTGGGTTTTTTGGTTTGGTTGTTTTTTTGGTTGGTTTTTTTTTTCTTTTGTTGGTTTTGGTTTTGTTTTTTACATCTCTGATGGTCAATTTTTAAATTAATTATTTTTCCCCACATTTGAGACAGATAAACACATATTAGGTTTCAGATGTGTTAAGAGAAAAAATTAACCAGGACTCCTGTTATGCCTTTTCTCTGCCACATTGCTAAGGCGAAAAATGAGGTAGCACATCTCTTTCTTTTTCAGGTTCAATTTGATTCACAGCAAACTGCAGCAGGAGAGCATCATCCACCTATTTGTCAAGCCCCACAATACCATGTATTCACTTGTCTTGATTCCTTTATCTTAGGTGCTGTAAGAGCTTCTTTGTGATCAGGAGGGAAAAAAAAAAAAAAGGTTTAAAAGTTCTGGAGCTTAACAGCTGTCAAAGAAAATTCCATATATTTAAGACAATGGGAAGCAAACACATGTCTTTTACCTAGGAGTTTTTTTTGGACACTTTTCACTTGGGACATAAATAGAACAGAGTACTTGGAGAATAAAGTTTATGCTGTATGTTAGCTCTCTCTCCACCAGAGTTAAGATGTGCTGTGAATATTAGTTCAGACTCAACTCTTTCCCAATCAGTAATGTGAGGAATCTGTCAGGGTACTTGAATATCATCATTCACATCTTAGCAAGTATTGCTATTGATCCTTTTCAGTTGTACTTTTTTGTGGGGTTTTGCTTTGGTTTTTTGGGTTTTTTTGGGGAACGGTGGGTTGGTTGGGGTTTTTTTGGTGGTGGTGGTTTTTTGGGTTTTGTTTGTTTGTTTGTTTTTCCACTTCAAGTTTTAAATTTCAGAGTTCACATCTATCTAAGCTAATACACATGTATTGGATGTATGCATTGAGCCCGAGTTCTTATCAGCTATCCAGAAAGCTTTGCAAGATGACCACATTTCAAATAATTAAAAAAAAAACAAACCACACAAACCAAACAATAAAAAAAACCAAAACCAAACCCAAATACACAACCAAGAAAACCCCCAACAAAACAAAAAAAAACCAACAACTTTGAACTCTACTTTTTTAAGAGATAGTATATATTAGTATTTAAACAAAACTTCTGAGGGGAATCTATAGCAAAACACAGCTACGTAGAAAGACAAAAAGCAAAACAAGATCAAAAGACAGTGAATATTGCAGAAGGCAGTTTGACGACATCTTTGATGTCCAATGATCCCTACTAAACTGTTTTTGGAAGCTGCCACACTTAACAATGGGACTATTTTGATTTATTTATGTTACCTTCCCCTTCCCAAAGTACTACATTAGTTGGTTAAAGGCTGGTAACATGCTTTATGTTTGTAATACTCTGCAAGATTTTTTCATGCTACTTCCGAAAACTGACACCTTAAAACAAAAGCAGTGAGACAACCACACATGGAGAAACACACTTGGTGGTCTGCCTCTGGCAGAAATCACAACCACACCAGGCTAAAGTTTTCCATTTCATCAGCTCTCTTTCATGACATCCAAGTACAGTGATTTCTATACAGAGGTCACATCCTTGCTTCAACTACCAATGAGGATGTCACATCACTGTAAATGTAATGCAGCAGAAATCCATCTTGCTGGTTACAAAAGCGTCTGAAGCTCCCTCGTGTTCCCAGCAGGTCATTCCCATCATCTCTTTAATGCTGGCACTAGCTTGGATGTGGCAACGCAATCGGACAGATGAAGGGTGTCATCCAGTTGTAAGACAACTTTTTTAGGCTAGGTTAATTTCCGTTGAAGCAGTTCCTCACCCTGCTTCAATGCTCAGTTACATAAGGACCAGCGCTTGTGTAAGAAACACAGCAAGAGAGGGAAGGGGATCCAAAGTCCCCATTTAAACAGCAGCACTGACTCATGCTGCATTCAGACAGCACAGAACCACACACAATTCCTCTTTTACTTCCTACCCATTTATCAAGCAGGTTAATACCAAAGCTTCTAGGACATGGAGTTCTTCTAATTTTCAACAAGTTCTTACTTCCAAGGAAGAATGGTAACTCAGTACTAAAGAAGTGATTTCTTTTTCCTTTGAGGATGACGTACAGCATTTTCCGTAACTGTACCAAAACTCTAACACCCAAAATGCCAAATATGTTCTGAATTTAAGGAAAAGCTTAAAAATAGATGTTAGGTAAATTGAGAATTGCAATTAAACCTTTACATTCCAATTTTTTATGTAATATAATGACTTGATCTCCTGAAGATCATGGCATTCAGGAATATCATAGGTATCATGGAAAACCTATTAATAAGAAGTAATGTTAACATATGATACAAAAGTATTCCCCAGATTTTCCTCTAGTGAATGATTTCCTTTAAAAATATTTTAATGGACTTCAATATTATGACCTGGATATCATATTGGATGTGCCAAAACTGTTGTGCAATTTATTCCATAGGCCTGTAAACTGAAGTTTGTCTCTTCTGTGTATATGACAAAATGTTACTGGCTTTTAGTTTATTTGGGTTGGGGAAAGAATGTGAAATAACAAGGTTTAAAGATTTCTCAAGGAACATTCTTACCTGTGGTGGAGTGTAAGGCATTATATCCAAATCACTAGCTAACGGGGTCTGAAGCTGAGGCAGAGAAGGTGTTTCAGTCATATCACCTTCCTCTTCTCCCATCTCTTCCATGTCCTCATCACCTCCTTCCAACTCAGCAAATTTTGCTTCAAGCTGCTGAATCTTCTTTTCCAGTAGCGGAGATGGTTCCTTCTGAGGAACTATGGGTTTTCTGCACGGTGGAGGAAGAAGACAAAAAGCAAATGAGAATACACTCATACTTCACAAGAGAAAAGATCAGGCAGTTAACACCACATTTCCTTAGATTTTCCATTTTACTTAATAATTTAATTTGTATCAATGTTCAGGAACTGGAAAACTGCTACCTATAATGGGGATTTCAACAAATTCCAAAATTCACTGATCTGATAACGTAACAACTCTTCCTGATGTCAGAAGGAAAAGAAAGCATACACTGGTATTAAAACCACAAAAAGACTGATGTCACTTGGACTTCTTTCCAAAAGTGTGGTTAGTCAAAATACATCTTCTACAGCTAGGACTTTTAAATATGTACTGTGTCTGGCTGGGAAGAAGTTCATTTTCTGTACGGTATCCCCCGTGGTGCTGCGTTTTAGATCTGTGACCACAAGAGTGTTGATTACACATGGATGTAGTTACTGCTGAACAGTGCTGGCACATGGCTAAGGCCTTCTTCTTGCTCTCCACCCTCAGCGAGCAGGCTGAGGATTGGCAATAAATTGGGAGGGCAGACAACCATAGCAGCTAGGCCAAACTGACCCAAGGGCTATTCCACAGCACGAAAGCACGCTCAGCACTACGGGGAAAAGGAGAAGGAAGAGAGGGTATGGCAGTTGTCTTTCCAGGTAATCATGCTGAGGCCTGGCTTTCCAGGATACAAACAGACATCTGCCTGCCATGGGAAGTAGAGAAGGTATTCCTTATTTTGCTGCACACACAGCTGAGTTTCAATTAATAAACTGTCTTTATCTTGATCCAGGAGTTTTTACCTAAAATAGTATATTTCATCATCTACAACTTTAGCAGACAATGAAAACCTCTTCAGCCCTTTAAACTTCTTCATCTGTTTGTCACTTTCATTGTAGCGGCTCTCACAAAGAAAAACATCATTTTCAGAGATTTCTGTTGGTCTGCAGGAGAGGAAATCTTTGAAGGACAGAACCACACACTTTCCTGCAGAAATGAAAGAAGTGGGTAAGAAGGCTGCCACACTCACAGATATTTTACAAGAAATGTGGAAAGTTAAATGGAATCTGTAGGATTCTCAGTATTTGTGCAGCTACAAACACACCAATTGATAGCCCTATGAAACACCACCAGCCACAGGAAACCTACATGAAACTTAATGCAGCTTTGGGACGTTTTTAAAGAAGAAAACCTGCAAAGTAACAAAAGCTCATGATCCCTAGTCAGTTAACTATATGCACAGCATCATAACTATGTAAAACAGTTATCAGTTTATGCAACAAAGCAAATTTCAAACTCCTTTTGGACCAACTCTTCAGGTAACACATACTGGAATAGTGATTTTTGCTCTCTGGCTGCAGACAAGGTTCACTTTGATGTTACACATGTAATTCCTGTAACAAAGCTTCCTTGCAGTGAAAAATCTCACTACAGGTCTCAAAGACAAGGACTAGGAATGGATTCAGTATGGAAAAGACATACTTGGAATCAAGCCTACACATAGAATCATAGAATGGCAAGGTTGGAAGGGACCTCAAGGATCATCTAGTTCCAACCCCCGGCCATAGGCAGGGATACCTCCCATTAGTACAGGCCACTCAAAGCCTCATCCAACCTGGCCTTGAACACCTCCAGGGAGGGAGCAGCCACAACCTCCCTGGGCAATCTGTTCCAGTGCCTCACCCCCCTCACTGTAAAGCTAGCTAAAGATCACTTCAGATTGTATAGGCAAAGAAAATGAGTGTTTGCTGGATTGCAAGATGTTAGCAATTACCCAAAATGCAAGTCATTGGGCAGGTCTCCTCCAAGTTACTCAAAAACACTTCCTTCTTGTAGAACATTTTCGTTGGTTCATGTTCAGTTTCTTCAGGATGTATAAAGATTGGACCAAAGAAATATGCAGCTCCATCTCGTACCCACATTTTTTCAATTCTGCAAAGAAACATCAAATCACTGACATAAATTGAAGGCCACCATTCCAACATGAGACAGCTGGACACACTGTTGTTCCAGACAGCTATGAATGAAAAATGACTATATCATCTTTTCATTAGGTGGCTAAACCTCTACCTCAACCTAGTAAGAGCTTGTAACATTTAGCTTCTTTTAGAAGATTTTTTTTCCCCACTCTCTTTAACACTTTTTGTAAAAAGCCCATCATTCATCCAAGTTATTTTTATAGACACAAAGAGCAAGTAAAGAAGTTGCACCTACCTTCCTACTCGAGGTCGCACTAACCCATGTGATTTTATGAAGACACAATCCCCAACCTTAAGCCACATATCATTGTAGCAGAGCTGTTCAAAGTAATGGCAACCAGGTTCTCCATTGGACATTTCTACTGGGACATCTTCTTTCTCCTGCAGAAGAACATCCAGTTAAAACTTGCAAAAGAAAAAAGGAAAATTAAACACATAAATAAAGATGTCAGGGGCAAGTAAACAACTTGGCTCTGTCTTTACATCACAGGTAAATGCTAAACAGAGCTGTACATGTGAAAGTGAGTGGTCTTGAAATTTAGAAATGAATAGGAAAGCCAAAGATCCTCTCCATGGATGTTGCAAGCTTTATCATTTCACAAAGCTGTAATGTTGCCAGAACAGTAATTTACAGGTTCTTGTTCAAAGTTAACTAAGCCTAGCCAAGCATTGTCAGCTTGTTTTGGTTTGTTTTAAAGCATACCAACATGCTTTAGAGGCAAGAACTGAGTATATGGGTAAGTTTAAACACACAGGAAGTTAGTAGTTTGATGTATAACAGGAACACTCCACGTATTGCTTGCAAATTTATATCACCTGCCCTCTCTAATTACTTGCTTTCTAATCAAAACTCAGGTTGTACTTCATTTGACCTTCCAATCTAGGATTTTGAAAAACATAAGCTATTTCTAAGATGTGGAAGGAAAACACCTTTTAAGTTTCTTGGCAGAAATAATTATTTTGTTATGATGTGAATGAGTAATTATACTAAAATTCTGACTAAAGTTGAGAAAGAACATGCTGGGCAGTCAGTTCTGAGGTTCTGTTAGAGAACTCAATGTAAAATTAGATCTATTTTATGGTGTTTATTTCTGACAGTTCTAAATTTATGTTAGATAAAGTTAATTTATTTTTATTGAATTTAATACATTTATTTTAAATGTGTTTATTATTCTAAATACAATAAAAGAAACCATTTTACTCATTATGTTGGGTAGAAATATTCTTAGGCATTTTGTCAATGAAGTGCTATCAACCATAATCTGGAGAAGAGAAGGCTTTGAGAAGACCTTATAGTAGCCTTCCAGTATCGGAAGGGGGCTTACAGGAAGGCTGGAGATGGATTATTCACAAGGTCTTGCAATGACAGGACAAGGGGCAATGGGTTTAAACTGGCAGAGGGGGGACTGAAACTGGATGTCAGGAGGAAGTTCTTTACAGTGAGGGTGGTGAGACACTGGAACAGGCCGCCCAGGGAGGCTGTGGCTGCTCCCTCCCTGGAGGTGTTCAAGGCCAGGTTAGACAAGGCCTTGAGGGACCTGTACTAGTGGGAGGTGTCCCTGCCTATGGCAGGGGGTTGGAACTAGATGATCCTTGAGGTCCCTTCCAATCTTACCCATTCTATGATTCTATAAATAACAAACAACAAAATACTAAGTATTACTTACTGCTGCCTGGCTACTGACTATTTTACTGAAATACTACATAATAAAGCATTGCAACACTGCCATTAACTAAGTAGAGCTACAACTCTCATTTGATTCTTTAGGCTTAAAGCAAGCATTAAAGTGCAATCTTCTTTTCTGAAGTGGTAAAAAAAAAATCCCACTGAAACACAACTCCTTCATACGATCACAAAAAAGCATTTATAGAATGCAGCCAATGTGTGCACAGTTTGGTTCCAGTTCAGTTTACTAATATTCTGTATTTATTTACATACATGTATAAGACAATTTATAATGGAAACATTGTTTATTTATATTTTATTGTGTCTCAGGGGCTCTTATTTTGTCATTTGTTTCAAACTCAAACGATGTTCTACTTGTTAACCTTACATACCTTTTCAAGATGAAGGATGCTTTCCCCCACCTTACTATCCTCCAATGTTTCAGCATGTTTCTCCTCCTCTATTTTGTCTGTATTAGCAAACACAGAAGCAACGCGGACCACAGGCAGGGGCACATCTCGTGGTACAAATCTTACAGAACTCACAGGCATAGTCCAGAGTTTAATCTTTTTAAAAGATTTTGTCTTTGCAGAATAACGTGACTCACAGACATACACATCCTCATCTCTGAAGTTTTCAGGACATAATTTAAAATATTCCTGCAATAAATAAATAAATAGTCAGCAACACACACACATCCTCCATAGACACACAGTCATCTCCCCCTCATAGATCCTATGTTCCTATTAGAAACACTTTTAGACTAATGAAGCCTTTCTACTGAGTTCAAGTTATATTAAAAATGAAAAGCAAACGGCAAGAAATCCCATCCTTAGAGGAGGAGCTGAATTCAGTACAGGCTGTCATGTGAGAAAAGTTAGGTTTTATCTGTTTACCAAAACAGTGCATTAAAAAGTCCAAGATCTGCACTTAAAACCACCTTTACATTTCTGAGCTTTGACTTGGAAAGAGGACATAATCACCAATTTGGAGCAGGAGTTAACTCCATGCTCATTGGTATGTGACTCACACACCCATTCACGTGTCAGCAGCTGTAGTGCTTTGTTTCATACAAACACACTACCTTAAAAAAAACCTGAGACAGGTATGTTGCAAACAAGCCAAAAACCCTCAGCGCAAGGATGACGTGGAACCAAACTTGAGACAGAGATGGAAGTCCTCTTACTAAGCCATTCCAGCCCCCTCTATACCAAATCTAAATCTGCACGCTTATGTGGGAACCTTTAAGCAATTATCTACAATTTCTCCGCTACATGTTCTGAAAAATAAAGTTAGCTGATTAACTATTGACCACACGATTCCACAAATCAGCCAGCACCAAGAAGCACCATCATATAGGTGAACTACGTAACTCAAGAAGCAAGTGAAGAATACAAACAGTACTTTTATTTAAATATTAGCAGAATGTCTATGAGGTCAAGAAAATAGCACAGAAGGTAGTATCTGCTTACAAATTAGTCTGAATAGTCTCTCACCTTGACAAACATGACCACACATTTGCCTAAAATTTTGTTAACGGGAACTTTATTGTAGTAGTCACTTTTAAAAACCTCTTTCTCCAAAAATTTTCGTGTTGCAAGATGAAATGTTTCATTAGGTCGATAAAACCAACAGCCATAGAGCCATTTCTCTCCTTGAAAAACAAAAAGAGAGGAAAAAAAATTAAGTTGCATATTTTCTAGTGCATGAGCAAGAATAAACAACTATAGATTAATGAAACAGCCATGTAGTCATTTATACAGAAAGTAAGCTGTTTCAAACAGGGCAAGATTCCTTCACTGTTTCAGCTGAGGAAAACTAGGTTGCTTTTAAAGCCTGACCATTGTTCTTTCCCCTGTCGAATGTGACCTCTCAAAATAAAGGAGAAATAAGTTCTTATTCATAAATCTTGATTTTCAGGCCTTGAAATGGTATCAAAGTCAATACAACGATAACCAGATTATTTGAAGAACCGCTTCTTTTGTGTTATGCTGCGACAAATGCAAGCTGCTAGCAATGATTCATAAAGAAGTTACAACAATGAACTGTTTTTCTAAGTCAAAGAATATCTGTAAACTGAATCAGAATAAAAAGTACTATTCACTTTTTCCATCACAGACAAATGAACACTTCAAGAAACATCCAGTTGACAATCCCTCTGCTCAAACACACTGCATCCAACCCGAGTGAGCAGGACAGGCTACAAAGGAGAATGCCTTTGATCTTGGCCACTCTCTGTAACTAAACCCACCCCTACAGTCCTTGCATTAGGGATGTTAGAGAGCTATTCTCTTTATCTGGCTATTATTTGTTGTTATTCCCTTTACTACTTGGTTTAGGTCCATTGCACAGAGACTTGTCTCACCCATTTTTGAACCTGCTGATGTTATCTGCCTGCACAAGCTCCTGGAGAAGCCAGGAGGCTCATGACCCCTGCATCAAACAGACAAACACTTTCATGTGTTTTAATCTGATTTATCAATGTCAATCAGCCAGTACTGCTGGATTTGTTTAACAGTATTTCTGCATTCACTTTATCTACCCAATTCCATGATTTTGCAAACCTTAATTATAACCTGCCTTGCATTTCTTTGCTCTAATTTTAAAAGTCATGGTCCTTTTAATCTGTCCTTGTAATACATCCATTCTATCTATTTAAAATCATAAAAAAAGCCAAAATGGTTAACTCCACTATAACCCACTGTAGTTCTCAGTAGCTGTGGTCTCCAGGATTGCTGAGGGTACACCATGCTTATCTGATACTCTTGCCACATCTCTAGCCTTCCTGACACTTAACGAGAAGTACCTGCTGCAAACACAAGGGATCACCGATGAAGAAAAAACAAAACAGTGATTGTAATGACTTGATATGGCTTCAGAAATGCAAGATTCACCTCAGTTCTGAAATTTAAAGATAAGTTCTTAAATAGAGTTGTTCTGTGGCACTTTTGCACTTAAAACATGCACAACTTTGGTTCAGATTTCTCAGCACAGAAAAAAAAAAAAGAACAACCATCTGTTCTGTCCCTAAATTATCAAGGGCCCATCCCACTTAGAAGAGCTAGTTCTCTGGGATGCTTACAACTATGTGGGTTGGTAGAGACGGACAACAAAAAAGCATGTGCTGATCTAAGAATCTTCTATTTGTAATATTCTTTGGCACAAAGCAACTCAGAAACAAGAAAAATACTCATCAGTCCACACGTACTTCTGCAACTAAAATAAATAACATCTACACAGAAGGAGCTCAAACTGGAAGATTAAACAGTAATAAGAAGTTTCATCATGTTGTTTTCTTATAGCAGACACATCCTTACCAGCTGAATCTTCCCACAGCCTCTCAATACAGACTATGTGAGGTTGTAAATTGGCTTCAGCAGGCTCCACATATACATAATCTCCTACATGGTACATGCTGTTCCTGAAGCTGCAGTCCTGGCTGTAGGTTCGGTGCAAGCTTGACAGCCCAGCAGATCCAGAAGAATCTTCACTCTTTTCAGCTTCTTATTCAAGGAGGAATAATAAGGTGTTATTAATGGGCATTTTGACATTAGCCAAGATTTCTGATAGGAATGCTCTCATCCTCTGCTGAGTGCAGAAGTACTACATGATACCTGATACAACCCTCTGTCACTGACTTCCAGTGTGAAGGAGGGTTTAAGTGTGTTTTGTGCTGCTAGCCTTTCTGCTACTGGTGTTGCTGAAGGTTGGCTTTCCTTTCTTCAGCTGAGCCCTCCCTGTGAGTGAAGAGCAACTCAGTAACAGCACTGCGTTCAGAAGCCTTCAGAAAGGTATGTTTTTCTTTCTTTGGGGGTTTTAGCTTTCCAAGGAAGACAGGAAAAGGCTGTCATAGCTGTTGTCCCCTTACAATACTGAGCCTGACTGGAGCAATCAGATTTTATTGCTGCTGACATCAGTGCTGACATCTTCGCATATGTGGCAAGATGAACCACGTTAAGATGACAATTCAAGGACAAAGAGCTAACAGCTCTGGTCCCATCTGTGGAAAGGAGCAATTACATAGCTTTATTTATTTCCCTAGACATGCTCCACAATGATTATATGGACAGTAACAGCCATTTCTTTAGTAGTGTTAAGATCATAGACAACACCACACCATCAGCACCTCAAGAAATCAGTATTTGTCAGAAAGGAAATGACTAAAAGGCTAACTGGAACAGTCACTGTGAAGTTTATTGCCAGCAGAAAGCTATAGTAAAAATCTATTGCTTTCTTTTATAGTGTCCTTGAAATAAGACTCCTGGTATCCCAATGTATTCTGAGTAATGAGTTTACAGGTTGGCATCTACCTGCAACTCTTGCTTAAAAGCTGTCTGGTCTGGCTAACAGGATCAAATCAAGTAACTTCAAATTACAAAACCCTGGGTAGACAATCAGACTATTAAGGTCCCTTCAGAAGATGAAGTTGGAGCAACAGCAGAGTATACATCATATAGGTACATTTTTCAATTAATAGATTTAAAAATCAATGAAAAGTAGTTACCTCTCTTCTCTTCTTCTCTTTTGAGCTTATCCTCCTCTATTTCTTTGGGCAGCTTTTCCTTCTTTTCCTTTTCTACATCATTGTGAAGATGCTTGGTGGTATAGCTGAGAGCAGGTGAAAGGAGAATCTCTCCATTCTTACAAAGTTCATCTCGAATTTTAATGAAGAACTGCTGAAGTTCAACTGCATCCTCATAAATCTCTGAATCAGTCCTGTACAAACATGTGTAAAACAGGACAGGAACAGTTTGTGCAAGAGTCACACAGGATTCTGAACACATACTCACCAGTTGCCATGTTCATGACAAAACTAAAGCTTCACTCTACCAATACATTTCTGTGCTTACTCATAATAAGCAGCAGACAGTGAAGTCTGAAAATTCAAGTAATAACAGATTATTAACAAAATGGACTTATTTCAATTACCCATACTCCTTTCAGTAGATGTTTTTTACCTCCTCTACTTCAAAGTCAAGATCTCACCTGCACATCCCCAAATTTTCTCGTAACTCAAGTAAAACCCTGCAAGAAGTTTCAAGTGTTCGTAGTTTTTGCACACTATTACCATAGCTCGTGCAAGTGCAACTGCTCCAGAGAGTCAAGCAGTTGGTGAATGGCTCCTCCTGTTCATTTCTTTTACTTGAAAATTAGCAGAAACCAGGTTTTCAGGAGGTGTGCCCTTGGAAGATTAATAGCAAACTTATGACAAAAATCTAACCTCTTGGTTTTAATCAAAACCATACATTCCACTAAAGACCTGATAGAGCTTTTGAGATTTAGTCTTCTAAATGCTCATATCAAGGAAAACAAACTCCCTAAAAACCTTCAGCCTTTGTCTAACACACAACATACAAAACCCATATGACAAGATGAGGATACGTGAACAACTCTGGTTTCGCTCACCTGTTCATTCTTCTTGCCCTCTCCAAGACCTCAAACATATTCTCCTGGAACAAGTCCAGTCTCCTATAGCGATTATTTTCAACATTTTTTCGAATAATGTCAAAAGTTAGAGGAGGTTTATTTGGGAAGCTGGGATCAACAGCAGGAATCTCAGCTAAGGAGTCACTGTAGCACCTGCCCTCATCGTCTTGGTGGCTCATAACAGATACAAAAAGGTTATGTATAAGTTCCTGTATCAGCAAAGTGACATTGGGCACATGAGAATCCTCATCTCCTTCTATTTCTCTCCGAGTTTCAAGCAAAACTTTATGCAGGACTAGAGCATCTTTGTAAATCAAAGATTCCGGCTCATTATATGTGCAAGCATTATTGAACATCATTACAAAGTCCTCTACCATGGAATCGATGTCCTGGTATTTATTTGCCATCATATGGCTTCTGATCTTTTCCATGTCAACAGGCTTTTTTATGGTTACATAATAGTCAGGAAGTTCAGACCGAGAGGGCAGCCTCAGGAAGATGGCACTCAGCCGCCTGCCTCGCTTATCTGTGTAATTTTTAACTGCTTCATACACTTCGTTCAGTTTCTGCTGCATTGGAGTCATGTATTTTGATTTCTTAGGAGAGATACCACTTTTTCTACCTAAGCAGACAAAAACAACAAAAAAGGAAGAAGAAAAAAAGAAATCGTTACAAAACCAGAGCTTGGACATTGCTTTGTCCATCTCCTTTCCACTGGAGAACTGCTTGTTGAAGAACCACTTTGTTTGAGCAGAAGACTCACAACATGATGCCCATTCCAAGTTGCAGCTTCCTTTATTTTTATAATTGTAGGAGTTGTTTTGTTTTAAACTTTGGTTTTGTCAAGCACAGAATCACATTACTATGTGGTCCACCTGCTGTAAGTCTCTTAAGGTGTTTTAAGCATAGAAAACACCTTTTTCTACCTAATTAATAACTCCACCAAACTCAGTTTAGTCATACTAACTCTATGTGAACTATTAAAAATCCACTCATCACTAACATTAAGCTTTCTAAATATTAGCAGGTACCTTTACAACAGGTTTATGCCAAATTTGAGAGGACTGTTAAAAGGTAAAATGTAAAATAAAGCCTCCTATGGGATTATCAGATCAGCTTTTTGGTCAGTTCAGGAGCTCTCTAACTGTACTGCATAGTCTGCCTGCAAATTCTCTACTTGTGCCTTACCAAAGAGCTGCACATTTCTATTTTCAAGAGAGCTGTGTGCAGTTATTTCTTTTAAACCCTTCTGTGCAATGTTCTCCATCTCAGTTTGTCAAGTTCTGAACAAATATTAAGGGAATGTAAGATTTGAGTAGCAGCAAATCTACTTGTAAAGGCAACACAGGAATAGACATTGTTGTAAGTTTGGTTTCTGTTCATGGATTCCAGTCATTTTCCAACTAAAACTCATATTTCTTTTAGCATTTTGTGAAAATCCCAGACATTTGACCAGGGAAATTAAGAGCTTTACTCAGTTTGAGAAGCACCATATCCATAAGCATTCCCCTTAGCACACATGAAGTGTGCTAACCAAGTGTTACAGAGCACATAACACAGCATCTAACATTTGGATAGCACCACATGACAAAATGCAGTCGCTCCAACTATTTCTGAGTTTTCTTTAAGTTACTTTTCCTAGGAAATACTATACACAATATCTACACTCTATGATAAGAACATTTACACACACCACTGCTGTCATGCCTTTGAAAAGACAATTCTATTTTCCATTTGTCAGTGTAAATTTGCAGATCACATCTTCTGTTCTAAAAGGAAGATCTGTTAATCTGTGCTGTTGGTTTTCATAAGCGTTGAAATGAGACATAGCAATGTAGGAGGTTGCCTTACTTAGCTTTAGTTTAGGGGATGCAACATCATCATCTTCAGCTAAGGGTCCCAGTTCTTTCCTTTTTTCTTTAAGGATCTTTTCCAGCATATGGGCATCATTGTATACCTATTAATCAGTAAAGTAATCAAAAACCAAAACAAAACAAGGTTTACTCTGTTTGGGCTAGTTTAGAACTAGCCCCCAAGAAACATTTAAATGTTAGTCTGAAAAAGCTGAATGCAAAACCAACCACTTAATTAAAAAAAAGAGGGGCTTATTTCTTATAGACTTGCACAGGTAAGTAAGCAGATTTGCTGAACACCATCTAAATCAGGGGGACATAAATCTTGCATAAATTATCCAATTAAGCTGCATTTCTATTACAAATGCTACAAAATGGCAAGGCACAACTGTCTTACCAACTTCCTCATCAAACCATTCTGCTGGGTAAAAATTTCTTCAACTACTGAGATTCCAACAATGTACAAAGGACAATAGTCCTCCCAGGTCTTCAAATCCAACCCCAGTGAATGCAGCCTTGTCATAAAGCCTACATGGTAGCTGACACAGTTTCTCATCACAAAGCCCATGAGGTTTCTTATCACCACTCCGTTCCACAACATCAAGCTTGCCAGCTGAGAAACATCACAACATAGAAACATCCTACAGTATATTTGTAAATGGAAAGCATATTCCTTTCAGACTCCTTTTGGTAGGCTAAGCAAGCCAGGTCTTCTAGTCTCATCTCCCACACTCTCCACTTCCATGAAAACAAAGCTGGTTTCTTTCCAAGACCTTCTTTCTCAGAGGTTTTGAGATCCGAATCATATGCAGATGGCTGTTCATTGTGCAAACACCTTCATGTATGTGAGTAACTGAGGGTGAATAATGTGAACTTAGGAGCCATCTTTTATTTTTTTAAAACATATTGAAACATTCAAGTGACAATCTTTACAGTGGAGAAACAGGTTTAGCTATTGGGAAGTTAAGTCTAACCTTCACAAAGGAGCCTGTTGCATTTCAGGTTTATGCAATCACAGACGAGGACAGAATTTAAAACATCAACAGAAAGTCCTATTTCTATTTTAGGTCAATAGGCAACTATAAATAATGTGAGTAAAAGTCAAAGCTAAACCACTCTAACAAAGGAGAAAGCTGAAGTGTAACTGCAGAATCCAAACAGTACCTGGGAGCCTTCCTCATTATAATGCCTTGCATTTCGGAACATGAGCTTCATGTCTTCAATCATGGCTTCCTCCGCTGCATACTTATCGTTGCGGATGTTGTGTTCTATCATTTTCAAGTCCATTGGCTCCAAAATAATTTTATAATAGTCTGGATAGTCCTTTTTGGATGGCTTAACCATAAAAAGATCACAGAGCCGTCTGCCTGTGCCTGGCTCTCGGGCTTCCAAAACTGCATTGTATAAGATCTTCATTCGTTGCTTTCGTATATTCTTTTTACTGTGAGGTTAAAGAGAAGAACAAAGAGGAAAACAACTAATGTCAAGGGCTCTCTTCCCCACTTCCACACTCATATCAAAATCACATTCTCCTCTACCACCAAAAAAAGGCAACATCCACCTAAAAATACACACAAGAAGTTCAACATCAAGACAGTGTGCAAGAAACACAGGTTCATTTGCAAATAATGACAGTAAAATAACCAGCACCCTGCTAAATAAACAAGAAAGCAGCTTCAAGATACATTTTTTTCTTTCATTCACCTCAAGTTTAAGTGTTCTATAGAATTAAACAACTAGTTTGCAAAAATACCAAGGGCAAAAGGAGTGCTAAGCACTTTCTGGGTGCAGAGGAAACAGATCAGTCTGGACTAGGTGTCTGAACCCAAGACCTCAAGATCCAGGGCAAACAGAAAACTCCCTCAGCCAATGTCTTCAGAACTACCTCTGCTGAATGCAGAATATCAAAGACTTGAGCTATTTATCTCAGAGCCGTGCTGCATCATCTTCATTACCAGATAAAAGAAAATAAGGACATCAAGAATGTAAAGAAGGGGCTGAACTGCTTAAATATCCATCAATCATATTCAAAGGACGTTACAAGTCATAAAGCTCATCAGAAGCGCGCACACAGGCAGAAAACAGACACGCACTTGCTGTCACCACAAACCCTATGGTCATCCCACCTGTAGCTTGTCTCAAGAAATATGGCAGTACAACCAAGACACAGCTTATTACATCTTGAAATCGCTACCAAAACTACTTAGCAATATATTGGAGAAGTAGTAGAAAAGAAGCAAAACAACCTATGAAGACAGTCCACACACTGGGCTGAAACAAATAATGCAAATTAAATTCCTGACATTCCCTAACAAAATCACCTCATTCAGTGCCAACTGCAGTGCCTTTGCCACTTACTGACATTATGTTGACAGCTGTCAAAAAGAGTGGGCCAAAAAATGAAGTCAGAAAATAGTTTTGAATTAATTCAATCCAACACTTAATGAGGTCGTAAGTTACCATTTGTGTAAGGATTTGTTACTCTGAAAAAGTTATGGCTTAGTATTCTCTTTAACGAACAAAATATGCAGTAGTGCCATGGTCTGTAGGAACAAGAGAGGTGCATACCTTTTCCTTTTTGAGCTTCCAGTATCAGATGTAGCAGAAGAAATCATGCTATCCCCATCCTCAATATCATCTCTCCTAGCAAGCTCCTTCTTCTTTGCCTAGAAAAAGGAACAAATCTCTGAAACCAAACTCACTGCTGGACACTTAGAGAGTAGGACTAGCCATCAGAACAGATCAGATCCATGAAGAAAGATGCAGCTACGAGATTTAAACCACCATTCAAATATCTCCAGTGTTTTTTAAATACAAGCTGGCCTACACAGAACAGCAGCATAATTCTTTTCAGCTCTCAGAGAAGCTTTTGAGGAACCAATTTGAAAACAATGCCACTGCAGACTGCAGCACTTAGCTGGAACATTTTACGATATCTGAAATGTTTATCATCCTCACAATTACCTGCAAACCCTGAAAAACCCTATCTCATTTATTTTATTACACCTTCATTGGGTTAGGAGTGATAGTAAAGAATAGAAGTGACAGAGAAATCACAGAAGGCAGAAATGTGCTGAGAAAAAAATGCACCATGATGCTGCTCACTCCCATACTTCCCCTGATGCAAGAAAAATCTTACTGCATATAAAGATCTACTAAAAAATTACTTTGGAAAAATATTCATTAGGGAAATATATTCACATATAGAATGAGATCTTTTTGATGGCAGTCCTCCACATACCTGCATAACCTGCTGCATTTTCAGTACTCTTTTATAGATGGCAGAATTGGGAACATTGTAGCGCTTGGCATTTTCAAACATCAAGTTCAGATCAGCCTCCAACTGATCTAAGGTTTCATATTCATGGTTCTTCAGTTTGGTTCTGCAAAAGCAAAACATTGATCAGATATTTCACAAGCTACACATTGCAAAACACTTCTTCCACATCTTCGTGATAAATCAATACCCAAACAGCTCTGATGACAGGAATGTCTTCTCTTTTTCTGAAGCTACAGTAACAGCTTCAACTACAGTTACATTCACAAAGAATGATTTTAGTAATTCTGAAAGCTGCACTTTTGGAAGTTGTGCAGACTTAAGTCCTGTTTTCATACTTGGATGAGACGTGGTAGAGGTGAGGCAGAAGCACAGCCTGCTGAGACTACTCCAGTACACCTCAGCTGTGACATGCAAGGCCACTGAAGTCAATGCAATAGGTGAGCTCCACATCACCACAAACACTACCTTCCCCACACATCGCCACAAACACTACCTTCCCTACACATCAATTACACTCAACTTCCATAAGAATCAGAAGTGCCCAACACCTCCCATGGCAAACCCTGCCCATTTTTGCCTTCTCTTAAAACCACCTGATTGCTGACTGGTGCTACCTGCAAAGCACATTCCACATGAAAGGAGTTAGGAAAAGATTAACAACAAAAAAAAGTTAATTTTTTTTTCATATGCTGAACACATGACTCACTGCACTAAGTTATTCCACAAGTCAGAAAGTTCTAGACAACTTTTATAAGTCTTCGGACAACATTAAACACAACAGAAAACAGTAATCTGTAACAACACAAAAAAAGTCACCAAAAATCTCACCGTTTCAGGTGAACCTTAACAGATTCTGGTGCAGTGAAATGTGAGGTTTAGATTCCTCCCATCAATCATTTTCCCAAAGGATACACACTCATAAGAACAAAGCATTTAAATCCTCAAATGGTAGATATCCCACAAACCCAGCTGTGTTTGGCACCACACCCATGTGCTTTGCAAAGTCTCAGCTTCCTGGAGTGCAAGACACCATGTATGCCAATGAGGACAGAAATTTTAGTGCCCGTATTTTAGGAGAAATGCTGCCAGGTGTGCTATGGTGTTGAAAACCTTGATCCACTTCCCTTAGGGGTCATACTTAACACTAAGAAAAGCAGAAAGGCAGATGCCCACTTATGGCAAACTGTTTGTCTTGCAACAGATACTCATTGTAGTTTTCATGGAAGGTTTCTTTCAGTTGCATCTGTTTATAGATAATTTGAGTCCATACTCTTTGGTACACTCAGACAAGAAGTTTTCCTGGCAACTGTCAATGGTTTCTCAATTTCCATCAAGTACATTTTGTGCTTCACTTAAGACAAGGCATTTTCTTTGCCAAGCCAACAGTTGTACTAAAGTATAAGAAAAAAAAAATTCTTTAAAGCCACTAATGGACATATACCAGTGTGACAGCTCCATACTTGGTCCCCAGCACAGGCAAAACACCTTCTGACAGGTTCAAAAAAATACAAAAACACCAAGAAAGCACCTTTGTTACTTTCTGATTTAAGAAAGACACTGCTTATTCAACTATACCACATCTAACAGTTTATATTATGTGATAGCTGATGTTTACAGACCTATGTATTAGAGTGGATTACATATATATGATTAGTGTTAGGTCCAATCCTCACTCTATGAATCTGGAGGATCAGCACTTCTGCGGCATAGCTCAGACAGGGACTAGTAGAGCCCCGGTGGCCACTGGGCAGGCAGCTATGGTCACCTTAATGCACTCAGGACCCTGACACATACTCATCATATTAGCTTATCTTGGACCACCAAAGATATTGCTCTTTTCATTCATTTATAAACCTAACAGCTGTGCTCTTGAGACTTGACGAATCTCTCATGTCTCACAGTACTGCTTACTTCAGTCCAGATTAGCTACATCATAAATGAAAATATTTATTCTCCGTGTTTATAATGTGACCTAGACAAAAGAGGTGTAACTGCAGCTGTATTTCTGCAGTTCACTTTTCTGAATACTATCAATCTAAAAAACATAGCAGCAAGAAGTTACCAAGTCATCACAATCAAGGAAAGAGAAAAGATGGGGGAGTTCTGTAGAAGGTTTCATCTCTGCTCCCCACCTAGCTGTCAGAATTATATGGCAAACTTTCAATCACATTACAAATGAAACTCCATGGAAAATAAACCCAAAGGCAGCCCTCTACAAAGGATAATAAAAAGACTGATGCAGACTGAGCTGAAACAAGAAGCAACCAAACCTAGAGGAAAGATGGTACACACTGCATTAAGTATCAAGAACTGGACCACAAGATAGGATTCTGGAAATAAAAGAAACCCTTGAATAGTGTCCCAACAGATGTAGTTTGCATTCTGTATTCTTACCTGATCTGCTGCAATGAAATAGGTGCTTTAATTTGCTGATAGTAATCAGGATACTTTTTCTTAGAGGGTAAGTGGAAAAAGGGTTCAGATATGAGCTGGCCCTGATTATTTCGGCAACTTCTAACTGTGTCATAAAGCTGATAAAGAGGATTAGAAGTGTCCATGAAGGAAGTAATGCTCTCAGCTTCAGATTCTCCCTCTTCATAACGAGCAGCAGCTGCACAAAGAGAAAGTAAAAAATGGGAAATTCAGCAGGACAACTCAGAGTGGGTAAAGATCTAAACCAGGAGAAAAGGCACTCTCTCAGCTGATGGTGTTCAGCCACTTTCTGGTAGTCAGATTCATATCTCAGAAAAAGACATCACAAATCTTGTAAGTCTCATGTTGACAAAAATAGCACTTTATTTAGGTATTGCAATCTCTCTTATCAGATGAGATTTCACTTTTGTCACTGGGTAACACATCATTGTCACCTACAAGTGCTGACAAGTGCTCACGTGAGACCATACACAGGACGATTCAGCCACGCACTACCTATACAATAGCTAGGTCCTCATTCACCCTTCAAAGCATTAACACAAAATATTTGTATCAAGTACATCTGGACATTGAATTACTGCCATTCTGCTGACAGGAGCTCACTGCAAGAATACAAACTGGCAAACTATTTTTCAAAATCACCCAGCCAATTAAGCAAAATGACAATTTTTTTTTCTCCCCATTTTTGCCTAGGTATTAAAAAGGTGACTTCAAGACTTGTATAATCCTTTAGATCACATTAATCACAGCTGAATTAAAAATCTGTGAAGTTTAGCAGAAAAAGACACTGAAGCCTGAAGTTGCCCCTCTAATATATTCAGCAAAATGAAGGTGAAAGAAGTGTTTTAGAGTTATTGTATAATGAGCACAAGTAAGTCATAATAAAGTATTGAGACATTTTATAGCAAACTCTTCTAGTTAACTCTATGAGCATATATTATGCTTCAGGGTTAGGATGAATGGAAGAAATGCTCTGATGAGCTAACACTTCCTGCAGATGAAGCTAGGAGAAACACCACATGAGCATCAGAAACACAACAGGGATGAAACACACAACAGTAATGGAAATACAGGTTGTGAAGCACTAAATGGCCACTTCTTCGACATTTCTCAGTAACACAAAAGGTGTCACCTGTAACTTGCAGGAAGGCATAACATATAATCTGTGTGGTTTTGTACATACTAGAGCTAAATTACACCCCTCTCATGACTTAAAAGTTTGAAGGAAAGCTTGGCAGACACCACACTGGGAAATGCAGTTACACAAAAGACAGCTCTCTAACACTCACGCCAAGTTTCCAGCTGGCATTTTCGTTATTGCTCAGTGGTGGCTGGCAACGTTTCAAGCTTTCTATCCAAGTTCAGTAAAGACATATTGAAATGATGACAAAGCCAGGAGACACTGAATGCATAACATACTACTATCATTTCTCCTCTAGTCTGACTGATCTAGGTGAGCATATGATGTAAGAGACCTACCAGACAAGTCAGATGCAAGCTAGAACACAAGCAGACCTCAGCAGGTGTGCAAACACATAACGAAGATGTTAATTACTGCTTCACAGAAGACATTCAAAATTACCCTAATTATATGCCTGTTTGTCAATCTGCATCACTTAATGGCTTAGCATCTACTACACAGTAGCCAGCAAAGCAAGAGCTGGACAGAATAACTCAGGTAGAAGTAAAAGACTGGATATAGTACTGTGGTTTTCCTGTACCAAATACAGCATTTATCTCCATGTTCAGGTTGATAACAGCTAAGAGAATGCTATCAAGTTTCCAAAATACATTATGCAGCAAAATACTGACTTTGGGTTTGTTTACTCAAACACTTCAGTCTGTTTACTCAAACATTTCAGTTTGTTTACTCAAAATGTTTAGTTTTGAGTGCTCCATCAAAAAGTAAAGAAATAGAAAAGAACAAACAGAAGAACTTGGTTTTATGAAAGAGAAAACATAACAAATCAGTCCAGTATCTTCTTGTTCTCTTGACACGTGCCAGCCAGCAACAAAGCAGTTCTATTTCCTAAATAAGAAATACACTTCCTTTGTATTGAATGTAGAGCACAAAGAATTCTAAATAAGAATCTAAGTAAATTAAATAAACACTAAAAAGAAAGTGTTTAGCATACTCTTGTAATACAGCTATAACACTTTCATTACACACGTTCTTTAAAAGCAATGTGTCAAACATGACATATTCCTACATATGCAGAAAATGCTAACATTCTGCTAATATCTGTTATTTTAAGAACTGAGTAAGAATTTAGACAGACAGGTTGGTATTTGCTATGGAACAACACAATGCAAGACTAAATTCTTTAAGATGCACTAGCACCATGTCTCATATCCCCACCAAGTACACACTGGCAGTGGAGAGAAAGTCAGTTGTTTTCTCTCCCTGCAGCTGTTACCACAACTACAGTTGGCAGTGAGGAAAAACCTCTGCAGCAAACTGTAATCACAAAATACTGTCACTGAACAGGCCCAAACAAAAGGTATTTCCTGCTGCTCATCCCATACAACAGTAATTGGTTCCTAATGAAGGGAGAGCGTCATAATGGAGTCATGTTTAACTGACTTCACTGCAAAAGGAGGAAGCTATCTGATTCACAGCTGATACCAGATAAAAATGCATAAACCATATGCAAGTACTCTTACTTGATGTGAAGGTAGAAAAAGAGCAAAGAGAAAGTATTTGAAAGCACAGGAAAGAAAATTAGTCTTTACTGAATAAGTGATTTACTGTAAGTCTCCTAAAGCACCCAGACAACAACGAATGCTCAAGTCTAACTGAAGACAGATGCTAGTAAAATCAAAAGCAGTATCTAGTCTTAAAACATTTCTAAATGAAATAATAATAAATAAAATAGCTTTGCTTACAAAATTAAATACTTAGTTGTGAGTAACACATAATGACTATGCCTGCATTTACAGATTCATAATGAGGAGCAAGGGAGCTTCAGACACTGCTCAGAGAATCATAGCATCACCTAGGCTGGAAAAGACTTCCAAGATCTGCAAGTCCAATCATTAACCCAGCACTACCAAGTCCACTGCTAAACCATGTCCCTAAGCACCACACTTCCAGGGATGTCCTTGTACATTTGAGCTGGCAATCTTCTACAAGCTTCATCACACCAGGACTAAAAATAGCAGCTAACAATCACACCGAAACAAGATAATAAACATTCTTCACACCTTCCAGAAAGCAGCTGCTCTGAAGCAGCAACTGAATTCTGGGCTAACCACAAGAAAATCCCTACAACATTTTTGCTTGCAGCAAGAACGAAAACACACACCAAAAAAACAAAAAAAAAAAAAAAAAACAAAAAAAAAAACCAACAAAAATCTCTATCACACTTGGTAAACACCCCAAATAGATATACTGAGCTGCATCATTGCACATCAGTGCAGAAATGGGTAAACAAAAAATGAAACAGATACATGTACAAAAACACTTTGGAAACCTGCTCCGAGACAAATGCAATGAAGTTACTGCCCAGAATAATTTATGACCAAATGTCTGATATAATCCACATATGGGCCAGTCGTCTAATATCTTTACCAATGACCTAGGTGAGGGAATTGAGTATGCCATCAGTAAGTTTGCAGATAACACCAAACTGGGTGGGAGTTCTGATCTGCTCCCAAGTGCAGAGGAATCTGGTCAGAGTTGGATATATGAGCCCTGATAACTTTTATGAGGTTTAACAAGGTCAAGTTCCAGAGCCTGCATCTGGATCAAAAAAAAACAACCCTGCAACACTACAGACTGGGAGAAAAGTGGCTGGACAGCTGCCTGGCAGAAAAGGACCTTGGAGTGCCGTTTGACAGGCAGATGAACGTGAAACAACAGTGTGCCCAGGTGGCCAGGAAGGCCAACAGCATTCTGGCCCGGATCAGCAACGGTGCAGCCAGCAGGAATGGGAAAGTGATTGTGCTTCTGTAACGGGCACTGGGGAAGCCACACTTCAAATACTGGGTTCAGTTTTCTGCCCCTCACTACAAGAAAGACATTANAACACCCCAAATAGATATACTGAGCTGCATCATTGCACATCAGTGCAGAAATGGGTAAACAAAAAATGAAACAGATACATGTACAAAAACACTTTGGAAACCTGCTCCGAGACAAATGCAATGAAGTTACTGCCCGGCATAATTTATGACCAATATAGAAATGTCTGATATAATCCGGATATGGGCCAGTCGTCTAATATCTTTACCAATGACCTAGGTGAGGGAATTGAGTATGCCATCAGTAAGTTTGCAGATAACACCAAACTGGGTGGGAGTTCTGATCTGCTCACAAGTGCAGAGGAATCTAGTCAGAGTTGGATATATGAGCCCTGATAACTTTTATGAGGTTTAACAAGGTCAAGTTCCAGAGCCTGCATCTGGATCAAAAAAAAACAACCCTGCAACACTACAGACTGGGAGAAAAGTGGCTGGACAGCTGCCTGGCAGAAAAGGACCTTGGAGTGCCGTTTGACAGGCAGATGAACGTGAAACAACAGTGTGCCCAGGTGGCCAGGAAGGCCAACAGCATTCTGGCCCGGATCAGCAACGGTGCAGCCAGCAGGAATGGGAAAGTGATTGTGCTTCTGTAACGGGCACTGGGGAAGCCACACTTCAAATACTGGGTTCAGTTTTCTGCCCCTCACTACAAGAAAGACATTAAGGGGCTGGAGTGTGGCCAGAGCAGAACAACAAAGCCAGTGAAGAGTATGGAGAACAGGCCCAGTGAGGAATAGCTGAGGGAACTGGGATTGTTTAGTCTGGAGAAGAAAAGGTTGAAGGGAGACCTTATCATTCTCTATAACTACCTGAAAGGAGGTTGTAGCAAGGTGTAGCTCTCTTGTCCCAAGTATCAAGGGATAGGATGAGAGGAAATGCCCTCAAGTTGTGCCAGGGGAGGTTTATATTGGATATTAGGAAAAATTTCTTTACTGAAGGAGTGGTCAGGTATTGGAACAGGCTGCCCACGGAGGCAATGGAGTCACCATCCCTGGAGGTGTTCAAGAAGCATGTGCACATGGCACTTTGGGACATGGTTCAACGGCCATGGTAGTGTTAGGCTGATGGTTGGACTCAATCTCTGAAGTCTTTTCCAACCAAAGCAATTCTATGATTCTATAATGCTAAAGCATACTTCTTGTGAAACTAAGGATGATGTATGAAGGCATGCCTTCTTGTGTCCTTTTGTTTAGCATAAGACATCATGGCTGCTAGGCTAGACTAGATATTTCTAAATTAACTTCCAACATTTATCTACCCTTGCACCTTATATAGATTATCTTTGCTTTAAAAAATAAAACCTGACAGGTACTTAGAAAATCAAATAGCACATGAGAGCAAGAGAAAACAACTCTGTGAGAGCAAGATTTCTCTCAAACCATTGAGGCACTATAAATCTCATTTACTGCAAGCACCATCCAAGTCTTTTCCAGTGTTTCTTCTTCTGTTTCATAGAAGAGGAATAAAGAAGAAATAAAAACAAGCAAGAGTTTGGGAAAATATACTTAGAAACACACACTAAACTCACTATGTGCATGAAGTCTGGCCTGCCTTGTCTTACCAGCTCTAAGTTTATACAGTCATGCTTTAAGGAAACAGTGACTGGATTTAACAGAATTAAATGCTGAGTTTGGAAACATTGCTGAATGTATAAGCAACACTACAGTTTTGCTTATTCCAAAAATTTTAATTAAAGAAAAATAAATGGAGAAACTGCAGTTCAGTTCCTACCAGCCAAAGCTGCATCCTCATCACTTTCTGATCCATATTGCAATGCCATGGTTATTGCTGATAAACGATCCCCTTGGGCTGATCTTTTGTTACTATAAAAGAGAAAAAGTTTAAAAAAAAAAAAAAAAAAAAAAAAAAAAGGCAAGATTAAAAAAAGAGTTATCAGGTTAACCATCAGGGGTCACCCAGAGTGTGTAAGTAAACAAGGGAAGCTCATGACTGTTGCCTTCATTACCAGGAACATACACACCACTGTGCACAAGAAGACGGAAGCCCTTAACAAGAGAAACCACTAAAGACCCGTTAGATTGCTTCTACTCCAAAAGGTGGTCCAACAAACTGAAATACTGGATACACAGTCAGAAAACTAGAGCTCAAGCTAGCTATTTTCTGTCCTATTTTGAATACTGAAGTATTAGAATTACTGGGGGAGAAGGGAGATGATAACAAATCCCTCACAATTAATAACTTTGTTATGTGATTCTGTTTTATAGGGATTTGCATACATGAAGGAACGAAGCACTGAAACCTGTATATGCTACCTCCTCTCATTATCCCATTCCCCCATCCCAACCTTAGGTATATTCAGCAAACAAGAGTGCCTGTATGTGAAGCAGCTTCCCTCTGCTTGTTAGGTGGAGTAAATCAGTGTCCACACTGGCTATGGACTCAAAACTTCAGCACCCTTCTCTTCCTCCCTTTTGCCCTAAACCTGAGGCAGTGCATTTCATACCTACACTGTAGGCTATGCCTGACAATCTGTTTTTTTTCACTAGGCCGAGCCTTGCACTGTGGGAGCAAAGTGAAGATTGGGAAAAAACAGGTGGGTTGCTTAGAATGATACCAAAGATATACAAAAGCTCAATCCCTTCAGGACCCTTGCAACTGCTCTGTTAAACCATGGTTTCAGAGTATACACATAGGGCATTAAGTAGTAGTACTGTTTGAAGACAGTAACTCACAAACAGTAAACACGAGACCTCTGCAAAGTACCAACATACTCAACTGATGACCAAAAGAGCAAACCAGAAAGCCTCTTGTAACTCAGACTACTCAGCAAGTTTGTCATAAATGTATCCCAAATACAACACTTCCCTTTTACAGGCTTCGTTGGTTTCCACCATCCACCTCTCAATTATTTAGTCTCACTTATTATTTCTTTTTAAGTCTTCGAATATAATTTTTCTAGTTTTACAACACACTCCACAGATTTTTTTCACCTGCCTTATTTTGCAGTGAAGCTTAACATACTGTTCTTCCAAACATTTCTAAGGAAATAATTGCAGACAGAGCGTTTTGTGACAGGTGTTGTGAAAAGTTAATCACAAAACCAAACATGGACATGTAATTGTGGCAAAGCAGCTTACTAAACTGTACTTCCTAAATATTTGACTCAAATATATTTGAATCTCAAAAGTATCTGAGTCAATGTTGACAATAATTCTCAAATAATACTAAAAAAATCCCAAATTTTAGCATTTCCATATGGTGACGTTTCAGCTTTTCCTCCAAGTCCACAATTTACTTACCGGTAATATTTGTTAGAAGAATTTCTCTCATCACCAACACTGCCTTTACCCTGTGAGGAGGGACCTGTCAGCTTGGAAGCAGTCAAATTTGATGGAGTCCTTAATGCAGAAGAGACAAGCCAAGGAAAGGAGAAAAAAAGAGGCCTACCTTAGACCCAAGAAAAGATGCGGCAAGGATAAAGCTTCTTACAGAGTTACTTTGATAGATCAGTCAAAAGGACCAGAAACAGAGATAAAATATTTTAAAGCTAAAAGTAATACTAGAATACTTAGTGCTTTAGCATTAATATCCATTTCGTTTATGAAGTCAGATGAAGGTAACATTTAGATTGAGGATTAATAGCTATACACACAGCTCAGCCTACAACAGCAGTGAAAGCAGCCAACAAAACATTCCTTAGTAACCAGGTAAAGTTAACGATACAGATCCAATCAAGTTTTATCAATAACTAGCAAAATCACTGTCAAGTTGCTTGGCAGTGCAAATTGTCAAGCCACTTTAATTTTGCCACTTTATTTAAGGGAGGACAGTTAAATGCACCAACAAAGAGCAATTCAGTATGGCAAAGGAGACAATGAAATCTGCAAAATGAAAAGCATGAGTTTTGACACAGAGGCAACACAGCTGTAGAACTTAGGTTAGTAGTGTTATGATACATTTGAGCCTGATCCGTCAGTGACAAATATAAACCAGATGTAAATTTAGAAGGAAAATAGAGGAAATTAACTTTAATTGAACGTGTGGACATATTTTGCCAAAGTCAGCAGCAGGTAAAGGAGACTCCCTTTTGAGACAATGAAGCTGTTAGAAAGTCAAATAAACAAAGATTTTGTGAGGCAGATTCAGTAGAAAGAAATGAAAAACGAGTAACAGTTTGATAAAAAACTGCAATCAGTACAATGTAGAACAGCAGGCAGAAGTACAGTTTTCATCATATTTTTCTCTTGCCCCCAATTCTTTTGCATTTAGCCCAACATTACTGCAGCCTGCTTCAGGCACTATAAACGTCAGAGTCTGCAGGTCTATTGAGAACACAGTAGATAAAAGAACATCAGGGACAAAGTGACTGAGAAGTGGAAATGGGTTGGCAGTGCAAGAGAGGAATTCAACTAACAAATATTGGTGTGATTTATCTGTCATCCCTTCTTATCCAAACAGCTTTATTTCGAAGGAAAAAGTTGAGCCTCAAAAATGAAACATGATTACACATGTGAAATCCTGAGTTTCATTGATAGTTCAACAGTGAGAAAAATAAAATTAAAATTACAATTACAAAGACAGAAAACCTTTGTGCCTATGTAATTCTAGTTACTGCAGATGTATGCTCAGCGTCTGCACAACCAAGGTCTTCTGGCACTACACACATTTTTAAGACGGAAAATTATTAAAATACCTGTTTGGAATTACTCCCTAACAGTATTTTTGCTTTTATGTTTTTATATACTCAAACAATGACTCACTCAAACATGGGAAGCATTCTAATGTTGAACAAAAAAGAAATCAGAAAAAGCACTATATGGGCTGAAGGTTTCAAAGCATCAAATAATAAAAACCCATTAGGTAACTTCCATTTGTTTCACATGCAATAATCCTAGGCAATGCTTTTAATACTGACATAATCTATACATTTTTGAGTCAAGATAAAAAACTTAAGGCTGCCTTTCAGAAAAGTAAGGGAGTGCTAGTGTTTCCAGCTGTTCCATGCATTCCTTTGCAGGAAATGACAGCAGTGATTTTGTAGCATCAAACACCAGTAAACTTCTCAAATACATAAAGAGTCCACCCTGTAAACAGTCATCCTTGGATGACTTGCAGACATGGCTGTATTTTTTAGGAAATGACAAGGCTTATACTGGCAAATAATACTTAAACCTATTGGTGAGTGTTACTTAAGAAGTTTACACAAGAAATTTTAATTGCATTTCCGACAACAAACACCTAAAACAACTGCATCACTTCTCTGTACACTAGAGATTTGCAGAGGAAGAAAATACCATTTTCTAAATAAAAATCATTCCATGAAATAAATAGGGTTATCAACAGTGTTTTATACCTGCCTGTTCAAGAACTTCACGGGTAAGCCCAGATCTTAAATGTCCTGTGCTTCACAGTTAGAAATTGGTTTTAAAAGGAGAATTTATATAATATTAATTTCTAAGTATCTTTTGCCTCAGGACTTGTTCTTACATTTCTGTCCCTACCTATATAACTGTAAGCTCTTATGGTTCAGCTTCTAACAAGGTTCAAGAATATCCAGAACTTTTCATAAAGCAAAGCACAACAAAGCTGCTTGTTCCTCACTATTCCTTTCTGCTGTTATCAACCTAGAAACGTGATGCAGGAGTTTGTCATAGCTAAAGTCACCAAAGATCCAATGACATAGCTTCTCATAATCAAGTACATCACAGAAATATTTCACCACAGAAGTATTTCAACAAAAAATTCTTCTTCCAAAACCTATTTAACAACTTTTAAGAACACACTAAGATAAGTTTTGAAGCAATTATTTCCCACTAAATTCTCCACAGCAAAATTACAGAATGTATACAGATATGTTTATATGAGATTATAAAAAGGACTCTTTTTGCAGTACCTGATTCGGAGGCTTGACTTGGCTAACTCACTGTGTTCAATTTCAGCCTTTTTCATATTAAATATTTTTTTAATCGCATTTGCATCCTGTCAATTAAAAGAATTTTTTTGTTTAATGTTGAAAGTGAATAATGTTATAGTCAAGTACATCCATCTAGCTAAAAATCTCTAATGAAAATGACAAAGTTTTTACTTTTAGATAAAAAAAAAAAAACACGACACAATTTTGCAAGAGAAATAAACATAAAACAAAGCCTGCCTGAAACACACCCACAGAGATGTTGGAAAATATCTTATGCCTCTAGAAAAAATAAGTTACAAACACAATTGTACTAAAAGCTAAGTAACAAAACAGAAAAACTCACTGATAGCTTTTTTTTTAAAAAAAAAAAGGCAAAATCTTTAGGGCTTTATGCTACAGATTGGTTTAAGAATCAGCACAAAAAGCAGTAAAGAAAATCTGAAGTCAAATCAAACTATAAACAACTGAAACTAACCTTGAATACTTGTGATCCAGGCTCATTGTAGGTTTTGGCATTCTTTGCCAGAAGATCAATATCCTTGGCCATGGCATGAATGCTTTTGTAAGTTCCATTCTATACAACAAATAACAGAACTGGTTTAAAGTGGCAACCTTCAAACAACATTGAACTAAGTCAATAGCGAAAAGCAAAGGGAATTCACATAGAATAAAGGGAACACTTACAGAAGAACAAGAACATAAAGACAATAGGTATGTAACCAGGGAAAAAGTCATTAAAATAAAAACTAGCAACCATAAGTGCTATGTTCTTACCAAGCTTATGAATGCCAAGTAAAAGACCGCAAAAATACTTCATACATTAGACCACCTTAATTCTGAAGGGTTCTGACAAAATGTTGTTTTGCTTTTATTCCCTAGTTCAATTAGTCTGTGTGCTCACTTATATAAAATACTAGAATTACAGAACAGCATTTCAAATTACTGGAGATGTAAGATGAAAAATGCTTCAGCACAAAACATCTATTTATAGCACTAGAACAAAAGTAGGTGATGATAATGCATGACCAAGCTTCAACTCTTCCATGTTTTACATGAGCAGTATGTGCCAAGAAACTACTTAAACCACTATGTATCAAGGAATTCAAGATACTCAGGGTCAATGTCAGCACGCTACAGTTGATGATGTTTGTTCTTGAGCACAGTTAATTCTCGAGCATTAACCCAGAATAGAATATTACATCATCACAGCATTCAGACTTTTAAATAGAAGGGAAAACCACAATGTCTTTCCTAATGCCATAAACTTTAGCTTCTAGCATTTTTCAGAATGCTTACTGTTAGTCTGGACTCTCATGCATTAAAATGCTCATACTTTACCTGTATCCTTTGGGCGATAGTTTTAAGATCTATGGGCTCTTTTATTATTGCATAATAATCTGGATATTGCTGGAAAAAAAAAAAGCATATACTACTATAGTCACAAAGCTATTTTAAAAATTACTCATAAAACAGTGTGAGCTTAAGAAACATAGTACTGTGCTTCAATTTGGGGGAGTCAGGTCATATAGCAGATACAAGGAATTAGAATCAATCAATGACTTGTTAATACAACACCCTGAAAACAATAAAAAAATCCCTCAATTATCTAAACTGGCAAGACGAGGCAAGCCCCAATCTGTGGCGAAGGGCTAGAAATTAGCAGAGAGGAGTGAAGAAGGGAGGGAAGCTCTAAAAAGAGCTGGCGTTTGTCACTGATGAGACAGTAAATAAAGAACTGCGTCCTGAGTGTGCCCATCACAGTTATATAAATGTCCAGGTTTCCAACTTAGAACACAATCAGCATTATTAAAATACCCACCACTTTAGAGGGAAGCTTCTGAAACAATTCACTTATGAGGCGTCCTGATGGGTTTGTGGCAACAGCTACAGCTTCAAGAAGCTGTTCAAGAATTTCCTTCAGGTAAGCTGGAGATGACTAATACAAGAAACGAAATGACAAGAATTTTTAACAGCAGCCATAGTGGAGTGCTTCACGTCGCCCTGGAATGTATGAATTTGCTTCTCAAAGACAGGGAATGTCAGCTATAAATCACAGATGTGACTTTTGAAATCCACATTTAGCTAAAGGACATGAGAAAATGTAAATCTCGCGTTTACGAAGCAGATTGTTAGACAGAGTACACATTGTTACAACAGAATTGCTTGTCAACATGAATGAAAACATGCATCCCAAGATCACAAAAAAAAGACAAGATCAAAGTTCTTATCATCATATCTGGCTTATAAAACACTCCAGGAACAGCTGCACTAACTGAATAGGGGCACATGCTGGAAAATTATGCCAATGGACATGAAGCTTGCTTGCATCAAACCTCAGTGTTGGCATGATATCAAGCACACATCATGTTAAGTGTCAACTAAACCAGAACCATGTTTCATCTGTATCAGAAAACATTGTAACTTTTTTTTTTTTAGCTAGGCAAAAATGAAGCACACATACAATGCTGTGAAATTATTAGTTAATGAAGTGGAGTAAGAAATATCTCCTGGGGTAAAATTTAATCATGAAAAGACTTCATGCTTTTTCACATGTGGAGGCCAATCTCCCTCTCAGACTCAGCTGATATACACGGCCATTGTTTCCTCCCAACTACAGCTGTCATGCCCACACTTACTAATTCAGAATTTGTGCCTTGATTGTCATGTCCTTCCTCATCCTCATCTTCCTCCTCAGCATCACCTTTTTGAACAAACTCATTTTTTGTGCGCAAATACAACTCCCATAATTTGCAGGCAGCTTTATATTCAGGAGAATCTGGCTGCAAAAACAAATCAAACATCTTACTCAATATTCAGATACTTCTTATCTGAAGGAAATTAATAAATGATTAGCTGCAAAACATTAAATCCATTAAATAATGGTAAACCTAGGAAATTCCTGCTTCAGGCATTCTTCAACTGAGATGTTAAGAATCACAGTAAGCACTAGAAAATATAACCTTTACCACTCCAAAGCATCTAAGTCTTTCACAAAACTTAGCAGTCAAACTACCTGGACTAAGGCTTGGGTAAGCCTGTTAAATGAAACTGGAGAAGTCATTAGGTTTTGTTGAAGCATAACACTACTGATATTTAAAACAGACTAAATAGCAGTAAGCCAGAAACATTAAGCCAACACTTCTACCATTGTGTGACACTTGAAGATTAATTTCTACAGCAGAAGACTGCGGATAAACGCGCCAGCAACTCCAACAGCACACGATTTACACTCAGCATTAGCTGTGAAATTCCAAAGAAACTGACAATATGCTACCACTTGGGTACATATCTAGGTGTATTTTTTGGAAGAGATAGCAGTATTAAGTCAATAAACAAAGTTTTGTAAATACAGACTTGATAGTGGCAGATAAGCATACACTTGTTTACATTACTACTTGAGAACACCATCCAGAAAGAACACTGCTTTTCCACTCAGGTATTTTTCTTTCTCTTTCCTCTGGCAGTTAACCTCTGTATTCCTGCAGATATGTCACCTCACCATTGCTGATTATGCTCTTCTTCCTTCACTCTCTCAAGCTCAGACAACTTGTAATACAAACAAGAAATCAACACGAAAACTGTTCTTAAGCTTACCTTATCAGGCTTAAATACTCTCGAGACATCAGACCAGGCATTAATTCTGAGGAACAGATTTAAAGGGCATTCTGCCCCACTAATCTGCTTGCTTCCATATTAATACAAGATGCCCAAAAGTGTAAGACTTGAACAGAAACACTAAAAACTCAAAAGTTTCCACTCTAATCTAGCACTGCCAATAAAACACCTGCCACAATGAAGACCCCGACAATGCATCAACCAGTCCTGGTTTATATGCATCACTGGGACTGTGTGGGTCAAGTGAAAGATGAAAAAAGAAGAGGTTATGTTTCTGTGCCCTACCTCCAGCTCACAACTCTGTATTTTTCTAGCAATGTCAACATTCCTTCATCCTAGAATAACAATTACCTATTTCTATTCTATGTGTAAGAATTTTATGATGCAGGCATAATTTTGGATCTGCTGTTCTGTAGGCAAAGACAGTACACGTTCTGTTGAATACAATTATTCTTTTCTGCCACCAAGTTTTTCTCTCTCATGCAGAAACCATAAAAATGCCAGCAGTAATGGGTGAGTGCCTTGCAAAGCCTAAGTAGTACACAATGAATCTGGAAACCTCTATCATTTTTCTATGATAGCCAAAATGTGCAAATGCATTAATCCATAAATCTGATTATTTTCTGATTATTACACACATAAACAAATGTAAACAAAACAGACATTACTTTTCTGAATGTGTGGATACATTGACTGAGTTATTCAGAAAGCAGTCATTTGGACTATCTCCAAAGTCAGATACATGAAAAGCAATATTACAATTTTAGACTTGCTGTATCATCTCAGTCACTAGACACAATGTCACTGGTTTACACATTTAACATAGCCTTCCACCACATAAAATTAATCCAATTCTTTCCCACTTCCTTATGGCAACTGCAGTAACATCCATCAACACCTAAGTAATACACATACCCAGTCTGAGGGAATGGACATGGGACTTGTGCCCTTGATGAAATACATAGCCATGTACGCTCACAATCATCATTAACCATGATAACCAGTGTCTTTTTTTTCATATTATCAAGTGGTCAATAGAATAAAAAGATTCAACATTCCTACTGTATGCTTACTGCTGTTTACAAACCCTTTCAAGAAAAAAATAATCTTTTGCTATTTCAAATGGCTACAAAATTGCACTGTGAAACAGGAAGGCTTTCATCAACAAGTATTCTTCTCCATTTGCAGCTCTACTTTTTGCTTTCTATCTCTTTTGGAAAACTACACGAAGATCCTTTCCACACTATTTTACAGTTTTCCACAGAAAAATTGCTATAGTAGGAGATTTTATAAAGATATGGTCAACCTTATGGAAATACGTGCAAAAAACTGCAATGTGTGTTGTTATTTTACCAATAATAAAGGTTAAACTGAAAAAGCATTTTTTTGCCAAATAAAGGAAGAATTTGAACATTTCTCTACCACGTCTACAATGAATTCAAGCCTTTCTATGTATTTTCCTCACCTTATAGTAAGCCTTCGCATTGTTAAAGAGAAGCTGAAAATCAGCAGTCAGCACGTTCACGTCATCATATTCCTCCATCTTTAGCTTTTGTTGGATTTTCATCAAATCGATTGGCTGAGAAACCACTTCGTAATAATCTGGCTGATTTCTGTTGCAATGACAAAAAACAACTGTTCTATTGCAAATGGTAAAAACCAAATCTGCAGCACTGAAGTTTGCATGCGTCTATGACTAAATAAGACAAAGCAAACTCCGATACGTGTTTGTTACAGCTAAAAGAACTGGACAGTGGTCCGTTAGCAGGTTTACTTTATTACATCTTAATGAACTGTGGTCTTACCTTCGCTTCGGTGCCCTAATGAAAAGCTCACAAAGGAGCCTGCCCTGTTCATCTTTGTAATCTCTGATGGTGTTGTAAAGTTCATGGCATACAGCAATCTAAAATGCAAGAACGATAAAAGTAATGAAAAAGGAGCAAATGCTAAAGTGGAAACAAACAAAGACAAGCTGTCAGCCCACAGCATGCTCTGAAGAGAGGTGTGAAGAAATTGGTGCATCTCATACATCAGCAGGATATCTGACATGGTACTGCACATTTTTCTTTTTTTTTTTTTTTTTAAACATAGAGAGCTTCCTTTCAATGCTAATTCTAAGTAAAGTACCCCAAAATGCAAATTAATTCAGTACATTAATTCACTCTGAGTTATAGACATCTAAAGCAGCAACAGGGGTTCTTCTGCCCCGCAATTATTAAAATCAGACTGCTAACTCAAAGGCATAACAGAGACATTATACACTTCAGCAATCACTGCCTGTGCAGTTCCCCACTTATCTCTGTATTGCTATTCAGACACAGCTCTCAACTTCTGCACATTATGATTTCAGCTCCCTCTCCAACATCCTTCCATCTGCTAAAATCATCAGGAAAGGAAAGAAAAAAAAAAAAGGTAGCAAAAGGAAAATGGTACAGAAAAAGATGAAACTGGGGGGAGACAAGAACAAGCCAAAGCTAAATGAGATTCTAAACAAAGCTTAGCAAGGCAGCATTAGATTCAGAGCCAGTGTGTATGTGCTATACATGATCATCCATTTTACAATCCAGCATTTCCCAGGCAAGGACATCCCCAAGAAAATACATTGTACATAGCAATACAGTACTAACAGGATCTACAGTTGGGAGATTGGAAAGTCTCCTCCTCTTTCTGCTTGGACCTGGTATATTCGTGGAGTGGTGGCTGTCGTCGAAGTCTCCGCCACTGACGCTGCTGGAAGGTGAGGTAGCTCTTCGCCTCTTGGAACCCATGGAATCCAACTTCTTCTATAATGAAGAGAAATGTTCTTAAACTCGTGGCATAGCATCCTAACTCTCTGGTGAGAGCTAACTATACCACTAGCAATGCTTAGGATGATTCAAACATCAAGTTTTGTTATATACTACAGTTCAAGTTAAGCCATATCACTACACACCAGTTTTACAAAAATTAGGAAGAGCTAAGTCCTACAGTTTGATAGTCACTGATGACAACAGTGCCAGAGAACTTAGGGCTCACAGTGACAAAGGTTAATTTAGCAGCTCTTACTAGGATACATTCTTTATCTACATTTTGATACCTCATCCCCTGCATGATAACTAAGCGAGAAATGCTGTTTTAAAGGAAAAAAAATATACAGAGACATGCACTCAGTTCTGGTATAAAAGTATGTCATTCCATGTCAAAAATGACAAACAAAAATAAACAAACCACAAGCAAACAGACAAACCCACCCCCCTTGCAAACAACAAAAAAAAGCACAAAACAAAACATGCAGGAAAATTACAAATGAAAATTCAAATGGCCACTGAATACCTTGTCTTAGATAAAAGCAGAACAGAAGTCTGCACCACCGTGTGACCTACCACTCCCATTTTATGTGTAGGATGAATGGCAGGATGAATGTGTAGGATCAAGAAACAGAAAAAGCTATGTCCTGTTTTGGCCATAGTTTTACATTTATCAACATAAACAGTGACAAATGAATAATCACCATCCAACAACTATGGTGATTTACAGAACAAGTTCTTGGCTCTTTCCCAGCTTCCAGACAGCATCAAAAAAATATCTTTATTTGTAGCTGTCTCAAAGGCTGAAGACAGAACAGATCCATCCATCCCAGCCTATACTCATTTTCCAACCAAATGAAGGAATTTCTTCTAGTAAGCACTCCATTGATTCACAGGGTACAGCAGCGCAACATAACCACATTAGAGCATTTATGCCAGAGACAGAATTAATTTCAAGTACACAGATTAGATGAGCGAGACAGGAATAATTAACAGTTAGGATAAAGAAAAGCAAAAGCCTAAGGCAGAGGAATGGAGTGAATGGTGCACATACAATCAATAATTTACCAGATTTACCAGAGTACAACCAGCACCTCGAAAAGCCAGTCTCCTCATAGTGTCTGATGGTCAAGTACAGATACTGGGAGAAGGTAACACTCTAAGAGTAGCAAACCAGCAATGGTGTTAGTACAGTCAAAACTGGAAGAGAAGAAAAGCAAGAGAGGGAGAGAAGAAAATTGAAAGTAGATTGATAATTAAAGAAAAAAACTCAATGAATAAATTGAATAATTACAGTGACAGAGGAGGAAAAAAATGGCAAGAAGCAGAGGGTAACTTTTTTTAGCCTTACAGAAACTCTATAAAGTAATTTTGTGCACAGAACGCTAGACATTCCTGTCATTTTTACAATAAAAACACATTTCTCTAATATTCCTGAATACATATTACAGATTTCACAGCCACTTGCTAGAGAATGATTCATCAAGCAGAGCAGAGAGTAAGCATAAGTGGTATCTAGCCTGAGAATAAAACCCAGAAAGCAGTAAAACTTACAGGATGCAAAACAATACAGTGCTTATAACAATAATAAGAAAAAAATAATAAAGTCAAGAAAGATTTAATAGACTCTCTAGCAATGATGCAGCTCCACCAGTCCTGAGTGGATTGATATCCTCATAAGCAAGCAATATCAATTTCCTTCACTAAAGATACAGCTGTTTCAATTTCTAAACAGTCCCCAGGTCTGATGTTTTTTCACAAATTCCACGTGAAATGCATAGAACCATTTTATGGCAAAATTACTACTTATATTTAGTTCACACAACTACTGCCTTCAAAACCCAGAGAGGCTGTTTCCCTGTTCAGCATTCTGGACATTTTCACAACAGGCACATACAGAGAAACTCTGTTAGCAGGCAGTTCATCTCAGGAGCAGACAATCAGCCTGCTGCTTTTGGCACTGCCTCCCAACTTTTATCTGAGAGACACCGTATCAAATGGCTAATGCCAGGCGCGTGCTGGTGTGGAGGCTGCTAGAAAACACAGGTTCTTGATTGTGAAGGGCAGGAGAGACTGCTGGAATCTCTAATTTAGGTTCACCTAGGAACTCAAGAGTACACTCAGTCTAATCTCATCCTGAAATAAAGATGTTGGGACAGCCCCCCAGTCACCACCTGCCTGCAAACTACACAGAGGCTTCTTTCTTTACATCCGTCATCCAAAGCACCAGCACTGCGGCTCTCATATGCTGGTGCACATCTGCACCACCCAGACACCTGGCCACTCTGTACACAGCCTCCAAGACATTTTTCTTCTCTAACCAAGGAAACTGCAAAACACATAGGTCTCTGAACAATATCATGTACAGTTGGTGAGAGAATTGCTTATGTAAAACCCACACCAAACGTCTGGTTCCTGCTTTCTAGACCTCCATGCTCATGAAGACATCTAATTCCCCCATGCACAGAAGGGTACTGCTTTACTTTAGGGCACATCTCCTAGATTGCCTTCTGTAACGCAACTACTAGTTCACGAGTCTCTCAGCAATCACACCAAGTGTTTCCACCGCTACAAAGAGGTCATTTGCTGTGCAACAGAAGCTTGAGCATCATCTGAATAATTGCTTACACCACACATAACCGTGTCCTACAATGATAGACATCTCTATGAGAAATGCTTTGGCTATTACCAACGTAGATATATACCAATATATACACAACAGGTGGAAGACTGCCTCTCCTGAAAGCTGTTCTAGACTGACCACTACAAGTATTACCAATCTAACCTCCTTAAATGAACAGTTTATGCATACGTTTCACATAACACGCTTTAAAAAGCCAACGAGGTTCTAGCAAACGCTTCATTTTCTGCCTCCAAGAACAAAAAAAGCTAAAAGCTGATAGGTACCATGGAAAGTATTTTATCCTTATCAGGATCTCCCACATTTCAACAGAAATATTCACTAATTCATGGTAAATTTAGCACAGGGAAGAAAGGAGGGAAACACAGCCAGAATCTCCCCCGACTACCAATCACACTGAAACCAGCTACAACATAGAAGGGGGATGGCAGCAACCAGACACTATAAAAGGACAAAGTTGGTTAAGAAGTGAGAGACACGGCACACCGATCGTTTTATTAACACTGGGACAAGAAACTAAGAGGCAAACCATGTAATTTCCCCAAACCGTCCTGCAGGCCCCTGCCCGCACCCGGCCCGGTTCAGGAGGTGTTTTTGTTGGCAAACGCAGACAAAGCAAGCCACCTTCACGGGCACTGGGCCAATCAGTGTCCTCACGGCCTGACAAGACCATGTCCCCTCCACTCCCTGACCCGCGCTAGTCCCCGTCCCGGCCAAGACACGCTCCCAACCCCCGGGCCCCGCTTCGGAGGCCCCGGGAGCGGCCGTGCCGCCGCCGGCCCTCGGCCAACCGCTCGCCGCGCGGTCGCTGTATCCACGGTGAGCTCGGCCCGGTGACGGGACAGGGTGCTTGGTAATGCATAGAGGGGAGGAAACCGAGGGGAGAGCTGAGGGAGTCATCGAGGCTAGCGGCGTCGGGACGCCAGTAAAGAAAAGCGACACCGATGTAGCCGCGACAGGGCGGCCCGCGCCCAGGGCCGGAGTAGCGGCGGGAGGCGGGGACGGGGGAGGTGACAGAAGGCGGAGGGGTTCGGCGCCCCCGGGCCCAGCGCGGGGCCCGTCGTGGCGGCGCTACTGCGCGCCCGGGAGGCGCTGCCTCCCCGCGGTGGCCACACAAAGGGAGGCAGCGGCCTCCTGGCTCCGGCCCGCCGCCTCGCCTGCGCGACCCCGGCGCCGCGCCGCTCACCCAGCCAGCTCCGCTCCGCCTCCGGCAGCCGCGGCCACACTCGTCCTCCGCCGCCCGCCCCGCCACCGCTGCTACTGCCGTTTGTGCCTGTGCCTATGCCGCCGCCGCCGCCGCTCCGTGCCGCCGAGCGCGCCACTGCCGCAAAACCCGCCCGGCCGCTAAACGCGCCAAGCCCGCGCGACACCTCCGGCGAGGAAGGGCCGCTTCGCTTTACGGCAGCGCCCGCCGGCGGCAGGAGGAAGGAGCGCGGACCTGCACGTGGAGCCGCAGCCAAGCGCAGCCCGGCGCCGCCATGAAGCGGCCAAGTGAGCAGTGGGCCGGGGCGGCGGGAGGGCAGGCACTGGTGGGGCTGGGCCACGGGCAATATCGCCGACGAGCCCGTTGAGGCGAGAGAATGGCGGCGGCGGGCTGAGAGGGAGTGGGGGAGGGGAAGAGGACAGCGTGGGTCTGGAGGGAACGGCGAGGGCTAACGGCGATGGCAGCTCGGCCGCTTTCCCCGGGCGCGGGTGAATCGCCAAGTCGGCACTGATGGGCGCGGTGCATTGCAGAGCTGAAGAAAGCCAGCAAGAGGCTGACCTGCCACAAGCGCTACAAGATCCAGAAGAAGGTGAGGCCCGACGGGCTGCCAGCCCGCGGCGGTGCGGAGCCCGCAGGCTGCCCCTGCCCTACGGAGCCGGGGGTCGATAGAGGGGTGATCATCCTTTATTTCTGCCTTAGACTGAGAAAACATTCTTGTTCCTGTCTTCAGATCAGAGAACACCACCGAAAAGTCCGGAAGGAAGCCAAAAAACGTGGACGCAAAAAGCCCAAAAAAGATCCCGGTGTTCCCAGTGCTGCACCGTTCAAGGAGGAGCTTCTGCGAGAAGCAGAGCAAAGAAAGCAGAGGGTAAAATACAGTTTGTGATAAAGGGGGAAAGAACTGTGACCGTTCCTGTCTTAAAGGAAGCTTTGTGTGTGTGCACATGTACGCATTCAGAGGTTCAATCACAGTCCAAGCAGACATACACTTAAGAATATTTATTCCCAGCATTATAGTGTGTGGTAATTTGACCTTGTAGTTTTGACCTTTATTTCATACTGTGTGTATAAACATGCTGGAAGTGTGTCTTCCAATAATCTGCAATGTCTGTGGTGTTAAGGTATACATAACTATCCCATCAGAATGCTAAAAGCAAAGTCTTGGCATTTTGTGTTTATACAGAAATCTGCATCTGGGGTAATGTGACATGAGAGCAGCACCCTTAGTTGTAATGTAGCTGCTGCAGGGTGGTCACATTGGGCTCTAGCCAGTAGGTGTACTGCCTCTGGTTTGGAGGCAATTGAAGGCAAGTTTATTCTTTTTAGGATAGGATGCAAAAAAAATTCCTAGTTGGCTAGCCATGACTTCTAAATAAGCTGGCTCAGGAACCTTGGTCAAAATAAGTAAATGAGGGAAAAAAACAGCCTTCCGTACCACCTTCAAATGTTTTATCTGGTTTGGGTTTTTGTTTGCAATCAGCTTGAAGAACTGAAACAAAAGCAGAAGCTGAGCAGACAGAAAGAACATGAAAAGAGGAGGAAGCTTGAAGCTAAAAAGAATGCAGCCAAAATCAAGGAAAATGCAGAGGGAAAGGTAGGTGTCTGGTATAATTCTGAGTCTCTGAAACTTACAGAAGCAAGAAAAGTCATCCTGAAACTATCTTTTTAAGCGCTATGTTGCATGTTAACATTTTCAGGCTGTATATGCAGACAAGTATAATACACTAATCATCAGTTAAATAATTTCTTTTATTTGCATTCAGGAATCTTCTGGCAAATCTAAAACAAAGACTAAGAAACTGCTAGATAAAAATTCAAAGACATCATTCTGCAGGGAGCTCAAGAAGGTGAGAAGCTTCAGCTGGTTTTGTATCATTAGATGAGTGTCAGCAGTGAGACAGTTTCTTTCTTTGCATTACTGTGTAGCTGTTAAGAAGTATAAAAGTTTATCACAATGAATTTACACACTGAAGTAAGGGATGTCCCAACAGAGATTGTGAAGGTTTCCAGTCGTGTTTGGTGCAAGCTACTGAGACATTCAGCACACTGAGGCATTAGATTTGTCTAATGTCATTACTTGGCAGTGTCAGTACTTACTGAATACTTAGCAAGTGCTCAAAGGGCTTTAGTAGTATTGAGGTACTAGTGTCTAATGATTCCTTCCTTTTAGAGAAAAAGATGAAAGTTACTTCAGCTTTCTGGTTTGCAGTTCAGAAGAAAGGAGCTTGAAAAAGAACTGCATAAAAACCTTGCCAACCATTCTGTGAAATTTCAGCAGTAACTATTGTCAGCCACAGCTATTCCATATTTGTCATCTGGCAAAGGGTCTGCTGTGTCTTGAGAGTCTTCTTTTTCTAACTTAGGTGATTGAGGCCTCAGATGTGGTTCTAGAAGTTTTAGATGCAAGAGATCCAATGGGCTGCCGATGTCCTCAACTGGAGCAAGCTGTAACTTGCTCTGGAGGAGACAAAAAGCTAGTGTTGGTTCTGAACAAAATTGGTAAGCAGCACAGCTTTTCTTGAAGTGGTACTTGGTCACTGTGTGCTCCTGTGGTAAGTGAGCTATGAAGAAGATTTTAAAGGAATCTGATATTCCACTGAAGACATAAGATCCAACTCTGAGCTCACTGCTCCACTGAAAGGGTCACGTTTCCTCCACATTTTAGTCATTTGCTAAGAAAATACCATGTAAACACACATTGGCCTCTTTTGTTTGCAGTAAGTTTTGATGGCATTGGCCAGTCTTGGACAAATTTCACAGAAGTTATAAAATTTTTAGCATTTTTGTTAACATAGGTGAGCAGGTCATGATGCTGGTCCTCTCTGAGGCCACGGTGAGTTAAGGATCAGAAAAGCAATGAAATAGTTGGATTTTAAATGTGGCCTTGGGAAGTATTTTCTCTCTCTTGTTGCTGTATGAAAGAATCCTCATAAAAGCAGGTGAAAACAGCTAAAATTGCTGGAAATTAGCAGGATACCAGTAGAGAATGAAAGAAAGAAAAAAAAAAACCACCCACCACCAAAAAAAAATCCAAGAGCAACAGCAAAGAGAACTTTTTATCAGTGTAGCCTTTGCATGGGTGATCCTTGACAGAACGTTACTCTGCACTATACAAAGTCTCCTAGCAAGGCCTCAGCATTAAATATCTGATACAGGGGCAAAAAACGTAATTGTGGTATGTTCTGCTTAAGGCAGATGCTAAAGGCAAAAACTTGTAACGCTAGGTGATTTTACCTACACCCAATACTTTACTGAAGGGTTCAGCCAAATATTATTTGTTATAAAGAAACATACTAAATGGGCAAAATACAGCCTATTTCCCAATTCCACATTTGATTTTCTCCACACAGTGACATTTAAGATTCACAAAAGTGAAAGGATTGTGCTCTTTCTATCCAGATTTAGTGCCAAAGGAGAACTTGGAGAAATGGTTGAATTATTTGAAGAAGGAATTTCCAACGGTTGCCTTTAAATCGGCAACACTGACGAAGGACAGGACTATGGTAAGAGCACTGCAGGCTGTCTCATGACTAATGGATATGTGTTTGCACTTTGGTTGAGCTTTGTGGTAGAGGGGAGAATTCTTGCTGTTGAAATGTGTATTATTAGTGCCCAGCATGCTGGAGTAAAAGCAAGTCTTTATTACTGTGAGAAGGATGGTGAGGGGAGAAAGATGAGGAATTTTTCATCTTCTGTGTAGGATGGTTGCACTAGTTACATCTCAATTGTTTTTGAAGGTAAAGTGGTGCAGGCTACACTACTGCATTCATCCTAACTGTGGCCATGAATGAAGGGTAGAACCTGACATTATTTCCTGAAGAGTCTAAAGGAGTTAGCTCCCTGTGTCCTAGTCTCAAGGCTGAAGGTGTTCTTTTGAGTCATACATGTGTTAATACATAATGCTGCATGTCTTAACTCTGATAACAGCAGCATGAAACAGGGCAGAAACTGCAGTACAGAGAGCAGGTTTTGAAATCCTTCAAAACATTGAAGACTCTTGAATGAATTCCATATTTAAGGATTCTGTCATCTGGTAGAGATAGAGCCTGAGTGAGAATTGCGAGCCCAGTAAGTCAGTTTAGAACAACACTGGGATATTATTTAATAGAGGGATTGGAATTATTACAGTAGATAACTACATATATATATATATATACACACACGCAACTAAACAGCTCCTGACTGGGTTTGATCTTTTTAACTTTGAATCCTGTAGCCAGATCAGGTCACAAAGAGACGTGCACGTGTTGATTTATCAAGAACCACTGAGTGTTTTGGAAGCAAGTGCCTTTTGAAACTTCTTCAAGAGCATGTCAAGAGTCAAAACAGACCCATTCAGGTTGGGGTAGTAGGTATGTGTTTGGAGTTTCCTTCTCCTCCAATAAGGCTTTGGAATCCTGTATTACAAATTGGGTTAACAACTAACATGACTTACCCACGGGCCTTGTAGACAAAATTCATACCATCCTCTCAGACTCACTGTTGTAGTGCTGCAGTTGACAGCAATGTTGCATTTACATGCCTGTAGTGTATGCAATCTTTGGAAGGCATATTGAGTGAGATGAGGCCCTCACTGTTTCCTTAATCAAAGAGGTTACATGCCATGCAGCTTGCACTGCACCTATTAAGATCTGTGGTGGCACCCTCTGTTTTTATTAGTGTGAGAAATGAGGATACAGACTTTGTCTTACTTCTGTAGTGAAGACTTCAGATCCAACTCTGATCTCACACTGAAGATATACCTTACCAAAGACACTTGGAAGAAACAGTGCTATGTAGGCTGTGTTTTCTTCTTTAACTTACAAAGGTTTATGTGGCTTTCTTCAGGTTTTCCTAATGTGGGAAAGAGCAGCATAATCAACAGTCTAAAAGGAATTCGTGCCTGCAATGTTGGCGTAGCAAGAGGTGTTACCAAGTAAGCTGAGTCTGATGAAAGCCATTGATTTCCTTGCTGCTTCTTGTGTTCTGATTGAGATTGTTTGTCTGTAATTTCCATCCATTATGGGCAAAGCATGCCCCTTTGTGCGGTTTTAAATGCACATTTCAGTCTGCCAGGATGAAAGATAGTGATGGGTGTGATGCAAGCTGTCATGAGAGAACGCAGTGTATAAATTTGGGGTTTGTACATGTAGATTGCTGTCCTACACAAAGCATATGATGAAAAAGCATTGAAACTGACTCTCTGTGAAGTCCATTCAATCCAACCCTGAGCTTTGTGCCTGCACACCTCAACCATTACTGATTCCTTTGCTAGTTATTATCTCCTCACCATGGATTTTTCTTTGAATAGGTCTGTGCAAATTGTGCACATAGATAAGCAGACAAAGATTTTGGACAGTCCAAGTATAATTGCAGATCCTTCTAACAGTGCCCTGGCTCTTGCCTTGAGAAGTATCATAGATACTGAAGAACCAGACTCAGCAGATGTGCTTGAAGGAATAGATGCCATTCTAAATCATTGCAGTAAACAGCAGGTGAGCTCATCTTTTTCCACATCTGTCAGCTGCACCTTTCAGTCTCATAAACAGCAGCAGAAACTGCATGCCAGGAAACTGTTAGCCAGATAAGAAAATAATGTTTCTGGTTTTTTTTAAACTGCATTTAAGAGCTCATCACAACATCAAGAGTGAAAAAATGAAGATACTCTGACTGCTTCTTATTATTACAGTGAAGACCTCAGATCCAACTCTGATTTCACTCTATAGTTTCAAGGAGATTAAGCAAAGCCTAAATTCCCATTCAGTTCTGTAATAAGTGTTTTCACAAACCAGTCTGCTGTCTCTATACACCCACTGTGGGTGGGGGTGAACAGCAGATGAATTTGTTGATTCAAGCATTTTGCTTTTTAATGTTTACTCCCACATGAGAGAGAAAAATGGCTCTTCTCATACTCTTTCATCCTCATTGTAACTCAAACTGATTTGCTCTTCTGTTCCTACAACGAAAAGTGGGTGTGTCTTTCTGAATGCACACTATCCTTTTGCTCTAGGTAATGATGCGCTATACTATCCCAGATTTCAGGGATACAGAAGAGTTTTTAGCCTTACTTGCTCAGAAAAGGGGTATGCTGAAAAAGGGAGGTGTTCCTGACATAGAGAATATGGCTAAATTACTACTTTGTGACTGGACGGGGTATGTATGCTTTGAGTTTTGCTTTATGCTGCTTACCTTTTTTATGTTGTTAATCCAGCACAGAAAAATCTCTGAGACCTGGAGAGCTGGGCTTTTTGTTTGGGTATTTTTTTTTCCCCCCATTGTCACACTTCACTTTGGTAAAGAAAGCTAATGAATTTTACCAACAGATGATTTGTAGTAGCAAAGTATACCATTTCTTTCTTCTCTCAGGAGTGGGCTATTCACCTTCATACTGTTCATGACAACTTTGGAGTCATTTAGATAGCTATTTTAACTGCTGTTAAACAGATAATAATAAATCAGTAATTGAGTTGAGGAGTTAAAAGAGTTCTTTGCCCTGGTTTTATTTTTAAATGCAATAACTGTTATCTTTGGTTGTTTTTTAATGCTAATATTTTACTTTCCCAGAGCTAAAATAAGCTACCACTCACAGCCTCCAGAATCTCAGATACTGCCACCCTATCTTACAGAAGACAAAATAGCTGAAATGCAGGGGAGCTTTAATTTAAAGAGCCTAGAAGAAGGAAACAACACCACTGTTCAAGGTGGGCCTGCTACTGTAATACACTGCTACTACTAAGAGTGGTAGTAGTAGTTTTAACAGGAACTTGTGAATGCAAGTCCTCCTGGGGTTTATTAGATAGTTTTGCCAGATTGCAGCAAATATGAACCTTTTAAAGAAACGGATTCTGATGCACTGGAACAGTGCATCTTTGTGCTATCTTTAAACAAATTGTCCCTGCTACTTCTTAGTTTCTACTAATCTGACCTAACCCTCCTCAATAGGAGATAGAGGAAAATAACGTTAAAGAGAACAAACAACATAAACATTGGAATCAGCCAAGAAAATACATTTTACTTAGTACAGTCTGCATTCAAATTTAAGTTTCCCAGCTCCAAGCTGTCATCCGTAGATGCCTCAGAGAAAGCTATTTGCAGAGAATTGTACTCTGTTCTACTTGCTTATGTGGGAGTCTTGTGGCAGGGAAGGGGCAGGACTTTTTCTAGCTCTGACCTAAATGGGTGTCCTCTCATGAGGTAGGCTTTACATATGGTGCTGTCGAACAGTGACTTAACAAATACTTCCTATGTTCTTTCCCAGCTTTAAAATACCCAAGTCCAGCAAACAGCATAATTTTTCAGTCAGCTGGTATGTCAAATGGGATAATAGAGGAAAATAACGTGATAGAGAAAGCATCAGAATGGGAAAACTTGGAAACAAGCAAGGAGGAGGAAGAGGATTTCACAGAAAGTGATGATGATCAAGACGATGTGGAAGAAGAGAATGATGTTGAAGAGGTAAATCAGGGTTTCATTAGGCCTCTACCTGTTTAGAATCTGACACCAAGTACGCAGTCAATATCGTGATCCTGCTGTAAACTGAGAACATGTAGGCACTGTGGAACCACCAGGAGTAATCAGAAAGCCTTTCTCCTGGAGATACGGGTTGGGCTTTCTGTTTAATTAAGGAAATAGCACTGTTCTGAGTTCCTGACCAACTACACAAGAGGACATCCACACTATCATCAGTGTCTGTTAGGTTTCATTTGCATGGGGGACTTAAGAGTGATACTTCAATAACCAGGTTTGACCTCTCTGACTTGCAGGAAAGCAAGGTTCAAGTTACCAGGAAAGCAAAGCTTGGAAAACAACAAACATGTCCTGCAAATTCAGACAAGCAGATAGCAGGTGTGTATGAAAAACCCTGGCTTGAAGAGTAGCCTCTGGTACTCTAGCACTTGCATTGATTTCACCAACTGTACAATTTTCCTTTCTCAGAGAGCAAACATTCCAATCCCTTGTCACTCAGCTTGGATAAGACAGCAGCTGAAGACGATGCCTATGATTTTAACACGGACTATGTGTAATGAAACCCTGTTTGGAGGCGCTGCTTACTGGCTTTCAGAACACTCTGCAAGACTTGTCTTGTGGCACGAGTTAGAGGAATGCTGCATACCACAGCTACTGCAAAGATTCCCAATTGTTGATGTGTCAAATAATGTATAGAAGGGTGTATCTCCCTTGATCCCTGCAGATTTCATGTAAGTCTAGCAAACACACTGTATTCAGCTTTAAGTTCTAAACTTTATTTCCTGTACCAAAGCAAATTTAAAAAACATCCTAACAGACTGAGTTCACTTTGCCTTATAAAAAAAGATGTTTCAAAGTTTTGCAACTGAAGTTATTTCATTACTCCTAGTCACTTCAACGACAAGAATGGTTCTTGTTCATCAAGATTAAGTAAAAACAGTAAGTAGCAAACCACAGGTCACCATCCAAGACAGACACAGGCAACGACTGCAATGAGTTAAGCAGCTGGAAATGCTTCTAAATATAAAGCAGATGATGGCAATTTACCTGAGATTTGAGTAACATGTTAAAATTCACAAGGTTTTTTCCACCACTTCACAAATGTTTTAGTGTTCACTGGCACTTCATTTTGCATAGAGAAATAATACTTGAAATACTCATCTGTCAAAAAAAGGATTCAAGTTTGCAGAATTGTGCAAGACTGACAGAGAAATGGGTGGGAGGAGGTTTCATGCAAGAAAGGGTTCTTGAGGCTGTTTCACAGGATAAGAAAACAAACACATCTCAGAACAAAGCCCAGGCAGCTCCTAATTGCAGTACTCTGGAAGATTTGCATGGCGCAAGCACCAACTGGATGTTCTTAGAAACTTTCTTCAGCTGACAAAATGATCCTCCTCTAGAAGACTTGTAGTAAAGAGCAGAACATGTAACAGATGGAAACAGAAGTGCAAGTTTGTGGAGATCCTCCCTTGCTTTATATCATACTGCATCATCTGTCACAGAAGTGAGTCTCCTTTGGACCTATGCATTTCAGAACTGCTCCAGAGTGCATACTTTGTGCTCTGGAAGGCAAGTTGGGGGGGGGGGAGAGAAAATGTTCTGCTTGGCTCCAGAAGTTTCCTGAGAAAATGCCATTGGTTACAAAAATTGACTACTTTGCTTCATAGGCTTCTGAATGTCTGCGGATCAGACTGAACTTGCCTGTAGGGTCAGGGACATACCACTTCTCCCAGACTTCCGCATACGAGGCTGTTCTTCCCCAGGGTTTGAAATGTCCATTCCAATGAAGCAGCTTGGCAGCCTTCACAAACTGAGGAGAGTACCTTTTTCCAGCACTAGACCCTTTTATTGAAAAAGAAGCATTAGTGTTTGAAATAAAGGCAGTAGTAACACCAATGTGCAATATTTTAACTGAACAACTGAAAGCTACTTTAAAATAGATATGAAACAGATTAACTTCCAAGTTCTCTGAAAGCCCTTTAATAGCCAGATGTATTCAGCAGCCTGGGTATTGTTTGTTGAAAAAACCTAAAGGAAGCTCTCCCTGCTTTGGGGTTTCACCAGCAGCAGAGTAGATCTGAATGTTTGCTCAACAATTGAGAAGAAATACGTAAGATCACTTCAGATAGAATAGGTTTGTGGAAAAATAATAATTGAATGAGAAGAAATTTAAAAGTCAGTTCAAGAACTACCACCCTAGCAGTTCAAAACAAAAGAAAGGATCTGACCCCAAAGCCCTAAGATGATACTGCAAAGCTGTTTCTTTAGTATAGAGTAGAATACAAAGTGGGGAAAGAGTAGATCCATCTGCTGTATTAACTAGGTGTCCAGCTACTGACCTGGAGAATCACACTGAGGGAGCAGTGTCATAAATGTTTTGTACATACCAAGATGCCGGACATTCCACATGGGATCAATAGTGGAATGTTGCTTGTAAAATACAATCAGCAGTGGAGGAGTTGTGATGCTGCCAGCCAGAGTCCTACTGTAAAGCTCCTCTCTGGAAGTGAAGATGAAAATAAGTTGGAAAAGGATGCCTGTATGGCCCTAAATCAGGTGATTATCCACAGACACATAGCCTTTCATTTAGCAGCTAAATGCCACCATCATAATGCAATCCCTGCCCCACTGGCACTCTCAGCTTGGGGGTACTTACGCTACATTAAGTGCCATCCACTTCTCCAGCTGCTGAGTGATGTTCTGTAATTTCCATTCTGTCAAATTGGCAACAAAAACTCCTGGATTGAAAGAGCAGGTGTTGGCTTTCATGGCAAGCTTTCGGATGGTTTCTTTTTTGTAATCTAGAAACCCAATGTAATTATACTGTGGAAAAAAAGTTGGGGGGGGGGAAGTAGGAATTAGCTTAAAATAAATTTTGCACAATCCCAACAGACAAATGAAGTTGTTAAAGCAAATACCCCTTTTTTTCAAAGGAGAGAAAGGAAGCTTAAAAGGTTAAACAGTTAAAAAATATGATTACATAAACCACCTATTTTAAGGAATGTTCCATATTCTTAATAATACCTTATTATTAATACAGTACCCAATCCCAGAAAAAGTACTTTTTGTACACTCACAAACAAAAAAATATTACCTCTGATGTTCTACGACCTACTCCTGTTCCAAAATGGGAACTGCTCTCATTGCAAAGCACAGCAAAAATTCAAAGTGCTTTTATTTTACTGTGCCTTAACAGAAACCACAGGTGTAACAAAAACAGAATAAAATGATCTGGGTAAGGTCAGTAACACCTTTAGGTTCACTGCATCCTTAAGTCAGCATGCAAGAACATTAACACTGAGTGCATGTTTACAAAGCCTGCAACCTATAGCATTTCTACCACCGAAACAGTAGAAAAATTACCTGATTGCCTGCTCCACGGACAGCAACTTTATTAGTGGTTGAGTCACAGTCATCTGAAAATGCAGCTGCATGTCCAGGTTTCAGTGGAGTGTTGTAAAGTTCAAGAATATCATCTGGAAAATGGAAGTAAGCACAGAAAAATTAAAAGCAACCCTGATTTAAGCACTGAGTGAATTCCATCACTATAGCAGATAAAGCCACTCTGTTTAATCCAACTCATTCCTATTTATAAAGCTTTTACATCTTGAAGCAGAATTGTTTGGTTACTGTAAGAGACTGCACGCTGACCTCAGCATGAGGTCAGTGGCAAAAGGCTAAGAAAAAGGTCCCATACCTTGCACTATGACATCATCATCCACATAGATAGCCTTCTCTGCGTGAGGTACCAAAGCAGGCAAGTAGAACCTTGCAAAAGTTAACTACGAAAACAAGAAAGTAAGAGAAGTGAAGAATTAAATTTAAAACTGTCCAAGTAAATGTGTAATTCACTGATCCTCCTGGCATTTATCCACGGCACTAATGTCTACAACAACTTCTATCAAGGATGTAAATCAGGCACCAATATCATAGAAGTTATTTAAAATAAACAAGTTTCATCAATTCCTGGTTTCCTATGGATCTATGCACTGATAAATTGGCCTGTTACTAGAATTTCTTATTCTGCCACATGTATTGGCAGTGTCTCTGAGGCGCTGGCATGCTTGACACACAAAGCTGCTGTTTTGCACTGTAGTTAGCAGCAAAAAACAGTACTAAGCATGCATTTGTAGTAAGATGGATTTGAATAGCTCTCTGAAAATTTATTCTTACTGAAATTTCAGAATTTTATTAGAAAAAATTGCTTCTATGCTAACAGATGTGGGTTTGATCTTTAGTTATGCATGAGAGCAATATCAAAATATATTGTTACTAACTCATAATTGCCAAAAGTAATCAACATCGCCCTTACTGGTTTTAAGGTGTCTGGCTTTTGAGGATCCACTTGTACCTTCCCTTCTAAGACACGAGGGTCAAAATCCAAAATTCGGTATTGTAAATTTTTCAGAGCAGTCTTACTTAGCCATAGCCTGCAAACAGGAACAAGGTACACATCTTGTTAACTGAGACACAAATCAACTCACAAGCAAGAGACCAAACTGTCACTGACACACCTCGATATGGTCACTGGCTACCCCATCCAACAGATACACATATAGAACACAATCTGTTGCTGAGGTTGGTGGGGTCCTGTATGACTGCAGGGGCATGCCCACCCTCAGAATACTGCACAGCTGTGATACATGAAAGGTATGAGGTCCCTTCCATTTCATTAGAGATATATGGTCCTGTTATCACAGGACCTCCACAAAAACTACCAGCGTGAGTGGATGCAGGTAAAAGTAAGATCAATGAACAATCTAGAAAAACTGAGAAAATTAATTCACAGCATTTTAATTGCTTTGCTGAAACTTGGGAAAAAACTGTTACAATCCCTTCACCCTCTAACTCAAATCCCACCAGAAAAGATTGTTCTCTTCCATCCCTGAAACATCACCACGTGCAATGACTCTACTCCCCAGCAGCAGCCTCATCAAAAAGCTACAATAAGCAGCTGCAGATAGGATTGCAACTTAGAGGAGCGCAGTGCCAAGGAAGTCAGATCTTCCTCTTCTCAGAGATACTTAAGTTTCACAGTATTGTGGGAATCTATAAAGATCATCACCTCAAGTGATCCACAGTATCATTCAAAGTAACAATATAGAAAACCACGTTGGATCTGGTGTGAAAGTAAATACTGTTCATGGCTGCAATTGCACCCCCAAGCCTCTCATCTGATGCTGCGATGACCACAGAAATCTCCTTATCATTCCTCTCATCTGCCAGCCTCTGGGGAACTGCAGGTATGAAATCTATAGGCTGAAGTCCTACTGGATTTGAATCTGTGGAGTACAAATGGCATCACATATTTGGTTTAGGCAAATGAAACACAGACATCATTACCATGCTAACATTCCTAATGCTTTCAACTACTACTAGTTGAAGGAAGCAAGCAAGCACTTGAATGCCTCAGCTGAGATGTGAATTACAGCATGCCAGTATCAAATACTTAAAATATAGCACCTGCTCTCGAAAGTCTGAGAAGTTAATGAATAGGAAAACACTGAATCATATCTTAATAATTTTTAAAGCCAGAAGGAACCCTTACTGCTATCTTCACTGGCTTTCTGACCAAGAAAAGTCACAAGATAGCAAGATCAGACAATTGCATCCACAAAGCTGAAGTTTCTTGGGTATGAGAAGAGGAAAAGATAGAAAGAATACAAAAATTACATCTTGTTATGCAAGTAACTGATCATTATCATACATATTATTTCAGCAATGTGGCAAATTCTGTCTGGCCAGAGCACAGCCTTTCCCATCAACTAAAAAAAAAAAAAATAATTTTTTTAAAATTAAAATTAAAACCCCACATACCTGACAATTCCCGTTTCAAGAAGTCACTGAGGCCTAAGAAGTTATGATGAAGAACCAGCAAAAAAATGACAACAGCCACTATAAGGATGGAAATATTCACTGAAAAATTAAAAGCAAAGAAGTTAATCAATATAACCAGAGAAAGCCTGGGAAACTCAGAAAAGTAAAAAGAAATTAAAAAGAAGTAGAGATACACATATAGACATTACCTTTCCTTAAGGTCATTTTTCTCTTCTTGTACTAGCATAAGATTCCTGCAAACCTGCAAGAGAAAAAACTCCATCAGTTACTTTTTACTTCTCGTAGGCAAAGCACACTATCAGTAGGAGTGCCAAAACAGTTTCCAAATGCAGTGAAAGTTTCCTTCTCTTGAAAAACTGAAGCTGGATGTCACATTTTAATAACTGAGTATGTATGCCAGTAAGTACATAGCTACAACAATGGATCTAAAGAGTAACTCTGAGATAAAAGAAAGGGAATATAGATCTTGCCACTTACTTCCCTGACAAAAAAAAAAAAAAAA
>WBNM01020221.1:132174-325513 GCA_013399055.1 Ramphastos sulfuratus
AACAACAACAACAACAACAACAACAACTCCTGCCAGTCAAAAGTGCTATGAAAAGATTCTGGAAAATTATGTATGGTTTCTCTGCTGTTGAATGAATTTAACTGTCTGAACTGGAAGTATGCCAGCAACAGGGCAAGTAGTTATAGTTTTTACTGTATTTAACTAAGGTTTTGGCAGGACACGGCACTTAGGAGACCTTAACAAATAGCATTATACATTTTCGAAACCATGATATTCTCTACATAAAATTTTTTTAGACGCTGGTTGAAGTGTCATCACAGACAAGAGATCACAACATTGTCTACGAAGGTATTGCCATCACATTATGGAAGAAGATGGTAAAGATACAGCGCAGTGATGCTACTTTGGTATACAATTCGAATACATGTATTCCTTATTTAATGGTAGATGAGAATGTGAAATCAGAAGAATCGCACATCCTACAGCGTCAGGCACCTCTCGAATAACACACACAGAGAAAGGGCTCACACCATAACATGTAAAATTCAAGAAAGACTAACAGTTCTATAAGAAAGCACTCGCAAAACCCCCTAATTAAGATACCACGAACTGTGTTGTGACTATTACGCACACCAGACTTTTTTTGCTACTGGGTTTCTCCCACGGGGAAGATAGGCTCGCGGAGCACCACAAACGCCGTGCGCCGTGCTTACAGCACTGCTGAAACGGGCCAGGGCACGTCGCCTTCGTCTGCAGTACAGCACAGCGTCTCTCTTTAAAACAGAAGTACGCTACGGTGCTCTTCAGTCCCCCTGGCAGGGATGCTGAGGGTCCTGGCACGTACGTACACTTTCTGCCCTTTGATGACACTACGACAGCCTGAGCTACAGGCATTTTGGGGCTGACTCCTCTAGAAACGACTGCCAGAGCAAACACAGACCCCCAATAAAGCACTCAAACATCTCCTCATGGCTACCCTGCCGCAGTTTGCTACTCCGATGACGCGGTTTACACACACGAAATTGGGCACCCGACCGTCCGCCACGTTTCACCGCATCGTCCAGCAGCACAACGCTTACATCGCCCAGCAGCACAAACCGCGCTCCCCGGGGCTGCCGCGTCGCCGGGGCTCCGGCGCGGCTCCTTCTCCCGGCCTGCGAGAGGCAAAGCCCTGGCAGGGGCCGCAGGGACCCCACTGTGAGGCCGGCAGAGGCCGGCACAGCAATCCCTCACCGAAAGCTCCCGTTCGCCCTCACCCTCTGCCGCAGCTGTCACCGCCAACTGCCACCTCGGCAGCGCGCCGCCGCCGAGCCACACGGGCCGCAGGTGTCCGAAGCGATGCCTGATGACTGAGAGGCGCGAAGGCTACGCCACGCCCACCCCCCTGTACTGAGGGGGCTCGGGGGGCTGGTGGCGATTTCACAAAGAACGTTCAAGCCTTGAGCAGTGAGGGCCGCCCGCAGGCCACCAAGTCAGTGTTGATTCCAGACGGGCAATCCCGCGGATAGCTCCCACCTGCCATCCTAAAGCCCCTCGGTCAGGGGTCCTGGAGTCGAAACCGCCGTTGCCGAGGAGACAGCGTGCCGCGGCGCGCCGGCCAGCAAGGCGGCAGTGAAGCAGGCAGCGGGGAAGCCCTAAGCCGCAGCCCGCGGAAGCGGCGGCTGCGATAGCGGCGCGAAGCTGACGGCCAGGGCAGAAGGCTACCACCGCGGGCCGCCGGGGCGGAGCGAAAGGGGCGTGCTTCCGGGACAGCTCGACAATCGCTTTCCGGTGGTGTTGGATTTGTTGCTGCCGCCAGGCCCTCGAAAAGAAGCAGTAGGCTGGCTGTGAGGCGCCGCTCTCCGCCGCCGCCATGCTGAATATCTTCCGCTCCATTCCCACGCAGATGGTAGGGCATTCACCGCGGGAGGCACGACTCTGCCCGGGCTCTCGTCCCCTTGTCGCTACTAGTGACATGGCTGCGGGCGGGCTCCAGCGCTCCCCCTTCCTCCATGCGTCGTTGGCATCGGTCTGCGAGAAAAGTTGGGGCTACGGGGGGGGTACCCCGTGTAATTCTGGTATTTGTCTGATAAATCGCGCTTTAATGTGTTGCAAAACGAAGGCAGCGTACGAAACCTCTCTGTGCTATCGAGAGACCTATTCCGAATGCATGCATACCGCGTCCTCTCAAGTATATACTGCCCTTTGTGGTGATGTAGCTTTCTTCTACAGATACTAAGCTAACTGCAATGATATTTTGGACTCGAATTGTCTATCCTGAACAGTGCTTGCTTTTTATTTTTAGATTACATAATCAAGTCTGTATGTGAGATGTTAAGTGAATTAAGATTCTTTTACACTTGAAATTCAGACACTAAGAAAACTAATTCCACTTGGCATTGACAGTTGAATAAAGAAACCTGAGAACTGGAGGTCAGGCTGACTCTAGGCTCTAACCTGAGTTTAACTGGTAGGTTTGTGGTTTGAGTAACTGACTAAAATTAAAAAAAAATCTCTTTCCACAGGACTACAAGGGCCAAAAATTAGCAGAACAGATTTTTCAAGGGATCATTCTTGTCTCTGCAGTAAGTATACCAGAACTACAGAGGATAACGTAAAAGACTTAATTTTGTTTTCTGATCCTGCAAGGTTTTTCTTCTGAGTGTTTGGTCACTAAAAGCTTCAGGTGAAATCAGAGGCCTGTCATAGATTAAGGCTTTTCTTTCAATATTTTACTTGCAGTATAGGCCTACAATTTTGAAAAGAAGGTTAAAACTATGTATGAACTGTGCCTATACTTTTCTACCTCTCCCCCTTGCCTCCTAATTATTTTTTTTTTTCCTGTTGCAGATTATTGGCTTTATCTATGGATACATCACTGAACAGTTTGGATGGACTGTTTATATAGTCATGGCTGGATTTGCTTTATCATGCTTGGTAAGACTTTTCTTCCCCACTATGAGAAACTATATGCACTACATGCATCATTACATTCAGACTGTTAATACACAGATGATCGCAGACCGTGAGTGAAAGGCCAGTTAAATGCCTTTTCTCAAATACTAGTAAGATTTTAGAGAACGTTGCAATTTAATACTGTTTTTGCATTAGTTTTTCTCTTCAATTAAATATTATTTTTAAATCAAGCTGATAACACTGATAACTAAGGACAGGGAGGCTTTCAGTGGAGAAGTAGCTTGTCATGAAAATTTTGCAGGTGGCTTGTGCTAACTGAGCAGAGAGGCTAGGACACAAAGCATGGAATTAGAAGAGTAATTCCTTATTCACGTAGGTGAGGCATTTCATTCCAGTTGGGAACTGATCTTACGTCCTTCGGGCGTTCAGATACAAGATTTGATCATGCAGTATACAATGTAAAATGTATACCCATAAAGTACATAAAATTTCAGGCTCTAAGACCAACTGGAAAGGAAATGAGGTGAGGTATTTTTTCCCCTTAAAAAGCTATAGAACACACTCATCTTGCATCTTGATTTCCATGTTCTGACTTTACTCCTTTTTTCTAAGCTAACACTCCCTCCGTGGCCCATGTACCGCCGCAACCCTCTGAAGTGGCTCCCTGTCCAGGATTCTGGAACAGAAGAGAAGAAGCCAGGTGACAGAAAGCCAAAGAGACACAGTAAAAGCTAAAAAGTTGCAGGTCTTTATGTTGTTACTTTTGTTCAATTGTGTTAAATGCATTTCCACTGAGAGATACTTCTTGGCTTGGTGTTTGGTTTTTTCCTTAGTTGTCTACTACCATGCAGCGAGCGCAGACTGGCTGGACTTTAAGTGAAGTCATGAAGTCACTGGGAAGGCAGGGGTGGGGGATTAACTTTAGAAGGCTACTGGAGGTTGCATCTCACTGAATCACAGAATTGCATGGGTTGGAAGGAACCTCTGTGTGGGTTCTATCTGTGAGCTCTGCTATCAGGCCTGGCCAGCCAGGCCCCTGGGTGATGTGCAAGAATTATAAACTCACTGAGTTCACAGGGAAGCAGTCACTTGCTGCAGATGCACCAGAGACCATGATCTGTGGAGCAAGCACCTCTTTATTGAGAGATGCTTACATGCTTTACTTCTCTTCCTACAGCCTACTGGTCTTCATACTCACTGTTTACCAAACATACTCCTCCTCTCACTCTAGCACGTGGTTTCCCACCTGCTTATCACCCACTTCTGCGATACAATTTGCTGGTATTGTTACATGCTCTCTCATCTGTTCCCACGTGAGTCCCAAGATCAGCAAACATTATCTATCAGCCCTGGGTTCCCACACCTCTCGAGATCATCTAGTCCAACCTCCCCTGTCAGAGCTGGTTCACCTAGAGCAAGCTGCACGGGATGGGGTCCAGGCAGGCTTTGAATGACTCCAGAGATGGACTCTCACTCAAGTATTTTAGTGGAAAAGGAACACAGTGAAGAAAATCATATGTAGTTAAGTTGTTGCCTCTGCCTAAAGGCTGGTACAGCTGGCCTTGTACTAAAATATTCCCACCAGCGTTTAAAAGCAGCTGTCAGTAGTGCCAGGCTGTAATGAGCACTGTAGAGCAGTCATGCCCCACCCTTCTGAAAAACACTGACAACTGGAACCTGTTCTAGGGCAGGAGATTGCAGGGTGGCATTTTTCATTTAAATTTGCCCAGGCAGAGAAAGTGACATCTTGACCCTACATAAAACAGTAGCTCCTGAGACCCTGTAACTTGAGCATCTAGTACCTGAGAGACAGCAGGACCCACAGGCATTGCACTATTACTGCTGTGTCACATTCATCTGCCTCACTGATGCTGGGAGGCTGCAACATTTAAGCTACAGGTTGTGCACATAAAATTTTGTTTTCCAAATGTAAATTGCTTTGACTTCTTTATCCTTTACAAAGCACACATGCTTTTCCTGTAGTGAGAGGAACTTTCATTCCTAAAAGGAACTCCTGTTTGTAAGGCAAAATAATTTCTCTAGCTGGGACCATGGTAACCATGGCTGTGTTCCTTTGAAACACTTTCAGACTTGTTTTATCCAGTTCCCAAATACTTTCCACAATCCTGGTGATTACCTTAGCAATAACACAAAAGTTAAGGCTCTACTTAAAAGCTGTACAGCTACCTCCTTTAACACTTTAACTTGGCAATTTACAGAACCTGGAGGGCCTTTGGTGCAACAAAAGCTAGTAATTAGTGTAACAAAACCCACTACATTTTCACAACTACCTGATGTAATAGTTTACAGCCTATCACACCATAGCCTTGACATACATTTTGCTACTGTATTTAGTATGTGACCATAACAAACACCTTCTCCTGTGAAAAATTCAAAACATTTTCACATTTCTTCATATGCAAAACTTGGTATCCATCCCTCATTGCATCAATAAAAAGCAACCTTAAAAAGTTTCATTAAGAGAATAAAAGCTAAACTAAGCAGTTTCTCTTCTGAGAAAGTGATAACCTGTTTCACATTTTAACAAGAAAAGTATTACTACAAACTATAACTTTTTTTTTTGTAAGTTCACCTCCTTATCACAGCAAAGGAGTTGAATGGGTAAATGTGCTTTGTAAACTGCTCCAATCTATCAACTGAGCTATAAAAAAAGTCCTCCAAGGAAAAAATTCTGGTCAGAACTTCACATTTTCTTCAAGGAATTTCAGATGGCGAACCTTTGCGCTGTAACTTGCATACTTGTCTCCCATGTGCTCCCGCAACTGCAGCTATTTAGAACATTAAAACAAAACACACACACACAATTAATTGACATTGAAAAAAAGGGCAGGAACTATCAGAAAAAAAAAACCACCAAACAAACCACCCACACCAAAACCCAAAACATTGAGCTGAAAGCAGCATGTGAAATTCAACACCACAGGTGAGAGGAAGGAAAAACTGAAGAGTCTTTATGCTTGAAGGCAAGAGAGTTCCAAATCCCACCAGAGAATTTAAAATACAAATCTGATCTTCACAGGTTTTTACTTGCCTATGGAGTATTTAATCTATAGCCAAATTTTGCATCTAGTGAGCTTGAGGTATTGCTCACTCTACTGGAAATAGACTTTAAACTGTTTCTCACTTTTGGGCATATGTGGCACAAAGCAAGTTATGGGTCAAAATAAATTATTACTGGAGAAACACTGCAGAGTAGATTTATTTGTATCACTTGCACCTTCCACAAACTCGGGGACCATGGTACAATTCTAATGTTCCTACACTTTCTGAAAATAGTCTACATTCAGAATCCCACAAACTTTTTAAAGATTGAAAATGTCAATACACTTTGGCCTTTGCCTGCCGATGACTACATAAACACATTCTGGAATCAAGGTTTGCACTACCGTGTCAGTTATCTGAAAAAAAAAAAATGTGGGGGAGGAGATGGGGAGGATTAAAGACCCTGCTCATTTATCTTAGTTTATAATAGAATTAAACTATTATTAAAGACATTCACCTCTCTTTTCACTTCATCATCTTCTTCCATGATGCTGTATGCCTTCTCAAGCAGTTTTACTCCAAGTCCTTGCACCACATCAGATCTCAGGATTTCAACCATTCTCCTAATCTTCTCAGGAACTGGTAACACATCTATTAATAATAATTTTTTAAAATCAATGCAATATTAATTACTTTCAGTACAGTCAGTTTTCATACTCCATGCAGAAGAACAATATGGGACGACTATTGCCATAGAATTTCAGCTGACCACTGTAATGAAATTTCTCTTTATCTGAACTGATCCTCTAGAACAGTCATCAAAAATCTGTGTCAACAGCCTTTGAATCTTTGGCTCCTCAGAGTTCCCACAAGAGACAGTCCTTTTGTAAAAAGAGGCTTCCATTAGCAACTGAACTAAACCCACTAGCTTGGCTCTTTTAATCACCACCACTCTTCATAGGGTGGATCACCTTCTGAAAATAAAACAGCTAATTAAAAGTTTCAGCTTAGAAATGCAGTAGCCCTGTCACCCTAAAAGTTGGTATGTAAATAGATGGGGGATCTCACTATAAAATAGAGCAAGGAGAACAGACCAAAAAAAACCCAAAACCAAACACACACCAAATGAACAAAAAAGCCCCTCACTGAGACCTGTACCTTCAACACATTTATACTTTTGGAGACAAATTCTATGCATTTTACTTCAGCTATGCAGAATCAACTTACCAGATTTAAAATTCAGTGTTCTATTGCTCTGCCTCTCACCAGACTAGTCCCAAGTAGACTCATTTCCATTTAAAACAATAAGCAAAAAAACATCTGAGACTTCCAAAACCTACCCTCAAGCTTTTTCACTTGTTCCTGTTGTGTAGTTGCTACAGTCATAGGAAATACATTTTTTTTTCTTGCTGTTTGGAATACACATATACACTTAAGGTCCAAACCAGACCTTAAACATGAAAAGTGATTCAAATTCTTGCACCTGCATCTGTAAAAAAATAAGCTCACCCAAATTCTGCAACAAGGACGAACTTCTAAACTCATATAAACCTTGACTGTGTTTCATGCTTTGTGTACAGTTTCAGCTTTATCCATAATTTACAAAGCTTTACAGCTACCAAATCCTTGGAATGCCTTAAAATCCTTCCAAAATACTCACCTCCAGCTGTTCATTTTGGAAATTTCCAAGCATAAGATGGCAGGGAAATGAATCCTACTGCAAACCAGCCTTCTCTTTTTGTTAATAATTACACAGATCAATCACAGGTTCCTTCCATTGGCAAATAAACCACAATGAGAGCAGTTTTGCAAGCCAAACTTTTACAAAGATGTTTACTTCCCTAAGCATTGCTACAACTTAAAAAGAAGTAAGAATGGATTGTCTTCTGTTGCCTACTAGCTGGTGTTCTTTGGTTATTAGCAGTTGACAACCATTCATTTAAAGCCATAATAAGGAACAAACCTGAAGAAATCTCTTCTAGTTTTAATTCCTCCAATTCATCAGGTGATTTTCCATGTAAAATTAGAGTGTCTCGGTACTTTCTATGAAGTTTAAACTCTGGGGGTGGAGCTGAGGTTACACAGTACTCAGAGTTCTCCTTAGAGTCCATTTTCAGTGTCTGTGTCATTAGCTGCACCAAGTCATTCATTTCATTCATACTGCTTTTTCTAATAGAGGAGAAATGAGATGCAATTCAGTCACCATTCATGATGTAACTTTCACCATGCAATCAAGAGCACTTTCAGCAAGTTTAGCGAGGTCCTGTTAAATATTCCATGTTAAATTACTTCCTGTAGTGCACTTTTATTTGTGGCAACCCTAGCAATATTTCATCTAACAAAGGCTCAGAGCCCATTCAGCTAGCAACAATTCCAACCCTACCAACTATTGTTACCTGTGAGGCTGCACCTGTGGCAAGGCAGCGAGTAATTTTTTTTCACAAGTTCCCTACACTGACAAAATCAGAAGTAAATTCAGCCTCACTCACAGGGGAAAAGAAGCATATTGGCACCTTTTAACTCGTGTCTTTAATGCATCCTGATAATGCATGCTCTTTGATGTTGGAAGATTGGTTTCCTGGGAAGCTACAACTGACAAAAAACAGAGGTACACAATCACATGTCCAAGAAAGCTTATCACAGGAAGTTTACAGTGATAGACAATTATATGGAGCTCAGTTTCTTTATGCATCACGTATTCCTTCAGCCACTCACTAAGTAGAGAGAAAAGATGAAAGCAATTCCTGCCTCTCTCCTCGCCCCCCCCCCCAAGTCAAGGTCCAACAGAGCAGTGAGAACTACTGCACAGTAGGAAACTGACCTCTCTTTGGAATCACCATCAGACTTATCTGTAGAGCTTGTGGAAGAGCTTAACTCATCATCAGACATGCAACGGGTTTCTCTCTTTCTCTAAGTGAAGAGGGAACAAATGACAAAATTTTTAAATAGCTGAAACTCATTTATCAGTATGGCATGAATCAGTGCTCTTAGATGGAAGAAGAACTTTCAACAAGCATAGACTCAGCTGGATAGTATTTTAGAAGTGTAATCTTTGGCTTTAAAAACAAGGCAATACACAAGACACTAACGTACTTTATGAAATGCTGTTGCTCTTCTGCATTTATTTGCATTAATGTTCTCCTGATGTTGCAAAAGATTGTCAAGTATGTGTTTAAGACCTCAGAAAAGACTTTCTCATCAGACAAGGAAGCGAACATGTTAATAGAAACTACTCCCTTTTCATCTGGCAACTGCTCCTTACTGCCAGCATATAAATGTACACACTTAAGATAACTACAGACTGAAAACATTAAAATGTTCATACACCACTATTAAAGCAAAATTCAATGTACCAGGCCAAAGGCAGTGGGTTGTTAATAGAATTTAAAGCAGACTATTGATTTTTAACTGAAGTATGGTTCAGGATACTATTTCATTTTGGAAGGGGAAAAGCAACACTGCAATTTAAAGTCTCCATAACAATCAGTAGAGATCCTTAGTTTTCATCTCTCACAAACTGAGTGGAAACACACAGTAAGCCTGGAATGTTAAACTGACCTGGCCAAAAAAAAAAAGTAAGTTAGAGATCCATACTCTACCCTAGGACTTACAAAGTAGTATTTACAGAGAACTGTGAACTCTTAATGACTGAAAGTTTCTCCCACACATATAGATATCTATCTTTAAGTATCACTTTCTTCCAAAATTATGCCTGCATTTAAATATTTCAAAAGCAGATGACCCCAGTTTACCTGAGAAATACTGGGTTCTGATGAGGACAGAGCAACTTTAACTTGCTTTTCCAGATGTGATTTCACTTCACCTACTGGACCAGCTGACGTTCGTCTCGCTGGGATCACTGGAAGGATGACATTTTCACACTATTTACGACTTAGCTACGTGTGTATTGAATCAGTTTCATGCTCATGCAAGAAAAAGTCTATCACCTGGCAGAAGACAGACAGGTAGGCATTCTAAGAGAAAACAATGAAGCTTGTATCCAAAAGGTGTATACCCTGTGCTTCACGTACATATCAAAGACAAGTTGTCACCACTAAACACAACTGAACAGAACTAAGAAGCAGAAAAATGCAGACACGTTAACAGAAATTTTTATTTAACAGAACTAGACTCTTAGAACATCTTTCAGAAGATGATAAACAGACAAGGTTCCAACTTCAAAGAAGTTTTTTGTTTACTTTATATAAAATGTTAACATGCAAACATAAAAATTACCAAAGGGAGACATCTCCTCCTGAGACTGTTTTAGTCTCCTCCGTTCTCTTGCTGACAAAGGCCTCTCCTTCAAAAGACGTTAATTTTAGATTAATCAGCAATTGGCATAATAGCTTTTGTTATCACCTATAAAGCTAAAGGTCCTTTTCAACTGACATAAAAGAGAAAGCTATTAAACACAGACCTTCTGATCATCTAACAAATGCTTCATTTTTTTTGCAAAACTATCTTGGTCAATGAAACCAGCATGCACTCTAGAAAAGGAACTTCTCAGCTCCACAGTACAGCAAGGCAGCTTCTCATTTCACACTCACCAGGTGCTTGACAGGACTTCCATTAGGTCAAAAGCTACCAAACATTTCTTTACTCACTGTGCATACACTCAGAGAACAAACCACTTAGAAGGAACAAGAGCCAAAAATAAGCTGGCAGTGTTCAGCACTAACCTTTGAAATGGCAACTTGACTGGTTTTGGCGCTATTTGCAGATTCAGAGGATTCAGCACCATGCTGCTCTGTGCTCTTCTGTGTTGTCTTTGTGTTCACATCAGAAGGAAAAGGTAAAGGCCGAGGAGCAACTGTTCTGAACTTGAAAGAGAAGCAAGCAATAATTTATACCTTTTTAATTAAAAGTTAATTACTCTGCAGTGTAGAAGATTGTGCACAGTAAAGCTGGATGCCAGGTGTTTTGGATCCTACTGAACCTCCTAACGTCTTCAAACTTCATCTCTCCCTCTCCATACCTCTGCTTGCATCCAATTCCCTTCTCTCCATCCCTACTGCCTTGCCCTTCTCCTTCCAGAGAAGGAGACTGAATATTTTTCAGTCAATGCCTTTGCAACAACTTTCTCCACCCTCAAACAGCAAAATCTAGGAGAAAAACAGAGTACCAATCACCAACCACCTCTTTTCTCTCCTTGTATAGCCATTGCCTTTCTTCAAAGAAATCTCTCTGCTCAGTGTAGAAGCACTGACAGAAGTCCTATGTTATGGCATGCCAAGATTTTCTTTCCTAGAGTTTTCACTCACAAGCTCAGGACAGCCACTTCATGTGTCTGTTCTTGAGTACTAGTGATCCTCAATAGTAGCCCAATCCTCAACAGGATAGTATCAGGCAAAGTACTGCTATATATTTTGCAGTCACAAAGAGTGAGAAGGCCTGATGGAATTTCCTGTAGCACAACAAAGGCAAAAGCCCACAGTTCACTGTGTTTCCTTGTGTCCACCTGGCGCAACTCACTTCACACCTGAGGGAGTCATTGAGTGTTTTGAAAATTTACCCAGGTTACCAATGAAGTTACACAGATAGACATGAAACATGAAGACCATTAAAACTCCCTCTCTTTTTTTGAAAATAGGTCCCACTTTCAAGGAACACGAAAATGCAGGAGTCTTAAAGGGAAGAGGAGAATTATTTTTTAATATCTGCACCTTCTCTGAAGAGGTTTCAGCCACCTCTCCTTTTTTCTGCCGTCGCTGCCGTGAGAGAGAGGGTTCACTGACAGAATGATGAGGCTGCAAGTGGGAAATCTCTTTTTTCTGAGTTCCACAACAGACATCATCCTAGCAAATAAAAGTATTTTTTTACAAATGCAGACATGCCATTTCCATACTTACACACACACACACTTAAAAAATTCAACATGGGCCACTTTACTGCACCCCCCTTAACATATCACAATTACAACCACAATAAGCTCTTACTTGATAGACAGAAAAAAAGCTGAGATACCAGCATTTTTAAGCTAATAAACCTTCAAAGAAGGACACTTACTTGAATTACAACAGGAACAAATGGTTCTAACAGCTTTTCAGTAGAATCCGAATTCTGCAATAGATAATTATTTCTTATTAGAAAAGAAAATCTCCCTGTAGACCAACAAAAAGACAATCATCACCTGTTAGTCCCCCATCTAAATCAGGACCATCTTGACATTAGCCAGACCTATTTAGAACACAGAACAAATAAGTTACAGAACTATCCTTGTGATCTGTCTTCTCATCTGGAAAAATTTTGGCCCCTGTAAAAACAGAGTTTCCATCATCTAGATGCAAGCCTAAAACTACTTCACAATGTTGTCTTTGCAAATCTGAAGCCAAGGCTCCTAACTACTTAAGAAATCTCAAACACTTCATCACTAACACTCTGTTTTTTCTTCCTATTTTGCATAATGTACAGCAGCTCTCGACATTTTAAGAGCTGGCCATTTGTTAAATCTATTTCAAAACCTATCTCAAGTGAGCATAAAAGCATTACTAGATACATTACCAGATCAGTTTGCTTTTGGTCTTTTGATACAGGCTTCAGGATTTTCAAAGTGTCACCATCTTCTGCTACAGCAGCAACAGAAGACTGCTTAGACTCAACATTTTCAGCTTTAAAAGCTTGCTTTGCTCTTTGCTGTAGTCCATCTTCCTGAATTGGTGGGATATTTGATGTTATTCTAGAATTCCCTGGAACATTTAAATACTTTGCTTTCTTCTTCTCAGGGATATGCTCACTGTCACACTTCTCACTTTTATACTTCATCCTTTCAGATGGTAAGATATCAAGATTCACTTCACTAACTGTAGCTACAGAGTCTCCCAGGTTGTTCAAATCATTCTTGCTTTGTTTTCTTTCCAGTGCCACAGTCTGTTTCTCCGAGGGACAAAATTTGGTGGCTTTATAGTTGAGGAAGCAATCTTCTTCATTCTATAATTAAAAGGTATACAAAAACTGAATTACTTTTTGAGTATTGTATACATACGAAAGGATACTCTAGGCACTTGTGGTAAACCATTAACATACCAGAGTATATAAACTGAAATTAAATTATGATCAATTACAGATTAAGAGCCTAAGAAAAGGCTACAACCCACATTTTTTAAGAGACACACACTGTATTTGCAAATTACCTATTTCAGACATTAATTTAAACACACTCACTACACCTACTTTTCACCAGGACCATGAAGGAAAAGTTGTACTCCCTTGGCTCTTCCATAATAGAGGAACCAACAAGTACCAACACTTCCTAAGATCACAGAATCATAGAATAGCTTGAGTTGGAAGAGACCTTAAAGATCATCTAGTTCCAACCCTGCTGCCATGGGCAAGGACACCTTCCACTAGATCAGGTTGCTAGTGGGAGGTGTCCCTGTTTAAACATTCAATATTTCAGCATTGAAAGCTTAAACCCAAAATAGCAGACTCATTAAAGAAAATAAATAACATGCACAAGATTAACCATTACAAAAGATTTGTTCCAACCGCTGTAAAGATTTCCAATAGTGGTTTTTTTTTATAACTATAATTAGTTCTCTCCACTCAAAATATATTTTTAAATTATTACCATTTGTCATCAAATATTAAAAAAAACAAACAGATAACCTTAAATATTCCATAAGCAATTCACACATTGACCCACAAATGAAAAAACAGATGTTGTTTAATATCTTGCAGTGAAGACACTGCAACTACTTTTACTGATCCGCAAGTTTATTTTCCTCCACTCTTGCTTAAACATTACTCCTTCCCTAATACAAGTTTTACACATTGCTAAGAATCAGATGTATGTTCTCCAGAATGCTCAAGGCATGTCTTACGAAACTGGGATTGTGTGTCTGGAAAACACAAGGGTGTGTTGGTTTAGTTTAATTTTTAACTGTTTCGGGTTTTTTTTACAAAGAAAGTATCTCTGTATATCTCACTTTGTATTTCCTGGCTTGCTCAGAGGAGTGGTTTTGGTGTGCAACATGCCTGCTATGAGATTCAGTCTTTACTGGCACCACAGAGCAAGGAACTTTAGGTTTAGAATTCACTGTTTTCTTCTGACTTCTGGCTGCTTTCCTATAAAGAAAATAAAAGCTGCTTATTCAACCATCATCAACAAGACCTTGAGATATTTCTTTAGATTATATATATATTTTTTTTTTTTTAATCTATTACACTAAGCAGCTTATACACAGAGTATGAGATACTGGGCTCTTTCATCAGGCTGTGCATAACATACTCGATTCCATCTTAAAGGAGCTTAAAAACAAAGTGCCTATGGCAGGGTCAATGTATATCTGGTTTGCACAGCACCAAGATCAGTCCTGTCTGGAAGCAGTAAAATAACTGACAAAACTTGACAAAGAAAAATAGTTCTATCAGTGAATATCAAAAGAAAATTTGTATTACAACTCTTATCTGATAACCAACCCCAAAGAACCATATGGAAAGATATTTATTTCCCATCATTTCCTTGAAAACACTGGTATTACCTTTTCTTCTTTAAACTCTCTGAATATTGTGTACAGTTCTGGAGCCCCCAACACAAGAAGGACATTGAACTGCTGGAGCGACTCCAGAGGGGGGCCACAAAGATGATCAGAGAGCTGGAGCAGCTCTCCTATGAGGACATGATACAAGAGTTGGGGCTCTGCAGCCTGGAGAAGGCTTCCAGAAGACCTTATAGTAGCCTTCCAGTATCTGAAGGCTGGGAAGGGAGTATTTACAAGGTCTTGTAATGACAGGCCAAGGGGCAATGGGTTTAAACTGGCAGAGGGGAGATTTAAATTAGATGTTAGGAAGTTCTTCACAGTGAGGGTGGTGAGACACTGGCACAAGTTGCCCAGGGAGACTGTGGATACTCCCTCCCTGGAGGCATTCAAGGCTAGGTTGGATAAGGCCTTGAGCGACCTGTTCTAGTGGGAGGGCTCCCTGCCTATGGCAGAGGGTTGGAACTAGATGATCTTCAAGGTCTCTTCCAATCTAAACCATTCTATGATTCTAATAAGCTGTGCAACTCTAACCACTGTGTTGCTTTATGCTGCATTTGCAGAAAAATCTAGTTTCTATTCTAATGCCCTCCTATTTCTCAAAGAAACTTAAGAAACTGCTTTGTAACCAACCACACAGAAGTGATTTTGTCCTATTGTCAACCCAAGAGCACAGTGGCATGAATATTTTGCACAGAATCACTCAAATAAAATATCTTACGCCTTGGTGGCTTCTAAAAACAAAGAAATTTGGTGCTTGATGTAGGGCTGTCGCAGTATGCTTTTCACACTAGGTCTGTCCTCGGGTTTTTTACTGAGCATAGTTCGGATTATTTCTATCAGCTGTGGGCTGTAATCCTTTGGCATGGGTGGCAACTGCAAAAGGAAAGGGAAGTCTGGTATTATTTAAAATATAATGCCTACTGCTAGATAATTTATGAATGAGTTACAATCAGCTACATGCTCTGCATAAAAAATGGTCTCATTCAGATTCTGAAAGTTACCCAAGTGCTTACCAGCTAACAGAATATTGAAATTCTAAGTGTTTTAACTAAGAGTTGTTCACAATTTTTTATTAATACCAGCTGTTAGAAGTTCTGTAAATAGACTTAAAAAATGTGTATAAAAGAAATCTATATTAACTTCATTGTATGCCAAAGCAAGACAGGTATTAGATAAGCTACTCTCTCCTAGCAGGAAAACAGCATCACATGTATAGAGATTTAATTTTTTGCACCATGCTTAAACCAGAAGCAAATAACAAAAGGTCATCTTTTTGCCTGTACTAGTGGGACATGTACCTGCCTATGGCAGGGGGTTGGAACTAGATGATCCTTAAGGTCCCTTCCAACCTTACTATTCTATGATCTCAGAACTTTGAAAATTCATCAACAGACCACAAAAGAGTAACAAGAAACTTCAGCAATGCCTACAAATGCATAACTCCCTGAGTCTGATATTACAAGCATATACCATCAGGAAACACCAATCTTACAACATACATGATGATGCCTGCAACATGCAAAATATTTTTAACTCCATGCAATATTTCAGAGCAGAAAACATAATCAAGTCCAGGACACAAAAAATCCAAGCACAGATAAAACCAATTTAGAAGTTTTTACCTTTCCTTCAATAATTCGATAAACCAAAGAGTTCATGTCTTTAGCATTAAAAGCATGTTTCAGTGTAGCCATTTCATAAACACAGCAGCCTAGTGCCCAGACATCAGACTGGAAAAAGAGAGGGGAAAAAACCAGTTATGAGAACATTTTAATAATTGTAGAGGTTTTATCTCCAGATTTAGTCACCTGGTTTCATAGAGGCCTTTAATGACAACATAATTAAGAATTAACTCCTGGCTTCAACTGAACTCCTGATCAACTGAATTACTTTCTTCCAGACTTTTCTGGAAAGCAGTTTAGAAAAATCTTTGTAGCAGTTTGTGTTTGTTTTCTTTTGAAGTGCAACATCAGCTCTAAATCAAAAATGTGAGTATTTTGATTTTTTTCACTGGAAGAACAGTGAAACTTGCTCATTGTAGACATTTCATTTTGCCTGTGCTTTGCAGCAAGAGCTGAACAGATATAGAAGAACACAATTGTTTTATTTTAAATTCACAGCAACATTGCTTATTTCTCTACTTAAAATTAGTTTTTTGGTTGGTTGTTTTTTTAGTGGTCCTCTTACGTCTAATACAAGCTTTAGATTATAAAGCTTCCTTTCTGCTACACGTTACATTTGTATCACATATATTACATTCAGAAAATCCAGCTATCTAACAAAGACTGGTATTTTTTATCTGTATTTGCATGCTGTGATAGGAGCAGGCAGCCTGCTAAACACCTTGGCTGTGATAACACATGCTACAAATTCCCACTTAATGCAGCACAGTTCCAGAAATACTGGTTCCTGCAAATTTCTCCCCTGTTTTATCGTTTGGTCTCTGGGGACATTAAAGAGAGTTGGAAGCACTAAGAATTTAAAACCAACAGAGTAGGTTGTCATCTTCTCAGAGAAACAGAAATAAGTTGCCCCATGAAATATAAATAACATTTGCATTAAATACTCTACCTTGTAGTTGTAAGGCTTGTTAGAAAAGAGCTCAGGGCTCATGTAGTACGGTGTGCCTATCAGAGTGCTGGCCATGTCATACTGGCTTTCCAAGACTCTCGCTATTCCCAGGTCACCCACTTTGATTATGTTTGCCCGTGTCAGAAAAACATTTTGCGTTTTAAGATCTCTGTGCAAAATGTGCTTTTCATGTAAATACTGGGGGAGGGAAAAAAAAAAACAAAAAACCACAAAAACGTATGAAGACAGTTAAGTAACTCCTAATTGGTGGTTCTCTGAAAAGTCAAAGCACTTTACACAAGTCAAAGAGGGAAAATACAAACATCAAAGATACACATGTATTACAGTCAGGAGTGCCCCTACTAACAGCACTATTAGTAAATTAACGTTAAGAACAACTGATACAGATATGAACCCTAAACTCAGCACTCCTTTAGTGAAATCTCCCTGTGTAGCTCTAAGAAGCCAGGAGAAAAGAGAAAATAATTTACATCTGAGACTCAGGCTTTAGCTTATTTTCTGCTGCATCCATGTCTTGGAAAACATTTCTTAGTCTTAAGTATAAAACTCCAGTGGAAAATACAATGTGAGCTTTGTGTGAGCAGCAAAGTTAGTCTTACATTAAACAAGGACAGTACAGCAGGCTTGCATACATCTGATCGCAACAGGCCACTGTTACACAGAACTTTCTGTCCTATTTCTGAGTGTTAATATTAATATCTGATCTTTATTACTGTAACAGTTTTATTTCAAGTTTGATAACCTCCAATTACTAAATTTCAACAGAGTGAGATAAGACACAATAAAACTACAAATTAGTCTAAACTGACCATTAAAACCATCAGCAAAAACACAGAACAAAATGCTTCTGAAATAATCTCCTTTTTTTGTTTGTTATAATCTAAACTTTTAAAATTTAGTTAAAACTCTCAAACCAGAGAAGAGTTTCCGGCTAGAATTGCAAATATCCTGGGTATACTGTGATAAGGACGTCTAAATATAAAAATATGATAGCCATTTCTTACCTAAAATAGTTCATTTGACTGGGGTGACCTGTGAACATTCTGAATGTAGTAACAGCCATTGCATTTAGATGCTAACCCAGCCAAACTGGAATTCAAAGCTAGCACTATCATCATGGAATTTTTAAGTGCAGAAAGGATCAAACTAAGTTTGTATCTGAAGGTGACAAACGTATACTTTTTTTTTTACCTGCAGTGCCATGGCAATCTGGACAAACCACTCCACCACCTGGTTCTCAGGCAAAAGTTTGCCCTTCTGCTCTTTCAGTTTGTGATAGAGATCTCCTCCCTCGCAGAAGCCCATAACAATATATAAAAGGCCATCTTCCCCCTGCCACGACTCTCTGTAGGTGACTATGTTGGGGTGTTTCAACTGAGACAACAACTGTGCCTCTTGTTCTGCTGCCTTCCTCTCTCGGCTGGAAGCATTTCTAAGGTTCAACTTTTTGATAACGTACTGTAAAAGAAATTGCAAAGTATGTATCATAAGAGATGCAAGTAACTGTGCAGAAGCCCTAGAGAACTCCCCAAATCTAAAGGAAATATAGTATTTGAAATCTCCACGCATTAGTCTATATGTGGACTGCAATGTGTCTAGCAGATATAATTTCTACCACAGTAAAAATGGAACAGGATTCTGTCCATCTACCTGAGTAAAACTCTGCACAGGAATTTTATGATGGTTTTCTTGAGGACAGGTTGGTAGAGTTGGGGTTGGTTCAGTCTGGAGAAGAGAGGACTCCAAGGAGACTTTATTGTGGCCTTCCAGTATCTGAAGAGGGCTACAAGAAAGCTAGTGAGGGACTTTTTAAGGTGTCGAGCAGTGATAGGACTAGGGGGAATGGATCCAAGGTAGAGAAGGGAAGATTTACATTAGACAACAGGAGGAAGTTCTTCACCATAAGGCTGGGGAGACACTGGCACAGGTTGCCCAGGGAGGTGGTGGAATCCCCATCCCAGGATGTTTTTAAGGCCTGGATGGATGTGGCTCTGGGCAACCTGATCTAGTGTGAGGTGTCCCTGCCCATGGCAGGGGGGTTGGAACTAGATGATCCTTGGGGTCCCTTCCAACAATTCCGTGATCCTGTGTAATGGTCATGTTTATCTTTTTTTCCTTATTCTCATTAAGTGTGTCTAGCACTCATCTCTTAAGCCTGAAATACCTGTTTGTGTTTCACAGTTAAGCCCAAACCAGCCCATCTCACTAATAGCTTTCAGCTATCTATCTTTAAACAATATACTACCAAAATGCACAAAGCATGCACATAGCCTAACCTCAAACCTTCCACTGGTTATATTTGGGTTAATCAGTATATGATCTCTTACCCCAGCAAGATTTTAATGAAGTCTATCACAATGCTCTTCCACCTTATTTGATACCAAGTTGTGTACAAATTGGATTTGTTTGCTCATTTTAAACATTTGGAGCTACTTCATCTTTCCCACAAGAAAAGAGCATTCAATATAATATGAATATAAGCTTCACAGAACATGCAGCACTATGCCAAAGCCACAACAACTAATCCAAATCATCCTGCTATAGAAGTTTACAAAAAAATATTTTTTATTAGTATCAGCAGTTAAAGTTCTGTGAATAGGCTTCAAAAATTGTTTAGAAGAAATCCATATTAATTTCATTATAAGCCAAAGCAAGACAGGTACTAAATAAGCTACTCTGACTTAGCAGGAAAATGGCATCACATGGATAGAGATTTCGTTTTTTGCACCATGTTTAAACCAGAAGCAAATTAAGAAAGTAAATTATCTCAGAACTCTGAATATCAATCACTAGACCAGTTACACAAAAGGCTAACAAGAAACTCTTAGCAATATCTACAAATGAATAATTCTCTGGGTCTCTACCATGAAGCACCAGTCTTACCACACATAAGATGAAGTACACAACTTGTAGCATTATGCCAAATCCACAACAAAAAGTTCTGGTCACCCTGCTGCAGAAGTTTATAAAAGTTGACAAAAGCTAAGGCACAGTAAAATGCATCAAATATTTAAGACAAATGAACTATGATAAGGAGGGAAGGCTCTTGCCAATATTAATGATCAGCAGCATGACAAAGAGGTGAAATCTAAGAACCTGTGTATGGCTGAAAGTCACCTCAATGACCTATTTACTTTTAGGAGGCAGTTAGCAGCTCTTTGTGGAAACTGGACTAGGCGCTGGTGGCCTGAGGAACAAGTGCTATCATTGCTGCTACCCAATTCACACATGGGTCACAAGGATTTGCCTTTGGATTCAAGCTTCTTCCCTTCCCTCATCTGGAAAGGGTACACCTTCTCTGATCACTGCTGGGCACAAACACTTCTCCATCACCTCCAGTTAAATCTCAGCCATAAGGCTCTTACCCAGGGTTTCTGCAGTACTGCTCTGTGAATCATCTCCATCCCCACCTCTTTCTCCTTTTGCATTTTCTATCAAACATATCTGCTTTGGCGAGGCAAGACACATTATTTCAAATTGCCAGCAAAAATGTATAAAAAAAGAAAAAAACAGTAGCACTTCGACTCTGCCATAACCAAAACTTTGCCAGGTTTTGCCTCCAGCAGAGTCGATGCCACACAAAGCCAATGCCAGGAACTGTTTTTTCCATTCTCACCATCACTTCGACCTTCATCACACCTGTGTGTCTTGAAGGTAACACACAACCATTAACAAGCCAAGAGCAACCTTTTCTGCTGCACACTGAAAAGAGCAGGCTGTCACCCAAAGGGCATCCAAAGCTAGGTTTTCCTCCCCAGAACAAGGTGCGATCATTGAAGCGGGGGGGGGAAAGTCAATTTTATTTAAATTTAAAAAAAAAAATAATAATAAAAAGGAGGATTTGAAAGGCTTGGGTTGAAGGTTTCATTGAACTTAAATGGAGAGGGGGAAAAGTGTCTTCTCCACGTCTTTAACAGAAGTTTTCAAAGACAAAGGAGGAAACCAGGAATACCCTCAACAGGCAAGCTCAGTTCATATGGCTGCAAACACACCTCAACAGCAGGTCACAGCCTCACCCCGCATCAGGCCACAGCCCAGGTCTGCCCGGGGCTGTCAACAGGGCCACATGCTAAGGCCGGGGCACAGGTCGCACATCCCGAACCAGGCCACGGCCCGTGCGGTACCTCCAGGCCAAGGCATTTCCGTCACACCAGCCCACGGTCGTGCCCCGCTGCGCCCTGCCCCTCACTACCTGCTTGCTGTCCTGCTGGTGCCGCACCAGGCTCACCTCCCCGTAGCTGCCCTTCCCCACAGCTCGGAGGAAGCAGTAAGCAGCCAGGGGCATCCTCCCACCGCGCGGGCCCGATCACTGCCTGGTGGTCGGCGCCCCCGGCGTCCGCCCGTCCGGTAGCGCGGCCGCCGCTGCCATAGAGATCCCCGCGGCTCCCCGCTGCCATAGAGAGTACGGCGGCGCCGTGCGGGGCGGACCGCGGCACGTTTGTATGATGCATGCGCTGTGCGGCGCCGCGGCAGCCATTTTGAAAGCGGGTGAGACGGCCATATTGAGAGTGGGCAGGGAGACGGCCCTTGGTTGTGCGGAGTCTGCCTGTACTTCTGGTTACCGCCTGAGGAGCGAAGTTATGCCCTCAAAACCAGTATCTGACGAGGGTCCTTGGTGTGCTACTCAATGAAACCTGCGTGCTGAGCACATGGGAAGGGTAGGGACAAGGACATGGTGAGGGCTGGAGCAGCTCTCCTATGAGGACAAGCTACATGAGTTGGGGCTCTTCAGCCTGGAGAAGAGAAGGCTTCGAGGAGACCTTAGAGTAGCCTTCCAGTATTTGAAGGGGGCCTACAGAAAGGCTGGGGAGGGACTATTTACAAGGTCTTGCAATGACAAGACAAGGGGCAATGGGTTTAAACTGGCAGAGGGGAGATTTAGACTGGATGTTAGGAGGAAGTTCTTTGCAGTGAGGGTGGTGAGACACTGGCACAGGTTGCCCAGGGAGGTTGTGGATGCTCCTTCCCTGGAGGTGTTCAAGGTCAGGTTGGACAAGGCCTTGAGTGGCGTGTACTAGTGGGAGGTGTCCCTGCCTGTGGCAGGGGGTTGGAACTAGATGATCCTTGAGGTCCCTTCCAACCTTGCCATTCTATCATTCTATGATTCTGTGGCTCTGCAGCCAGCTGTGCCACAGTGCCCCACAAGCACCACAGCTGGCCTCACCACCCTGCACCCTGGGGCAGGAAATGGCTGGGTGGGGGCTGGCAGAACACGGCTGCTTTACAGAGCCATCGAGTCACCATTGGATGGGGCAAAATTGGTTTTAAAAGCTCCAGACTGGCTTAAAAGGAGCTGTGGACCTATTCTCAGTCCTTCATGTGGCTGCACACCTCTGAAGATTGCAAGAAATCCAGAAAATAGCCCAAATTCTGTAAAGTTGAGTATGTTACCACCACTAAGCATTTACGTCCCTGTGCTCAAAGTCTGTGTTCTCATGCAATGGAGGAGATGAAGCCAGTTGGAAAGAATTAAGGCTGTCAAGGTAACAAAGAATGTGACCTTAGAAGCAGCAGACTGAATGGGTACGGATAGTGCAAGGCTGGAGACCCTGGCTGCTTGGACCTGGGTTTTAGCCTTGAGCATGAAGAGGAAAGCAGGTAACATGGAGACTCCGGACTGGTCAGGACACGTGTCAAATAGTGATACTTAATCAAGTACCTGAGTGATGTGTAGGATTACAGAAGACAGTTTTTGATGAGAAGCATAAATGGGTTTAAGAGACTGCAATTCGTTACAGCTGCAGGAAATTTGAGCTACGGACAGTCTTTAGGAAGGTGTCAAGAAAGATCCCGGCTTTCATCTGGAAAAGAGATGAGTCTGGAACAGAGATCCATCTCAGTTCCCTGTACAGAAAATGGCAGTTGGATTTGGTTTTGGACATGTTATATAGAAGAGACATGGCTAAACTGTTCTGTAAATTCTGTAACAGTACTCTGCAGAGAATGCGAATTCAAAATCCACTATTTGATTTTTCCCAAATGCCTAATGTTTAATCCCACTTTTCACAGTGGGTTACTTATTAACACCTGGTAAACAAAGCATTATGTATTTCTGCACATCATTCAGACTGGAGCTTTTTTCAAAAATGGAAACCCTTCTGTGGCTTTATATCTTATTATCAATTCCTGCCTTTGCATCATCAGACTTTTTGGTAACACATGTCAGAAACATCAAGGTAAGTAACCAGCCATGTGTGTGGGGCTCCCATTCTTCATAGATTAACTTCTTACTATTTATCAGCATTTGTCAGAGAGTACCTAGAGTGCTGCCACCAGGAGCTTTGTGTTCTCTGTTACACAAGATCGGACTCGGGCTCAGACCAGTCTACCTCTAATCAGTCTCAGTTTTGAATCAGCTTTGAAGAAGCTCTCCTATCTCTTTTTTAAAAGCATCATTTCCCTCTGTTTTCTCTGTCCTCACCACATAATGGTAAAATGTTTTAGCAATCTTGTATCGTGTAAAACAATTATTGCTGCCAGGGAACTGACTTCAGCACCTGTAAAGCAATGCAAAATGTCAGTGAAGAGATGCCTCCAAGAAACAGAAAGTAGAGATGCCACAGGGCATCCAGACAAATATGTCCATTATCCAAATGCCATGGTAGGGTTCTCAACAAAAGATTTGAGTTTTAGCATAACACACACCTGTCCCACAAAGGGGCTGTTCTGGTTTTGACTGGATCTCAGAATAAGGCAATGCTTCCTGATGTTCTGCCTCAGTTTTTTGAGTTAAATTGCCAGCCATTACTCCTCAATAGATTATTAGCCCCTCTCAGTACTTAACATGGAAAGTTACAGAGGGGGAATCTCTTTGGGGAGCTCTGTAGGTTAGTGGGTAGAACAGGACAGAACAATTTACAATCAATTTTTGTTCCTGAGGTTGTAGTCTTTGCCAAGATTTTTTTCTTTCAAAATCAAGATAGTAACATATCTAGCTTTAAAAAATCAGCTTGAGATTTACTGCTGCAAATTGGAGATGCTATGGATTCTTCTTATTTAACCAGATACAATGGAGCTTTTTCCTCTTGATTACCATATTAGCTGTTTTTCTCTGTGTGTCTTGCAATGCTAAAGCCTTTCATAATGGCAAATAGCCAAGGCTTTGCGCGGTGCTCCTTCTGTACATGCAGAACACTGCAGAAAAGTCAGTTGATTCTCCCAATTTTGTTACATACTTTATGCAAATATAATTTGATTGAAATGGAGATTTCTAGGTAGTTTGAAGGTCTCAGTCCCCATTGCTGTCTTAGCTCCTTTGAGCAAGTAGTTTGCCAGTAAGGAGTGATGAGGCATGGCTGGAAGTCTGCCTGGCTTTTGACCTTCAAGCTGTAAAAGCTGCTTTTAAAGCCATAGTCAGGTAAACACAGTTGGCAGACCCAATTCTGCTGAAAATGGAATCAAAATCCAAATCAAGGATCCCTACATGCACTTCCACACCACCTTCCTACACATGCAGCTACTAAAGGTGGGGAAGATTTTTCTAGATTACATACTACCCTTAGGACTACTCATTGTAAGCATGGGTGACAATAATACAGCCTTCTTTGGCAGCAGCAAGACTCCTATATGTAACTCGTGAGGAAGTTAAGTTTTCATAGCTTAGCTGTATCAACGTCTCTTTTCTGTTGTAGCCAATTCACATCACTTGGGATGATGAAATCTTTAATGTTGCTGTAGATTGGCAAATAATTTTTGTGCCTTGTTTTTTCTATGTATCACATTGGGATACATGCAAATACCCTGCTCAGTGTTGTGAATTCCCAGAGGTCACTGTACAGGCCTTGCTGCATCTTTTTGATCCATGCTGTATTTTAGTTTCCCAGGCTGTAAAATCAGAGCTTCTTTCAGCAAGTGCTGCAATGGGAGCCCTCTTTACCCTCCCTATTTTCTTGGTTCAAATTAGGTTTTTTCTCTCTGCTCTTGCTCTCCAGTTTCTATAGATTTTTCTTTTCACTTCTGTTCTTTGCTGTTGCCACAGCAAAACAGTATTACAGAAAGGCAGGATTAGTTACAGTTACACAACTGAAAAAGAAATTTCTAATAACTGGTGCAACTGGCAAATAAGTAGCAATACTATAGATGCATGATATTAAGTAACTGTAATTCCAAGAGGTAAAGGATATTAAAATCTTAATTTGGCATAGAATTGCGTATTTTTAAATGGGGCTCTATCGCTTTCTGCCCACACAACTTAAAATGACCTTGAAGTTAGCACAGTCTCTAGCTAAATGCAGGTGAATCATTAATAATGGGGGAAAAAAAATATCACAGAGTCACCTCATCTGCTGCTGGGAAAATCAGGGTCAACTAAAGCACATAACCCAGGATGATGTCCAGCTGGCTTTGAGTAGCTTCATTGTGGAGATCATCCCAAGTAGAATGTGGCAAATATCTTTCATTGAGAGATATTTCTGCATTTTATTTTTCAATGAGAATGGCAGAGTATACCCGCAAATATTTACATATTCAAAACAGAACTCTTTCAAAACTGCTGCAGAACTCATCATTCTGATAAAGAATGTGCACAACAGTAATTCTGTAAAAATTAAATGCAGGTAAAGTGTCTTTTAGTTGAGGAAGTAGTAGTCAGAACTGCAGAATTGGTGACTAAAGAACACATATTTTGTAGTTTGGGTTTTTTTTAATCCTGAACTCCTTGTAATTTCACTTTAAGGAAAAGTTTGTGCCAAACAAGCTGATATTTCAGTGACTTCCAGTTTTTAATTTCCTAGGGTTCATACCTCAGTTTGTGTTTTGGAAGGGGAAATTATTAGCTCTAATGATGATATAGATGTAGGAAAGGTAATTTCTGTTTTATAAAGGACACATTTCAATTGGTGAATGCACTACATATGCACTAAAATAAATCCTATATAGGTTTGTGAAACAGGTGCTGTACCCACAGAAATAATTTGTATAGCAAGTTTAAAAGAGAAACCTAGAGAAACATACACAGATCTTTTGGTCAGACTCTTACAGATGTTGAGAAGCCTCCCCCATAAAATGTTACATTACTGTAGACTGAGTATATTGTCTTGAAAAATCTCCAGAATAAGGAAAAAAAAACCCAAAACCCAGCACCACACCACTTTCTATATCTCAGTTTCCAACCCCTAACACTTAAACCTGTCAAAGGTAATAAAAGCCTTAAAAGTTGCTGAGATATGTATCTGACTTGATACTTTATTGTGTCTTTTCCCTTCTCTTTATGGAGCAGGTAAACATGCACAGAAAGTGACCTGGGAGGCTCTTGGAGGCAAAAGAGATAAGGGCTTTGCAGCTGAGCTTACGGGAAATGAGTTACACAAGTTGTTCGTTTTACTTGCTTCAGTAAATACACTCCAAGCTTGTTCTCTCTCAGAAGAGACTACATGGTATTTTTGTAGAGCTTCTGATATTTGCACATACTCTGGGGGCAAATATGCAAAAAAACCCAGTTCTAACAGTTTGGGTTTTTTTCTGCCTCTGTGCAGCCTTTTGTAGTGGCTATCTCTCCTTTTTTTGTAAGCCTATTGCATTATCATACCTACTCATATTAGAATTACCTACTCATATTAGAATGAGAGGCCTTTGGGGTGAAACAGGAAAAATTTAGGAGTAAAATTTGAAAGACCTTAAGGATGTGTCTGCCTGGTAATTTGAGTGTGTGTGTTACTGTAATAAAACAGACAAATTGGGGGGTTTTTAATGCTTTGATACAAATCTCTTTTTGCTTCCAAAGAAGAATTAGTTTGAAAAGCTAAAATACACATTACAGAGCCAGAGCCAGGAAATAGTCAATAATCTCAGAGGTCTTTTCCAACCTGGTTAATTCTGTGATTCTGTGAAATCTTAAGAAAAATATGTCACCCTCAGGACAATACATTCTGCTTATACTTTGTTTGTGCTTGAAGAATCTGTATTAAGCAGATTTTAGTCTATTCTTTAGACTGAGTGACATTTAAATATAAATGGCACTGAACATTCAAGCCTGTTTTTCTGTCACTTTCCTGGTCTCTCAGGCTGTCCATTATTTCTTTTTCAGATGAAAGAAGGTAACTTCTTGTGTTACCTGAGTAAAACACAAAAGTAGCAATGTTCAAAGTTTAGCTTTTCAAACCCACAATGTTTAAGGTGCACTAACAGCAAATGAAAACAAAAAAGTTCACCAAAATGAGGAATGCTATAAGCAAAACAATTGTACCTGTGTCAGATGCCTTGCTTGGTCTTCCCTCAAGTTTACTATGTAACAAGGACCTCTGTCAAACCCTTCCTTCTCCTGGACAACTTTTGATCTGAAGCAGAAGACAATTACATAGATGCTAAGTGAGTTATTTCTAAATGCAGCTTTCCTAACTTAGTCATGATTTTTTTCCTGTTTTTCTCTTTACAGAAAAGAAATGCTGATAATGACTTGGTGAGTAAGGCTTGGATTTGTCCGGGCTGCTGAGAAAGATTTATAGTGACAATATTCTTACAGTGTTCACAACATATTTCTGTGAGTTCAGTCTGAGCAAATGGCTATTTCTGAGTGTGTGTGAAGTGGGGAGTAGCCCACAGTTGTTTGTTTTAGGCAGTAGGATTAACTACAGTTCCTTTCCAAGCTCTGATGGAAACTCCTTTTTAACCTCACCGTGTTTGAATAAATAGCAAAGTTGTTTGAAGTCACCTCTGTATCTTTAACACACATCCATTCTGTGTTGGTTTTGTTTATACTTTTGGTTTATGATGCAGTTATTTGTAAGAAGGAAAAGAGTCATCTCTAGGGCTGGTTCCACCTGGCACCTGTACTTAACTTTAGCAATGGTTAAGTGCTTTGATTGTTTGGGAACCTCTTAATCAACCAGCCAGAGATCAGATCCACCATAAAAAACTCCAGGGATCTTTCCAGTGCTGATTTTACTGCAAGAAGCAGACTTGTTGCAAAGCTGTGTAGAGAGTCACATCTGTTCTTACCTATGCTTTTGTATAGTCTCCAGCAACTTTACACCTGAGCTCTCAAAGAAAATAAGTATTGCCCTACCCATTTCCTTGTTTTAAAGAAGAAAGAGATCCCCAGTTGTGAGGAAATCGAGAATGACATAAACTAGAATTTGGAACTGTTTAGGTCATCAGCAAGTTTGCAGATGACACCAAGCTGGGGGCAGATGTTGGTGGGTTGGAGGGCAGAAGGGCTCTGCAGCGGGACCTCGAGCGCCTGGACAGATGGGCAGAGTCCAAGGGGATGGCTTTCAACAAATCCAAGTGCCGGGTGCTGCACTTTGGCCACAACAACCCCATGCAGAGCTACAGGCTGGGGTCGGAGTGGCTGGAGAGCAGCCAAACAGAAAGGGATCTGGGGGTGCTGATTGACACCCGCCTAAACATGAGCCAGCAGTGTGCCCAGGTGGCCAAGAAGGCCAATGGCATCCTGGCCTGCATCAGGAATAGTGTGGCCAGCAGGAGCAGGGAGGTCATTCTCCCCCTGTACTCTGCACTGGTTAGGCCACACCTTGAGTACTGTGTCCAGTTCTGGGCCCCTCAATTTAAGAAGGACATTGAGGTGCTTGAGCGTGTCCAGAGAAGGGCAACGAGGCTGGTGAGAGGCCTCGAGCACAAGCCCTATGAGGAGAGGCTGAGGGAGCTGGGATTGTTTAGCCTGGAGAAGAGGAGGCTCAGGGGAGACCTTATTGCTGTCTACAACTACCTGAAGGGTGGTTGTGGCCAGGAGGAGGTTGCTTTCTTCTCTCAGGCAACCAGCACCAGAACAAGAGGACACAGTCTCAAGCTGTGCCAGGGGAGGTTTAGGCTCGAGGTGAGGAGAAAGTTCTTCACTGAGAGAGTCATTCCCCACTGGAATGGGCTGCCCAGGGAGGTGGTGGAGTCACCGTCCCTGGAGGTGTTCAAGGCACGTTTGGACGTGGCACTTGGTGCCATGGTCTAGTCTTGAGGTCTGTGGTAGTGGGTTGGACTTGATGATCTTTGAGGTCTCTTCCAACCTTGCTATACTATGATACTGTGATATTTTTAAACAAGATGCTTAAATCCCTGCTGTAGGAGTCATCTGCTCAGCTGATAATTACAGTCACTAATACAGTGAGGCAGCAGTAAGTTGTTGTGCTCTTTGGCTAACCATAAACAAAAATTGCAGTCTCAGTGGAGAAAAAGCCTGATTTTGTAATGGCAGTACTATTGCTGTGGTGGTGCTGTAGTATTTTCTTAAAGAGGCTGTAGTTATGGAACAGGACCATGCTGGCAGGGTGATAAATAGCCAAGGAAACACAGCTATGCTCCAGTTGTTATGATGTCTGGCCTCGTTTGCTTTGGAGTAAAAGAATGTCCTGCTGTGGTTTCTGTGTAAAAAATCTGATTATAGCCGATTAACACAGGCATCAGTGTAACAACTAGTTTTTGGGTTTTTTTTCTCTTTTCCATTTTTCACTCTACAGGTTGTCAATGGGATAGAAATCTATAGCATGAAAATTGACAGCAAAATCACTTCCAGATTTGCTCACAATGTTATCACCAGTAGAGCTGTCAATCGTGGAAACGTGCACAAAGAAGTCTTCTTTGATGTTGAACTCCCTAAGACAGCCTTCATTACCAACTTCAGCATGTGTGTAATCTTCACAATATTGTTAGAGAAGACTAAAAATCTGTGAAAATGCAGCTGAGAGAAGCTAAACCCAAATGTTCATTTTTACTTTGTAATTTGATAGATTTCTGAGTGCTTCCTAGGTAATTTTCTGGTACTGTTAACCTAACAAGCCCAGTACTTGGAGAAAGGCAAACATTGGTATATCTCTAGAAAAGATGACTCATTTTGAATTATTTCTGTTCATCATCATGGACCTTAGGGAATGGGAAGTCTCTGGAAATCCATTGTCCTTTTCAGAAATACCACTTACTCTGGTGTTATCAAACCAGAAGAGTTCCATTACTTAATTTCCCTGATGTCATTATAGCTTCATTTATCTGTTAATGTAAAAACGATATTTGAATAAAAGGCAGGAAGTAGAATTATTCTTTTGCCCTTAGTTGGAGTACCTTTAGGTTTTGTACATTTAGTTGCAGTAATATGCAATTCTCACACCATTATGAGGTCCATCTCTGCTAATCACATTATGGATGGTTTATTTTCTGTGAAAAGAAACAGTAGCTTTTAGGCATAACTACTCTTAATGCATGCCAGAACTTGTATTATAGGATGAGATGAAAACCCTATGAGAAATGCCTGTTTAATGGTATAAGAAGTCCAAGGATGGAATCTTCAGTTATAGATAGCTACATTTGGAGAGATGAGTCTCATCCAGAGAGCTGGCTTGCTCTTAGATGAGATGGTCAAGCTGCCGAAATGTAAGAATGTGTCAGTTGTAAGCAGAGCTCCTACCAGACCAGGTTTGAGCTAATTAATTTTCAAAGTAAAAGTGGATTTAAATTCTCTTTAAGATACTGAACACAAAGCTCTTCATTCCAGCTAAATTCACCGAGATGACTAGCTGCAGTGACAGTGCTCAAATCTTGACAATATCAGATTTCTGAAAGTGGTTTTTAGCAAACCAATCAATAAGCAGATAATTACCTATAGTAACTTTTCATGTACCAGTGCAAAACATTCAGTTAAACTAGGGCTTTTTCATCTGCAGGACAATCGATGGTGTCACTTATCCTGGAATTATAAAAGAAAAAGAAGTTGCAAAAAAACAGTATGAGAAGGCTGTTTCAAAGGGACAGACTGCTGGTCTTGTCAAGTAAGAATGATGTCTTGTGTGGGTTTCACATCATCATCCCATAGCAAAATTGTGAGATTGGTAAACACTTAGTTCTGGCATATTTCTGTAGTTTGGTTTTTGTGGGCCCAAAGAACAATCATTGGGTTAGAGTTATTGGAGTGTAAATTAGAAGAAGAAGATACAACTTCTGACTACACAGGCAGCATCTGCAATTATGGAAACACTATTTCTGCAGATTTCACTGACTTTGTATGGCCTGTTCCTTTGATTAAGCTCACTGGGAAACCTCAATAAATTCTACAGTTTGAGTATGACTTTAGCAGTAGATAAAAATTTCTTTGTTTTACTCCTTTTTGAAAACAAAGGAACCCAACAACCCAAACAATAAATACTGTGAAAGAGGATAAAGAGTTTTTTTTTTTCTTAACCACTTAAATACAGAGCTTCAGGAAGAAAGACAGAAAAATTCACTGTCTCAGTCAACGTTGCAGCAGCCAGTAAAGTCACCTTTGAACTCACCTATGAGGAGCTGCTAAAGCGACAGTTTGGAAAGTACGAAATGTTCATCAAAGTAAAACCAAAGCAGCTTGTTAAAGATTTTATGGTAAGTAGAAAACTGTATCAAATGGGGCTGTAACTTAAGAGATGCTGAAATTCTGTACATCTGTTGAAAGTGAAGTGCCATGCTCATTCCCATTGGTTGACAGGTGAGCTGAAGGCTCTTGATAGTATTCCTAATGAATCAGGTGAGGAGCCCACACCGGATGCTTTAGTGCAGGTTTCTGTTTGTAAGGCTGACAAATGTGCTCAGCTACTAAGCCTCCAAAGAAATGCAGCACAAAACCCTGAAAAAGCCATTACTATGCCTTGGGGTAAAATGGAACACTAATAGCTTTTATAAATGTCTTTATGGTATAAACTACACCTTTCTCACACCACTGTGAAACCACATCATCTGCCTTGCTAAAATCAAGCTCCAAGGCAGAATTTTTCACCCTCGTATGATCAGAAAAGGCTATGTAAAAGTCATTATAAACCCCAGCACCTCTTAAGAACTTATGCAGCATTTATTTAAACACACTATGATAGAGGGCATTCTGAAATATAGGTCAGAGTTGGGCACAACTCACAGCTAATGGCTGGGTTTTATTTTTGAAGGACTTGAGTATTTTGAAAGGTGGCAGTCAAGTTTGACATTTTACAAAATGCCAGTATTGAGCTTTCAGAGAAATTATTAAGGCTCCTGTGTTTCTAGCTTTGTTTTTAAACTTCCCTGTATAAAAAAAAGCCTGTCTGGCTGATGGCACAAGCATGCAAGTGTGCATTTAGCCTGCCATTATGAGTTACAAAAGTAAACCCTTGCTTTTGCAAAAATCCATCTTTCACATCTCTAGTTGCCTGCTGTATATGGCTAAGTTGATATATTGTCGGGTAATCAATAACTATGAAATTTCAATTAATATTTCAGATTGAAGTAGATATCTTTGAGCCTCAGGGTATCACTGAGCTGGAAGCGGAAGGAACATTCATCACCAATGATCTACAAAATATCATTAAAAAAACTTTTTCAGAGAAAAAGGTACAGTGAAGACTGCATTCCATAATTTATTATGGTTATAAATCTGAAATAATAATGTCAGTGCTAGCAATCGAAGTGACAGCAAAGGAATAGGGGAAAAAAAAGGCAAATGAGCTCTGAATTCCAAGGTAGGAAGTTGAGTGCCATCTCCATGCAAATCAGAAGCCATGTAGCCATATACTGTACCCAAACTAGTAGGCCTTGTCTCACAGCAGTTTTAAACCTGGATGCCAATAGGACTGCTAGCAGGTTGTTTTCTCATGTACAGAGGTGGTAGAATTCCTAAGAGCCAGTCTGCTTAACAGCCTTATCAAAGGTGTCATTCACAGTGGAGGGCTGAGCCAAGGAAGACGGAGCAGTAAACGTATGAAGAAAGCTCTAGATGGCAGCCTCCAGATGTCACCTACCCATCTACAAATACATAAATACCTATGGACACAGACTAATACCTAACCTGACAAACCAGGTTGTTCTCATGTCTGTGAATATAAATGCACTAGTTTTGTAAAAAAAACAAACTTCTGTGTGTTCTGTAGAAAATGTTCAGCCATTAAGTTGCAGATCTAATGAAGCTTTTCTTTTCAAGGGGCACATCTCTTTCAAGCCAACTCTTGATCAGCAGCGAACCTGTGCAAATTGCTCACAATCTGTCTTGGATGGAGATTTTACTGTAAAGTATGATGTGAAGAGAACAACTCCAGATAATTTGCAGGTGAAATCTGCCATCTGGAAATCTTGAACTGTTGAACAGCTTAGCTTGCACAATAAAGGTCAGGGAGCAGTGAGGGCTAGCTGTTCGCTAAAGCACAGGGAAGCGCATGTGACAACATAGCTGACAGCACAAGGGCATTTCCAGCCATGAGCTCACTCCCCACAGTACCTGAGCAAGGCAGACTAAGAGGTGGCAGTCAAGTTCAGCTGAGAGTCCAGGCCATCAGGCAAGTTGTGGTGATGAGGCAGCCTGAGGTCAAGGTAAGAAATCAGTCTGAAGGGTGGGATCCAAATCACTGGAGTCTGTGGACAGGAACAGGTATGGCTGTGACACATCTGGGGACAGGTATTCTTACAGTGTGACTCAGGCAGGGACTAAAGGTCCAGTCTTACACTTAAATGAGGTGCCTGGGCCCATGAACTAAGGGGAGACTGGTCTGGGCCATTAAAGCCCATAGTCCACTCAGAGGCTAGACTTTAAATGAAAGGAATTTCTTCTTCATGCATTTTGTCTTTAACATATACAAACCTGATTTTGTGAGGTTTTATTACATTTTGTTTTTCAGATTGTCAATGGCTACTTTGTACACTTCTTTGCACCAACGAATCTTCCAAAGTTGCCCAAGAACATTGTTTTTGTAATAGATATTAGTGGCTCAATGTCTGGAAGAGAAATAGAACAAGTAAGTTATTACATACTATAGAGTCTCAGTGAAAGAGCCTCTGCTGTGATGGAAGGAATATGGTGAATTAACAGTACATATGTGCTACTTAAGATATACCCAGTGGGTTTATGCTCTAACCTCTAATGCTCAGTTACTAGTTTGAAGCATTACTGTAGAACAAAATTCCATACATTTAGACAGTATTTACTTACTTAGAAATGTTATTAGTTCAAAACTCTCAATATCAACATTTCCAGAGCTCTGTCAGGTGTCTGGACAGTTCCAAAATTAAATGGTGCATACAGTAATATGTGCATTATCTATGTTGTTCATTCTGTCTCCTCTGGGAAGTAGCTGCGATTCTTATAGTAAGGACTCCCCCTTCTAAGGTAATGCTCGGAATGTTTAAGTTTTGATGCTGCATCAAAATATCCACCCTTGCTTGCATATGAGCTTCTCCATCAAGCTGTAGGTGCCCCTTTCCCATCACTTTCAATTTGCCATGCCAGCTTACTTTAGTGTAAGCAGTGATCCATGACATGAGACCCGATTTTCCTCTCAGCTACAAAGATTTACCAGATGTAATTGCAACTGGCTGACTTCACTAGAGATACTCTGAAATAGATACAGGGTCTGGCAAAGATAGAACAAGCTCAGAACTTTTGCATGATGTACTGTGTAGAAGTTAAAAATACCTAAATGCTGAGAGATCATAGAATCATAGNTACAATTTGCAAGCACCTATTTTGCTGACTGCTGAACCATAGATTTAAATCTCTTTATCTTATAGACAAAGGAAGCACTTCTAAAAATCTTAGATGACATGAAAGAAGAGGACTTCTTCAATTTCATACTGTTTGGTAGTGATGTACACACCTGGAAAGATGCATTAATCAAGGCCACTCCGGAGAATTTAAATGAAGCAAGGAAGTTTGTTCGGGACATTTACGCTGTAGGCGGTAAGTGCTTTACTGTGCCTGTGGTTCATTGTGAAAGTTATCTGTGCTGGTTTGAGGCTAATTGGATTATTTTAATGAAAAAAAATTAGATTATAGGCTGTGAAAAGAAAACAATGGTGATGTCTACTTCACTCATAGGCTTGCTGAGATATATAAGAACAGGAACACAAATACAGATAAGACAGAGAGTCTCGGTCTCTCTAGCTGCTGGTTTTGTCTTCTTGCCTGTCTGCCGAGTAACCTAACTAACCACTCTGCTTCTAACCCCCCTTGCCGATCCTCCAAACTCATCTTGCATGTAAGCCAGACCCTGGGGTAAGTTAGAGGGGTGGAAAGAAGGTGGAAGGGTGGTTGGGAGCCCCTCCTGGGGACTCTGATTTCTGGGAAGGGTATTGTGTTTCTGTATTACCTTTAACTTTTATGTTTATATTTCTGTAAATGTTCATGTATATTGTGTATATATCTGCTTGTACATTGTGCTAAGCTGTAAATATAGCTTCATTCCTTAACTTCCAGCAGGCTGAGTCTAGTCTGGGTGATTTTACAAAGTGTGTTGGGGTGGGTTAACTCCCAAACCATCACATTATTACTTCAGTCTCCGAACACAATGCTACAGCTTTTTTTTTTTTTTTTAAATTACTGCTGAGACACTCCTAATGTTGAAGTGTGCTCAGCACATCTATTTCTCCTTATGCTTCTGAGGTCTATCTAAGCATCCCCTTGCTTGCAAACCCAGATCTTTCTTTTTCATACTGTAATGAGATCTGATCAGATTGCAGTGAAATACAGGCTTTTATTTTGATTGTCTATGCTGAACCCAAATTTTTGTCTACCTTGCAGCGACAAATTTACATGGTGGTATAATGAGGGGGATTGATATGCTGAATGTTGCTCATGAAGAAAACATTGTTCCCAAGAGAAGCGCTTCTATAATTATCATGCTAACAGATGGCCAGCCAAACGTAGGTAAGTTTGTGTTGGATGGAATAATAAAGACAGAGAATTAACTAATAAAAAAATGCTCCGCTAAAATTGGCCTCCATCTTTGAATTTTGGAGGTTTCAATGATTTAAATGCTACTATTCTAGCATCACACTACTAAAACAAGGCTTTGATAATGCCTCCTAAGAAGTCTAAGCATCACTAGCTACATCTCATTTTGTGATTATTTTATCTATTTATGAAGAGAACTCAACATTCTGTATTTTACAGGTGTGTCAAATACTGAGGACATTCAGGCACATGTGAAAAAAGCCATTGAAGGAAAATATACCTTATACAATCTTGGTTTTGGCTATGGTGTTGACTACAGCTTCTTGGAGAAGATGGCACTGGAGAATAAAGGATTGGCCCGTCGGATTTATCCTGACTCTGATGCAGCTTTACAGCTTCAGGTACAGTAATCACCACTTAAATTAGACAGGAGATGTATTAATTCAGATAACTTTACAGATGTTCTTATTTTGAAGTAATTAAAGTCCCCAAGTGTAATCTGGTACTGAGATACTCAGGAGACTGCTGTAATCAGAATATTAGTTGCATTTAATCTTGTTTCCAAATATATCACAGTATCACAGTATAAGCAAGGTTGGAAGAGACCTCAAAGATCATCAAGTCCAACCAAAAGTGGAAGGACAGTAAAAGGGGGATACTGTGGGCTTTGGATTAGGGTTCAAAACTTGGTGTAAGGTGACGCAGTTCATGGTTCTGAAGGACACTTTGATGTACACCAAATAGCAGGATGTTTCTGAGTACAGATCATAGAATCATAGAATGGTAAGTTTGGAAGGAGACCTCAAGGATCATCTAGTCCCACCCCCCTGCCATAGGCAGGGACACCTCCCACTAGCACAGGTTACTCAAGGCCTTGTCCAACCTAGCCTTGAACACCTCCAGGGAGGGAGCATCCACAACCTCCCTGGGCAACCTGTTCCAGTGCCTCACCGCCCTCACTGTAAAGAACTTCCTCCTGACATCCAGTCTAAATCTCCCCTCTGCCAGTTTAGACCCATTGCCCCTTGTCCTGTCATTGCAAGATCTGCCTGTGAATTAAAGAAACGATAGTTAAACGTTTTCCCTGTTTTGTTTTTTGTGTTTTATCCTGTAGGGGTTTTATGATGAGGTGTCAAATCCCATTCTTACAGATGTGGAGTTAAACTACCCAGAAAATGAAATATCAGACCTGACTAAAAACAGTTTTAAGCATTTCTATGATGGGTCTGAGATTGTGGTTGCTGGGCGCTTCATCGACAGCCACCAAAACAGTTTGACTGTAGATGTGATAGGTGAAGGCGTAAGTATGAATTTCTTTGACTTAAAGAAGATATGCAAAATGTCTGAACATTCAGAGCTGGCAATACTTAAAATGTTACTGGTGTTTCTTTACCTCAATGCCAGGATGTGCTACTGCATATGTGAGAAAATGAATATGCCAAAGTCATTGCTTTTAAAACTGCAAGTTACTTGCCTAACTTGGTCAGGTATACTAGGGTCAGTCTGGATCAACTTTGTGCAATGTGACTGGAATAGCTTTGATAAAAGGTATCTCTTTTTTTTTGAGTTTAGTCCCTAAATATTCTACCTGGTTCTTTCAGGAGCCAACATTCAGTGTCCACCACCATTAGTCTTCATCCAATGAAGAAAAACTGATGGAGAAGCCACCTGAATATTTGAAATGCGTTCCTATTAAAGCGAATGTTTACTTCTAATACAAACCAAGTTGATCTAAATACCTCTCTAGATCTGGGTTCTGTGAAAATATTTGCCCCTGATATTCAAGAAACACAACAGAAACATATGATAGATCATATGTCATAAATAGTGTGAACTGCCCATTAAGCCCCATACACTGTAGTGTGTTCTATATATTATGTGAAACTAAGTATATTTCAAATACAAATAATGTATTATTAAACATATCTGCTTGTCTGTATTCCTATGAAATTGGCATCATAATCAAAGTTCTTTAAATCCTGAGTAGCCAAATTCCAATGAACAAAACTGCTCTGTGAATTTGGTAACTGCATGATGTCCTATAGTGTAAACTACTAACCTTCACAGAAGCAATGGAACGTAGATCCTGATAATACACTGACATTTTCCTGGGCAAGTGCTGTGTAGGATTAGACTGGTTTCCAATTTATTAAGCTTTTCAGGCATGAAAGTGTTGGGTTTGGGAGGTTTTGGAAGTCCCTGACTACTCATGGTACAGTGAAGTTTCCTTATTCCTAACAGGCTAATGATGTTCTGTCCTACACTACACAACAAGATGCTGAGCAAACAGCTAAAGCTTTCCAAGAGCAGCAATACATATTTGGAGACTACATTGAAAGGCTCTGGGCTTATCTCACCATTGAGCAACTCCTGGAAAAGCGGTAATTATATCTAGAATAACATCTTAGCTGTGAATCCATTAAGCCATCTCACCAGTGCAACTTCTAGGGTATGAAGCTGAAGCTCACATCACACTGAGGCGCCAATGGGAAAGCAGAAAAAACAGGAAAATGCCCCAACCTGCTCTCTTCCTCAGTCTCACTATTCTCATGTCAGGTTGAAAATTAAACAGTTTAGAATTATTGCAAAAATAAAGTGCAGTTTTGCCTTTTTCTTGGCTAGTCAGTAGAAGTGCTCCTAAATTGTAACAAATATTCCTTACTGATTAATTATCTGAAGAGAAACAACTTCACTTTAAAGAAAAATACTTAATCCAGAGTTCATTGAGTAATTTAGCATTTATTGATGCTAGGAATCTCTACCTCTATTCAGTGTTGCAGCTACAGGAGAAGAAAAGGAGAATCTGACAGCCGAAGCCCTGGATCTCTCACTAAAATACAAGTTTGTAACACCACTGACATCCATGGTGGTAACAAAACCAGAAGACCATGACAATCAAGATGGGCTTGCAGACAAACCCATTGAAGGTATCAACATTTTCACAATTTGAGAAGCCAAGTGTTCCTTCTTATGTTCCCCTAAAGAAAAGGCTCTTTTGTGGGCACAGTTTCAAACACACATCTGAAAAATCTGCTTCCAACCTTTCATGTGTATGGTTTATACAAAATTACTTTTTAGTGTAAAGCTCATTTCCATCAAACCATTCTTCATTACTAAATCATACAGGCAAAACACTGGCAAAATTCAAAATGAGTGTATTTTAAGCTAAGTATGTAAAATATTACATCCAAAAAGAAATAAAACCCAAGAAGTATTTCTAATTTAATAATTCAGCTATATTCAGTTTTATTTTTCTATCTACTTCAGCTTAGGGACAAATGTAACATTTTTCTGCATGAAGTGCCCTTCAATTCTGAATAATCCCTCAAGCATTCTGCTCATAAAATTTTTGTCTTTTTTTTTCCCCCTAACTATCACAATGGGATACTGAAGTAAAAACACTTCATGTTTAATTTAGCATTCAAGTCCTGATATAGCATAACTACTTCAAAGTTTACAACAGCCATACTCCATAAGATACAAAAAACTTACCCAAGCATCTGGCAGAAGTGATGTCCACTCAAAGTCATCTTCAGCAATTTGCTTTCCCTTTCTAGGTACTTAGAGCACAAAGATCCTTTTCTGAACCTCTTTCCAAGTAAATCCTCTTTGTATATAGAAGATACCAAACAGTAAGACTACTCAAAACATTGTTGCTTTGTAAGAGAAGAAAATATTTTTTTTTACATAATCTGTGAATCTAGACTTCAAAGAGGATCACTGAGTCATCCAGTCAGTATTAACAGAATGATGCAAAAACGCCTTAAAAACCACATGAGAGCAGAATCAGTACGGAACAATTTGCAATGTGGAAATAGCATAACACTAAAAGAATTACTAATAGTGCTCTTGTCATATGCATATTTCATTGCCCCACATAACAGCTTTTTACTTCCAGTGTGTTGGTTTGATAAACAAATACTGAGTTGTGTCTTTGGGAAGATGGAACTGTAAAATGCTGAATGTAGCTGGTTGAACTGTCAAACAAGTTTGAAGTTTTTTTTCTTAGATTGTGTGTGAAGAGGGTCAGAATCCTTCCTGTTCAATTGTACAACTGAAACAGTAATTTTCTCTTTTTTCTTCCTTTCACATCTTACCTGCCTGTGGTAACAGCTGAAGGTAAGTACATTCCTTATTAAATTTGTTTAATATTTCTAACTGTTAGAGGTGCATCACTTACTTGATCTCCGAGGCAATATTTTTGTAACATTCTTGGTTAATAAAGCAAGACTGTGTTATAAAAAGATTAAAAAACATTTCATCTTGAAAAGCCTCTAAATAATTTCTGTCTCTGATAACTGCAGCATCCCACCATCACAAAATCCAGGCCCAGTACAACAGAGTTACTTTCCAGGGCTCACAGATACCTGTGTAGCAGGGTCTCATAGAGAGGTGCCTTTGTTGATGCTGTGGTTGCTGCTTCTTCAGCACAAAGCCCTGTCCTCAGACACCCCTCCATAGCATCAGATGTCAAAAGAGCAGGAGATTAGTAAAATATGGAAACAGGTGAGTAAATCTAACTGACTTCCAGTAGTAGTTTAGAACAAGGTGGTGTGGAGGAATCAGAGAAGGGCAGGTTGTCCCAGCCCCTTGCAGAGCAAACTCCATGCCTCTGGAGAAGCGTCTTTTTCACTAAAAAGTGAGGTGTACTTTCTGCCTGTTCATGACCTTTGCTTTGTCTCAGTATTAAATATTTTTTTCTTTTAAAAATATTTATAAATTTATACATAATTACAAGATTTTGAAATTGGGTTTGGTAGAAGGAAGGAAGTGGGAAAGATTGTTTTTTTTTATTCTTTCTAGCTTCTAAACCAACATTTTGTTTCGTTCACAGCACAGGCCGTCACAGCTTTACTGGGTAAGTCATTAGTTTAAGTTTCTGAATGAAGCAGCATCTGTCAAAGGAAATTGATTCAGACAGTTGAAATTACTGCAGAGATAGAAACTGCCTTTTCTGGGTTTAGAGCTGTATTTTAACAAACACTACCAATTTCTGCTCACAGCTAAAACTTTCAGCTCAGTGCTGAAAACATACACAAAGTTGAAGAATATCAGATTTTTAAAATTACAGGTAAAAATAGCTCTTGAGGAGTAAATGCCAGTTTATCCAACTACCATTTTTTTCTTCAAAACTGGATGGACTTGAATTTATTTCTCCTTTGGAATGATATAAAACAAGGGTCTACAATGTCAGATCTCTGGCTAAATTAATGTGTTCTGTCACTTGTACAAAATTTGCTGTACTCAAGAGAGACAGCAACTGACCCTTTAGATTGCTTGTTGGGCAATCCTGGAAATACTCTGGAGAGTAGTCTCAGCCTTTCTCTCTCTATCTCTGTCTAGTTTTCTCAGTCTTCATTGAAAAGATTTAAATTCACAGCATCACAGTATGGTGGGGGTTGAAGAGACCTCTTGCACTCATCTAGTCCAACCTCCCTGCTAAAGCAGATTCACCCAGAGCAGGTTGCACTGGAGCACATCCAGACAGGTTTTGAAAATCTCCAGAAAAGGAGACTCCACAACCTTTCTGGGCAGCCTGTTCCAGTGCTCTGGCACCCTCAGATATGTTTTATCTTACGTTTAGATAGAATTTCTTGTGCTTCAGTTTGTGCCCATTGCCCCTTGTCCCATCACTTGGAACTGATGAAAAGACCCCCCAGTCCCACCCTTTAGATATTTATAAACATTGGGAAGATCTCTTCTCAGTCTTCTCTTCTCCTTGCTAAACAACCCAAGGTCTCTCAGCCTTTCCTCCTTAGACTCTTGGACTCTCTCCCATAGTTCCCTGTCTGTCTTGAACTGTGGAGCCCAGAGCTGGACACGGTACTCCAGATGTGGCCTCAGCTAGGGCAGAGTAGAGATAGAGGAGAATGTCCCTCGACCTGCTGACCACATTCTTCTTCATGCCTCACAGGAGACCTTTGGGCCTTCTTGGCCACAAGAGCACACAGCTCGTGGTGAACTTGATGTCCGCCAGAATTCCTAGGTCCTTCTTTGGGGAACTGCTTTCCAGCAGGTTAACGCCTCACCTGTACTGGTGCAGAGGGTTATTCCTCTCCAGCAATTCTTGAACTTAAAGAGGTTCCTCTCTGCCCAACTCTCCAGACTGGTATCATTTTCATTCTGGAAAAAAAAACCCAAATGTCAAAACCACAGAAGTTTTCAGTGGATGATGTTGCATTTCCTTGCTAACGGACAGCTTAATCCTTAAGTCTGAGACATTTGTGTCCTACAGATACATTGCTTGGGCCTTGTAGAACCTCCAAAGCAATTCAGACCACAAGTGAAATTTGTCTCTGTACTGAAGCTTTGCTTTATTCAGAAGGGGCACAAACTGTCATCCTATGGACCGCATGCTTTGAAAACTAGGATAGAATTAGCAGCTTACCTAGCATATTAACTTCCTGACACTTACATGTACTGTGCAGATGTTATGTAAATATTCCATTTTGCTATGAGTTTTTCTAACTTATTTTCTGTATTCTTTGCAGCTCCACATGTAACTTCCTCATATATACCACCCCCCACGTGGTATACTAGTGGTGAGTAGCTTGAGTAGTGTGCTTAGAAGAACAGAGTGTTTAAGATGAATTTCACAATTCTTATGAGGCCTTTAGATAATTCCTTTCCACAAAAGCAGACATTTTTTATTTCCAAGGAACTAGTATTTTAATTTACTTTCAACATCTCTAAATGTTTCTAAAAAGATCAAGTCACTGAGGTTATACATGGGCATTTTCTTAGTCCTCATTCCCATTGCTGGGATTTCTGTTGGTAACTGCCTATTCACTATTCAGATGAACCTTGCATAGTACTTTCACAGCCCTCAGAGATAAGCACTCAGAGGTGGACATCCTGAACCTACAATCCATGTGCCAAATTTTGCAGTGGTCAAGAGACACAGGATGCATGTCATGTACCTGAGAAAGATGAGGGGGGAAAGGACATACCTCACTTTGGGGAGATAGTGGCAGCTATTTTTTTGGATGTCACCACTCCTTTGGAGAATAGGCTGGACTAAGCTGGGCATACAGTTTGTGCAAGGACCAGTTCCTGCAGGTCCCCAGCATCAGCCATTCCATTGCCTCAATGATAAATGTTCATGCAGAACTTTGAACCTCTGTATCACTGTACAAACACCAGTGATTTGCCTTTGCAGTTGATGGAGATCCACACTTCATTATATCAGTGCCACAAAAAAAAGACGCCATTTGCTTCAACATCAATGAAAACCCAGGTGCTGTTTTAAGTTTAATAAGTGACCCAGTTACAGGTGAGTTTTAAATATTTTTTCAATACAGTAAATGAGGATACTCATAACAAGATGTCTTATGTTTCAAGGTTATTTCTCTCTTTTATGCTATTTTTTCCTAGCAAAGTTAGTAGGAGTTCCTGTAGTTATGATGGGGTACCAGTACCATGAATGTGTTTTCACTTCTTGGAGCAAAATGAACTTTTAAATTGTTTGAAAACCACTGTGAAAGTTGAAAGACATAGTTTGTCTTAGTGAGTAGTAATACTAGCAATAAAATAAACCTTAGGTTGCCATTCCATGGAATTCCTGGTAAACACTCTGATATCACACAGAGTTTGTGCCCATCAGAGACTCTTTGTGCTCTAGGAAATATTAAAGTTTTCTCAATAAAGAGATTGTTTTCTTTGTGGAAATCTACAGAACAGACCCCAGATCTTAATTTTCCCTTGGCACAAACATGCACATCTAATTGTGACCTGGTTTTCAGCTCACATTTGTTTCTTTGATTTCTTGCTAAACTTTCATGATGCTCCTTGACATCAGTTGATCAGGTCCTAACTATAAAACAAGACTTTATGTTTCCTTTTTATATTAGGCATCACAGTCAATGGAGAACTCATTGGTGATAAGAGAACAAATAGTGATGCAAAGATCCAAAACACGTATTTTGGAAAACTTGGCATTGCAAATAAGCACCTGGATTTAAAACTGACAGTAACTCCTGAGAAGATCACAATTCAGAATGGCAATGACAGAACAAGTTTCAGCTGGCTCGACTCGGTCACCTTGCAGCAGGAAGGGTAAGGCTTACAGAAGGAGTACCAGGCTCCTGTATAACTTTCTGCACTTTTTGTAGTGTTGATCAATAGTATACTTTTAAGATCTGTTGTCTGAACATACAAACAGGTTCAGTCCTGCTGGATTCTGCTCCGTACTTTGTTGTATAACTGCTGATAATTCATAAATTCCTCTGCTTAGACTAAGTGAAGAGTTTTCCCTGATTGTCTATTACTGTGACTAAAGTAAAACTAGATTTGGTATTGTGCTTAATGCAACAGTGTCTTGCGAAATACCAAAAGAGTAAACTTCAGGCAGAGTGTGTAATCTTTTAAAGAAGGACCTAATAACTTGGTGTAAGCAATCTCCATTTTAAGAAATGGAAATTGTAGTATTTACAGAACAGGTACATTTTGCCCTGTCAGCAGGTGTATTTTCATGGTTTATTCATTACAGAATCATTGATACCTGTGCAAAAGGAAGTTTAGAGAAGGAATGGGCAGCATCTCCTCCTCATGTACATTTTTCTTTGTGTACCTGGAACAAAACCACTGAGAAATTTGTAACACCATGTTTCTTTGTTGGACATGCTGCCTCTTCTCAGATTTCTTCTCCTTGCTCTTAAGTCTGGGAAGCAAAATGCCCTAAATCAAGTTTTTCTTTTTTCCCCAGTTTAACTTTGATAATTAACAGAAAAAAAAATCTGGTGGTCAAAATGGGTGGCAGTGCCTCATTTGTTATTGTTTTGCACCAAGTATGGAAGAAACATCCTCTCCACCGAGATTTCTTGGGACTGTATACACTGGAAGGTGATAAACTGTCTGCACAGACCCATGGATTATTAGGTATGGCTTCATTTAGTGTTTTCACAGTTGTCTTTCTTTATGAGACTACATCATTTGTAAACACAATCTTGTACTTAGACTTTCTGAACTGAGATAGCAGAGGAAACTGAGATGACTTTGGCCACATTACAATTTCTGACTAAATATTCTGGGCTCAAACTTTACCTTCTTATAAATTCTTCTGCTCCCACTGAAACCATTAGCATCATTGGCCTCACTGGCATCTTGAAACCTCTTTATCTAGTTAAATGCCACCTACAGATTTATTTTTTTCCCTTACTACACTGTTCTTGCAGTCTTTTGGATGGTTTGATCTCTCCTTTCATCTTATCACCCTTCTCCTGAGTACAAGCACTCTGAGAAAATACATGGGTTTGCTTGACCAATATTTGCTGAACCTCATTTATGCATCCCTGTAAGAAAATAAATTGTTAAGGTATATTCTCATTCACTAGTATATAGTAAAATCAAAGGATGCCTTATGTCATCTAAGATTTTCCTCGTGTTAGCTAACACTCTTTATTCTAGAAGGGGGCAAAGTTAGTAATTCAGGGCTTCAGATTTTGCCCCCATTGAATCCTGTTTTCTGCTAGTGCAGTGGGTGTGGTGGTCTCTGCTGGAAAATACATAGGTAGCAGCTGCTTTCCCTTGCCTTGCAGTTTTCACTTACAAAATCAGATAAGGGCAGCAAACATTCTTTTTAGGTCAATAAGCTTACTCACTGTGGAAAATAATGAACTGCTGCAAGCTTACTCAATCTCAGCATGCACTTTGAGGCCCAAGGAGAGTGAGCCAAGGCAGTCCACGTTATGTCCATGTGCCATGGGAAGTGCTGTAACAAAACAGGAAGAAAGCAGAATTAGGATGGAATGTTGTTTATGCTTTCCTGCTCTGGTGTCCTCAGGCCAAAGAACTTTTCCACACAGGAGTCGTTCTGCTGTGGTAGGAATTGCAAGTAGCAAGATTGCAAAAGCCCAGGTGACACAGGCACACCGTGTTATGGTTCCCTGACTCACACATCTTATCACTATGTCCAGCATCTTGGAATCTGCCTCACTAAGTATTTAAAGTTGGTGCTCGTTACAGTACTCTTAAGCACCAGCAGCATCCTGCACCAGCCCAGACAGGAGTTTGTGAAAGCTAATCCTGGCAGGAGTGTGACATTTCCTTAGATGTCAGCCTTGTTCTGAGCATGATCTCATACAAAAACCTCAGAGAGAAACACATGCATTATTTGATTAAAAAAAGCTGAAGACTTGGAGAGTGAGAGCTGAGCAGACAAGGCAAAAAATGGGGATATCTTGAAGGATACTTAGAAAAGGCACTCAGAAGCTGGAACTTACATCCAGATGAAAGGCATTGAATTCTGGTTTATAAAAAGTAAATAATACCACAGGCATAAGTTCAACCTGATATGAAACTGGGTGTTTGCTTATTCACTGACAGCCCTGAGGGGACATGGAAAACAGCATGGGAATGTAGAACTGCTGGGCTTTCTGTTTGGTTTGATTCTGTTTTAATGTGTGCAGCATGCCTGAAGTGGTAATTTTGGCTTCTATTTTTAGGACAGTTTTTCCACCCCATTGACTTCACCATACTTGAAATTCATCCTGGATCTGATCCCAAGAAACCAGATGCCACGATGCTTGTTAAAAACAATGAACTGACAGTAACAAGGTAAAAAATAATTAAGTCCTTAGCAAAGACTTAAGAAAGATTACCTTATCAAAGCAGAGTTTCTGCTTCGATGCTTCCATGACTGTGTTTTGTCTTTCAGGGGCTGGCAGAAGGATTTCAAGAGAGATCCTGTGCACGGTGTGGATATTCCTTGTTGGTTTGTTCACAACAATGGAGCTGGGCTGATCGATGGTGTTCACACGGACTACATTGTTCCCACTCTGTTTTAAGCATCTACGGCTTGCTGAGTATGCAAAGTATGTGTCTGAAAGAGGAGCAGTTTTCAGTGTTAAACAAGAATTACCCATACATGAGCTCACCATGTTTTGCTCTGCCAAGATATGATGGATTCTCAGAGTTTTACGGCATGTTCCATCAAATCTTAGGTGCTAAATGGCTGTTCCACTTGTGTGCACAGATATCACTCATCCCCTGAAATATCCTCATTTTGCTGAATTAATTTACTAGCTTTAAAAGTATGAGTTAAAATTCGACTTTGTCAAACTTAAGGGAGACATTCTAGCCAGCTGTAAATCAACAACCAAGTGTCAGGAGTGATTTAAATAAAACCCTCAGTACTTATTGCCTTGTTCTGTCATTCCAGCAGCGCTCTCTGTTTCATTCTGGTTTTGAAGAGCCCAGGGTGCCCGGTGTGGTTTGAAATGCAGCACAAGAGGACAGCTGACAGAGCCGCACCTACTTCAGGATAGTTCACTCGTACTTAAAGCCCTCTGACCACTCGGCTGTGCCGCGCAGCGGGCTGGGGCCGTGCTCTCGTACCAGATGACTGTTAGCACCCAGGACTTCTGTATTTCACTGTTTTAATCTGAGCTGAACTTTTGAATGCTCAGTTCTTTATAAATTAATGAAATACCACACTTCCAAACAGCACTCAGACTTAAGTAATAGCAGCTGTCTTTTGGACAGCATCTTTTTTTTGTGTAAGAGCCTTACTGTCTTCCAGGAAAATCCTCCCTCTGTTCCCAAACTAGAATTTATCGATGTGTTTCAGAGCAAGAAATGCTCTTTAAAACTAAGCTATTAGTTTTAAAGCAATTGGTAAGCAAATTTCTTAAGAGTTTTATCAAATCAGCCATAGCAAAACAATTTTTTTCTCACATGGCAAAGCAGAAAATGTTCTTACTATTACGTGGCAAGAAGAGAAAGTCAGTGTAGGACACATGAGGAGTGTAGTAGGAAAAAAAACAGAGATGATGTAAGATGCAAAGAGTTACATTGAAAGAAGAAAGGTGCAGTGAACAAAAATGCAACAGAAAAAGAGGAAAAAAATAGGGAAAAATACACTTTTAAAGGAGAGGGAGGTCTTCTCCAGGAACAAAATCCTTTTTTAAAAGCAGAAGTTTTGTAAAGGAAGGGAAAAAAAAAAAAAAGGAAAAAATTTTTGCAGAGAGGGAAGGTGTCATAGTGGCTAAGTATCTCTGCCTGCTCAATTCAGACAAAAGTGATGAAAGAAAATAATGGTTTCCCCAGAAGGTCATAAGTTACTGGAAATGAGGAAGGCAGAGAAACAGGATGGAGTGAGAGAGAAGCAGAAAATTAAAGCTACTAAGGTGAAACTACTAAGGTCAGAAGAGAAGAGTGTGAGATAAGCTGTGTATGCTGCATTGGGATCAGAAATCACAGAATGCAAAATGCTCTTTACTGTCTCTTCAGCTTCCAGAGAAAGGGAAAGGAGCCTGGATAATTTTAAGTGTCAGAACTTGCTTAAGGGCTCAGAAATGACAGGAAGAGAATGACTAAACTGCTAAGACACAATTCAAGTGGAAAAAGAATGAAAAGGAACGTACTCATGGACCAGAAAGCATATGTGCAGAGGGAATGTGGCACTGCAGAAAGGATTTGGGAGTCACAGCAGCCAGGCACACCAGTGAAATCCTCTTTTAAGACCTGAGTGGCTCTATCAGCCGGGGCCAGCCCTCCGTGCAGTCACCTGTGCAGCTCGGGGTACAGCACCTCGATGCGATGTGGACAATGGGAGAACAGGAACAGCTTTGCACAGAATTTGTAGAAAAAAAGAAAAAAAACAACCCTCCAAGTATGTACAAATTTGCTGTGAGGACGGCCGATAGCTGGCTTTCATCCTGTCTGTGAAGGTTAGCAGGATCTGCTGCTTTGCAGCAGGGGAGAATCACATAAACAGGGCAACAGGCTGCCTGTGGTGTTTGAGGAACCTCAGGCATTGCAGGTTTTAGCAGATGGGTTGGGGGAGTGGCCTTCAGGACTCTGCACACATGAGCCGCTCTTAAAGCAGACCATCTGAAAGATGCCCTCCAGCTATGCCCCGTGCTCCCTAATTTCAGTGCTATTCACTGTCCCTGCAGCTAGCAGGCAGGTGGAGGGGACAGTGCATAAGCACCTGGAACTGAAGACAGGGAAGTTTTGATTTGTGATAAATCCACTGCTAAACCCCAGCAACAGCAGCAGGTACAGTTAAAATACCAAGTTCATTCATAATAGAAATTATCTGCTTTCCAAATTGGTAAACCTCTCTGTGATGTGGCAAAGCAAGCACTCTGTCGTGTAATTTGTCCAGCCAAAGCTGCACCTCCAAATCTGCATCTTGGATGTACAAACAATTCATGCAAATATATCCTGGCATCATGTCTACACAGTGCTTTTTAAAAACCACACTTCTTATTGCATGGTTTGCTTTATCTTACTGACTTTGGCAAGAAATTTCTTCTGTTTCAGCACATTGCACTAAAATAAAACAGTGTTTCCACTTCTATATTACTGTCAGGTAGAAAGCAGCTTATGTTAAACCTTCCACAATGCACATTTATGGGTTCAAAAGATGCATAGGAACTGAAATTCTAAAACACAAAATAATTCTGGAGTTTAAATTTATGAGAAAACCTGAAGATTAAAACTACAGCTTGCACTCCAGGGGCAGAAGCTTCCTCTGAAATATTGCCTCCCTGCACTACATGTTGATTTGAGTTGTTCTTTATCTGCAAAACATCTTCCAACGTTTGTATATGAAATTGTGCCAAAAAAGCTGCTACATGTGAGAGGTGAAATGCTCTCTTTTGCAACGAGTCCAAAGTCTGTGTTACAAGTCAATTTCTGCACTACAGAGGTTCTTAAAGGGGTCACAGCACAGAAAGTTTGCAACAATGAAGGGGACTGCAGCCAGCCTGGGCTGCCATCCCCACTCACCGTCCCAGTTCTAATTTCTGCATCTTTGAACCTTGTTACAGAACCATCTCCAAAAGTACCCTATTACAGCAAGGCTAGTGGGGTTTCTTTCTTTATAAAACTAGAGAGAAACAATAAAATATTCCTTCAAACTTCATACTCATTTTACAAAAGGTGTACTTCAAGAACATCAGTGTGGCTGGATGGAGGGTATCAACTTCAGCAATCTATTACTGTTTGCAAGATGTGTGTTGGACTGTGTGACACCCCTACTTATTTTTGTTTGGACACCTAAGTCTGTGTGTCCATGTCAAACTGTGAGTGGGATAATGTCACTTTTGTTTAGTTCATTCACACAGTTTTTCAACAACATAGCCACACTGGGTATTAGAAACCATCTTAAAGTAACAAACACAAGGAAGCAAGTTCTCTACTTGAAAGTATAATTATTTTGACTTAAAATATGTCTGACATTTTTATATAAGCACAGCTAAGACTTTAACTGTGTGAGCTGCTTGATGAGAGAAAGAATCACAAGTATTTGGAAGATCATAATTTGCGTAGTTTTCTTTCCCAGAATACTCTTTTTCTAGAGAGTTAGATCCACTGACCAGCAGGAAACAGGATCACTGGTTGACTCAAGTCTGTAATCTTTCTTGTATTGCCTGAAACAAAAGCAAACCAAAGAAAATTTGTGATACAACCACCAAAGGGCAGAATCAATCCTGTCTTTGCAGATAGTACCAGGAGTCAGAGCCCAGGTGCTGGCACCTCTCCACTCCCAGAGGCAGCAGGGATGGGGACAGACAGGGACAGTGGGCAGAAGCTGCACACTCGCAGTGTTTCTTTCCACATCATGGTTCACTTACTAAAAGCAGTTTGTTTTTTTTTTTTCCCCCCCCCCATGTGGTAATTCCAGCTGAGGAAAAACTCTTTCCTTATCCACGTAAATGAGGCAGCAGATCTTGATTTGACATTTTTAATGCAAACCACAGATAGCCCCAGAGCATTACTCCCCCACACCCCAAAATAGGAGACTTGGATCCTGTAGTTTCACTTCAAAAGTAACAAATTAGGGCTGTAAGGGAAAAAAAAATCAAACACAACTTCCTATTATTTACACCAAAGAGGTGCATTCTTACAGATAAACTCCCCCTTTGCTTTGATTTCTTTTGCTTTCTGGTATTAGCTAATAAAAAAAAATATCTCATCTCAATGCATGTACATCACTCACCCTTATCCTCTGTCCATTACCTGGTAACTTTGTGCTCAGATCCAGACACGCGTAGGAGTCTTTTGTTGGCTCTCTGACTGACATTGGAATTATTCTCAAATTGTGCTTTTGAGTAAAATTGACCTAAGCAACAGACACAAAAAATGATTTAACAATACAGATCATCTAAAATTGTGATTCATTTAACCAAGACAGCAACTAGAACACTAGGAAAGCAGCCATCTGCCTCAGACAGCAAACAAACAAACAGATCATGCTTGGAAGCTCCCTTAGTAAGTTAAGCAAATCCCTGTGATCTGCTATTATCCCTAACATCCCTTCCTCTGACCAGTTTTCACTTTTTTTTTTTTTNCCCGTATTCTCATTCCAGGAGCTCAGTTACGAGATCAGCCTTCCTGGCTGTGTACATCCCTAAGGGCACATACCCAGAGCTCCACTGACTTTGTCAGAGAAGCAGTCGGGGTTCAGGAAATCCAACCCGAGGAAAGCATTTGGGATCTTCACAAGGAAAATTCGGACTGTGACTGTATCAGACAAAGATGCAGTAATGCTCCTTTCCTTCTCAACTGAGAGTCTCAGCCTAGGAAGTCAGTGATGAGGTTACTCCCGAGAAGAATATGAAGAAAGAACATGTATCTAACTAGCTGACATTAATTAATTAAAAACAATGACATTTTGCCTCTTGTCTCTTTGCAGTTGCATTTCTCATGATCTGTTGGTGGTTATTTATAAGCTAGAAAATACTAAGTAGAGGATCATTTCTCTCTGGACTTCACCACAGATCTTTCCCATATCAGGTTGCATGAAAATCACAGAATGTTAGGGGCTGGAAGAAAACTTGAAAGATCCTCTAGTCCAACCTCCCTGCCAGAGAAGGCAACACCAATAGAGAAGAGTCTTTTGCTAGTTTATTTTTCCCCCATTTTAACAAGAAAAAAAGGTAGACTAGGTAAAATAATTCTGTTTTATGAAGAAGTCAAATATTTTTTTCTTGGATATTTCACAAGTCTGTTTCAGAACCTGCCTTTCTTCTAGCCCATTAATTTTACTTTGGCCCCTGTGGGCTTGCAGAACACGAACATCCACTGTCATTTATCATCCTTGCAGACCAGCTTAGATGAAAATGCACCCACAGGCACTGGTGGACAGAGTGTTTTGGTTGCCAGGGCTTAGGTGCGGGTTTGAAACTGGAAGTTTGGCAAATGACAAATTACAAGAGGGACAGAAATCCAGCATGTCCTTGGCTCTAATTGGATTGCAACAAATAACTGAAAGCAGTTGCTTTATGACTTTTGTTATTGTCTAGAACTGCCTGTAAGGGAGAGAGTGCTGTGTGTTCTGTCTGCCTTAGACCAACAGCAGATCCTCCCAGAGNAAAATTGACCTAAGCAACAGACACAAAAAATGATTTAACAATACAGATCATCTAAAATTGTGATTCATTTAACCAAGACAGCAACTAGAACACTAGGAAAGCAGCCATCTGCCTCAGACAGCAAACAAACAAACAGATCATGCTTGGAAGCTCCCTTAGTAAGTTAAGCAAATCCCTGTGATCTGCTATTATCCCTAACATCCCTTCCTCTGACCAGTTTTCACTTTTTTTTTTTTTCCAGTGGCTTTAGAATATGCAGCCTCTCTGTTTGCAAAGGTTTTGAAACAGCTCCAACTCCAGTCCCAGCAGGGTTTTTGGAGCTGAGATGTTCCAGAGCAGCTGGCTTTCATTTTGTGAGCCCGATTGTTTACAATTTTATCTCCATTATTTATAGGACATAATTTGACATCAGATGAATTTGCTGTATAAATTGTGTCATTCCACAGTGCTGCTGAAGTTAAGCCCAACTATTATTTTAGTCTAACATTTAACATTTTCTAAACCCATAACAGTCTGTTTCTCTGTACCACTGCTGAGCAGAAAAGTATTGTTACATTTCCAGGGGAAGGCCTCCCCCTTTCACAGTCTGGATTACTGTACAGAGGATGATGTTGCTAGATATCTGAAAAGAACAAATTGAAGTTTCTCTAGCACCCTCTGAATGACAGCATTCCTGCTGCCTTGCCTGCCCTTTGCCTTTTGTGAGAGCTTGTCAGGACCCAGGGAAGAAAAATCTGATTAAGGGCTTATNCAACACCAATAGAGAAGAGTCTTTTGCTAGTTTATTTTTCCCCCATTTTAACAAGAAAAAAAGGTAGACTAGGTAAAATAATTCTGTTTTATGAAGAAGTCAAATATTTTTTTCTTGGATATTTCACAAGTCTGTTTCAGAACCTGCCTTTCTTCTAGCCCATTAATTTTACTTTGGCCCCTGTGGGCTTGCAGAACACGAACATCCACTGTCATTTATCATCCTTGCAGACCAGCTTAGATGAAAATGCACCCACAGGCACTGGTGGACAGAGTGTTTTGGTTGCCAGGGCTTGGGTGCGGGTTTGAAACTGGAAGTTTGGCAAATGACAAATTACAAGAGGGACAGAAATCCAGCATGTCCTTGGCTCTAATTGGATTGCAACAAATAACTGAAAGCAGTTGCTTTATGACTTTTGTTATTGTCTAGAACTGCCTGTAAGGGAGAGAGTGCTGTGTGTTCTGTCTGCCTTAGACCAACAGCAGATCCTCCCAGAGGCTTATTCCGGCAGTGATGGAACTTACTATGTTCAGCTCTTTCTTGTGGAAGGATCTTGCTCTATTTATTCCAGCAAATGCAGTCTACATTTAAAGTACCCTTTCTCCAACAGCAGGCATTTAGTTACAGACAGCTATTCAAACACTTTGAATAGCCTTCCCATAAAAAACGCCAGCTGCCCAGATGTGTGCTATTGCTAAAACTGGGGTGAAAGAAAACTTCAGCCCATGTGGAGCCAATAGACAGTAAATGTCAAAACCATCACTTTGCAATACTCTATGGCCAGAGGAACACAAAGTGCCTTGGTGGCAGCCAGCACAGTGGTGGCACAGGGACTGCTATCACCACAGTGGATTGTTTAATCTGTAAGAAAAATGTGCTGCCTCTGACAATGAAGCAGAAAAGCAGGCTGGTGGTGCAGTTGATTTTGTTCTGTTATGCAGGCATGGAGAATTAAAACCAAACTTCTTTTGTTCTCCATATTCAAAATGGGGGTTTGTGGAAGTGCCCTGCTTCTGCTCGCGCTGAGTTGCATAAGGACATTTGGAAGCACTTACTTGAAGCAAATGTGAAAGTGGATGCCTGGATGAACAAAAACCTGACATACTTTCAAGTTTGGGAAAGGACAGAGTGACATTTCTTACCCATGAACAGTGGAGGTGGCTGACTGTGTCCATGGCAGTTGAATGCTTCTGTTACTATGGCCTAGGACAACCTCATTTATGGAGACGTGGATTTGCACAGGGGGATTCACATAGTTAATCTCCAACTGCTCAAAGTGATTGGTTCTGTCTCCAAGCTTCCCAGTCACAGTGAGTCCTTAAATAACATTGGCGCAAATTTGTCAAGTGAGATGTTTGCAAGATGTGACTGATCTTAATAAAACTGTTCAGCTTTGTTGCTAAGTTTTCCAATGTTGTTTGTTCCTAGTTTTGGAAGGTACAGTACCCCAGATTTCAGATTCAAGTGCCCCATGCGAGTGTGGGGGTCACCAGAGTCTGTTTACCCTTACATCGCCACCTCTTCTCACAGAGATGGGTCTTGCTCCCATCAGTGCAGCTAACAACTGGCACCTGGGGCCATGCATCCTCTGACTACAGGACCACAGAAGTGTGCAGTGCATTATGAGCAGGCACCTTTCTGTTAGCGTGCAGGGGCCATGGAGCTTAAGGTCTCTACATCCTACATCTACAAGCCAGGGGCCCCGTACGTGCCATGGCTGTGACACTGGGAGGAGAAGGAAGTGACCCACAAGAAGACCTATGAGAAGTCCCCTCAGCAAAAGTTTATCCTGCCTAACAGAAAGGGTTACTTAACCACAGCCTCTCCAGTCACTGCCAGGGAGCAGCTATGATATGGCCCCTCATGAAACGGGGTTATTCCCAAAGACACCAGATGCTCTCACAGAATGAAGTAGCTCTACTTGCCCTCGGTATCAGGGATAATCTGGCTCACTCACCGTGCTCTGGATCTGACAGTAGGTGGACGGAGGACTGTGCTTGTCCAACAATACTTAGACAGATTATGTCATTTTGTTTGGGTAATTGCAGGAGAAGCTGTGGGTACTCGTTGGCTGAAAAGCCAGAAGAACAGTGTCAGCATGCAGAGAAAAACCTGGTCTGTGCCCTTTGGATACAGTTAACTAAAATTAACAAAGGGATCATTATTGAAAAGCACACTCAGGCACAGTATCCTGTGTTTATCAAGGAAAAGCAGCCCTTCGAAAAGCTGAAGCTGAAGACCTGTTGGTGGTTATGTCCTCAAGCCAGAGAGGCTTTCTTATGGGATACAGGGATGTTTTTCATTTAAGTCCAAAGAACCAGCCAAGGTTTGCAACCTGAGGTAAAGGATTTTCACAGAGTTGATGGAGTCAGAAAAAATATTCTTGTATGAAAAGCTGCACATTACAGTTATGTTAATTAAGATTGGAGTAGCATATATATTTCTTATTGAGAGGCTGTGCTCTCATTTTGCTTCTTAGCCTGCCAACTGAAATACTTGAAGTTAGCACGAAGAGTTTAATGAAAGACTTTTCTCTAAGTTGACTAATTAACCAGGAATAATGGTGAGACAGAAGCCTTTTTAGCAGAGCTCTTCACTGACTTCCACAGAAAGATTTGCTTCAAACAAGATGTGTCAGTGGGGAAACAAAGCACAACGTTCAGCGCCTATTTCTTTTAGGATCAACCATGACACGGGGACATGCTCAGCTTGAGCTGCAGGAGGGTTTAGGGCTGCATTTTGAATGGCCGTAGTGCAGCGCTGCTGAGCCCAGCACGCCCACCCGACTCCTCTCACACAGGCTGTGAATAGCTGCCTACTGACAGCAGCTTCTTGTTTCTGCCGCACTGGGGCTCTGAATGCCGTTGACTTGAAGAAAAAAAAAAAAAGTTTTCCAATGTTTTCTTCATTTGGCGTCATGCCTTGCACCTCTCTCTCCACTTTTTAAAGCAGAGAATTCCTCCTGCTCGTTGCCTACTGAGTTTGTGGATACAGTCATGAACACATACACACAGATCCCAGCTGGCAGCAGCCAGCATCTTCTCTGTTCCGTGCTATGGAGCTCTCAGCAATGCCAAGCCCTGTCTCTGTAGTGCCCTGGGATTTCCTCCTTGCAGTGCAGGCATTGTCGTCATGCGAATGGTTGTGCCCCGTATTGGTTCACACACGGCAAACCCCAAGGCTGGAAAATGATAAGTTTTTACACCCACTTCCCTCAGCTTACTAATATGTATTTTCCCAGATCTTTCACATTTGTTTTCAGAAGTTTGTTTTTGGGTTGGGTTTTTTTGTTTGTTTTTTTTTAATTTCTGAAAAAGGATCAAGATTGTTTTCAGAAGTTTTTAGTTTATCATAAAATATCTGTAGATTGAAATACATAAACCAAAAACTAAATTGCATAGCAAATGGGCATCCATAATCAAAATGTATTTACTTATGTCTCTATGTACCTACATATGGAAATTATTCTGGATAAAACTAAAGGAGAAACACTTACCAAGAGCTGATTTGACCCTCTGTCTATAAGCACCTGGAGAAAGAGAAGAGAATATCTGTATTTTTATTCATTATTGTATTACATGCCTTACGGGAGTCTGTCAAACATCAATGTTGTAATTCTCCAGCCGCATCTGTCTTCCTTTCCCAAAATTAATTATCTGCAGTAATGAAGTCTGCAGAACATGAGCTCTGATCCCTGGGAAATACTTCTAGCCAAGGGATGGAAATGGACAAAAAGTACTAAGAACTTTGTGAGAAAGAGGTTTACAAAAAAGATTTGATTGTCTCCTAGATGCCTGGGGTCCCACCTGGCCCACGTGGGGATGGCAGCTATTGCTTACTTTTTGCTTCACATATTTCTCTAAATCGCTTCCCTCTACAGAACAAACACTGCAAGCTCCTTTTTTCCTTTGTTTTATTTCCTCGGGGTTGTTTGTTTTTTGGTTTTTTTTTCCATTTGGTTGGCTTTTGATGTTTGGTTGGGGGGAGGGAAGGTTGTGGTTTTGTTTAGATTGGGTTTTGTTTGTTTGGGTTTGTGGTTTTTTGGTTTTTCTTTTGTTTTGGGGTTGGGTTTTTTGTTTGTTTTGGGTTTGGGATTTTTGTTTGGTTGGGGTTTTTTTAATTCCTTGTTAGAATTTATTATGGAAGTATGCTGTTGGAAAAGAAGGAAAAAAACCTTACCTCTTACAGGAAAACTCCTGGACTTCTCGTTATCTAACACAAGGAAAAGGGACAGATTAGAGTCATACAGTCAACATTGTTATTTTACCCATGTGCAAATCCAAAAACTGGACCAAGTGGGTGCTGGGCTTCAGGTGATGATTTTTTTTTTCCCTCCTGTTAAAGGGCAGGTAAATAGAGAGCCATGGCACATGCAAGACTCCTAGCGATAGAATGCTTTCTTCCCTTCGTTCACTCATTTCTCCACTTCAGAGCTACAAAGTGCAGAATCACTTTGCAGTGGCAGGAGTGCTGAGTAACAGCTCTTACATTACTCCTGGTTAATATTGAAACAAATTATTTTCCATTTCAATAGCAGTGCACATTTCACCACTTCACCTTTTAAAGCAATCCTGTGTGCTCGATTTTGAAAGGAAGCTAATCTCTGAACTCCTGCTTCTGATGTGGCTTCTTACAAGTCACATCACTGTGAAATGTACCTACAGCTGAGGGCTAGTCAATGCTCCATTTACCAGCTTCGGTAGGTTTGTTGGCCAGCTCCATCTGCTGCTGGCCATCAGGTTTGGTGACCACCATGGAAGTGAGTGGCGTAACGAAGCTGTGCTGCAGAGACAGCTCTAAGGCCTTTGCCTCCAGGATTTTCTGTTTCTCTTCTTGTGCTGAAATACTGAAGTCTGTGTTAATGATGAAGAAAAAACAAGCAAACAAACAACAAAACCAAACCAAACAAACAACAAAAAAAAACAAACATGTAGAGACTATGAGCAGGTCCATCTCTTTTTCATATTACTTGTGTCTCAACAGGTGTTTTTTATTGTTGAAGTCTTATTGAGACAACTCAGCTGTTCATGTGCTTGCAATTATGGAGATGCTTAACTATTTGCAACACTGGAGACTATGTATGGCTCAAATACACAAAAATAAGAGACACAAGATCTATGACCTGTCTTATGGACATGCATAGCATTCTCTTTACTGGCTATTGCCATTCATCTATCTACAGACAATATTTCTGGGTATGTAGGAACACCTCAACACAATCATGCAACTCAAATCTATTTGCTAGTATGGTCTTGAAAGATATTTTATGTTATAAGTTTGTTATATATACAAATACATTTTAAAATGTATGTTCTGTATTATGTATATTATGTTTTAATGTGCATATATATAAACAGATATATATCATAAACAGATATATATATATCATAAACAGAAAGGCATCTCATATTCCTCATACAGTAGTGTTGCATTCTTCCAGTATTCTACCTTTTTAATCCTATCTGCATAAATAGTTCTGTTTCTCAGTGTTTTCTGATCATATAAACCATGAATAAGGAGCTTGTGCTAGAAACTGAGAATACAAAACATTAAACAAGCTTACGATTCTTCCAGAAGCTGCTGAATGGTTAAGTAAGCCCACAGTCTCTCTGTGAAATTCTCAAAGATGTAACTTTGATTTTTAAATTCTTGCTCCTTCTCTTTGACATTTGCTTCTTCTCTAAGAATCAAGTCACTAGCATGCTGAAGCAAAAGAAAATTGACCATCAAAAGAACAGTTCCGACTCCTTATATAGTCACATTATTAGCTTTTAAAGAAATCTTTTGGTACCAAAGTGCCTTTTTTGCCATTCAGTTTTGTCCTTTCCCATTGGAAAATGCAATTCCAACCTACCAAGGAAGTGGGTATTTTTGGATATATATATTTCTGGACTCAAAACAGTGTTGAAAAAAAATGAGGTAATGAACTTGTTCTATTTTGTAATTTTTTAAATTAATAATGAAGATTTCCTTTTTCATTCTAAAAATACAAAGCAGTCTCCTAAAAACATATGAAAGGCAAAATGTTACGGTTTTGAACGGACTGAAATTGCTGTTTGCTTATTTGTGGTCATTTTCCAAAGTTTTTCTTTTGTAGCAAATTCAAGAGGGGATAATTGTTTGAATTCTCAAATACTTCTCCTAAAATGGGAAAAAAATGAGTGGGCTAATGTAGAGAACATATCTTGCCCTCAGCAGACTTCCTAGTCTCCTACTGCACCATAAAGGACCAAAGGGACATATGTGTTTCACAGTTAGTAAACTAAACACTTACTGACTGAGCTTTAATTTCTACTGGCAAAAGATCAAGCTTGTTGCTAATTTTCCCAGATACTACAATTTCAGATCCTTCAAAAAATAGCTTGAAATTGTTCTTCGTTAATCCCTCCACAGCATTTTCTGGATAGTGCATTTCAATTTTCATTAATATTGGAGTAGCCACCTCTTGATAAAAGTTCTAAAGAGAAGCAGAGAGAGAGAGAGAGCAAAAATTACTGCACAATTGTGCAAATCAATATCTTAAAAGTCTTAAAATTCATTAAAAGCAAGATGGACTACTGGGACCAAGCAAAGTTTTTTCCTGCAGCAGGGTAAGAATGCTGCAAACCTAGAAAATGCTTGCTCCCAAGGTTCAGCACACCTTCCCCAGCCAGGCTAGGCTGGCAATACCATATAAATGTACTTCCCATGGTAATTCACCTACCCAGGCAGCAACTCCATTATCACCATCCCAACTAGTTTAGTGTTTTGCTTTAGCTACTTTTCATATCTAATTTTTTACGCTTAATCCTGAGGGTTAATCTTTCTCTTTCTGGGGCTGATATTAAGCAAATCTAGTCTCTCCAAACCCTCAAAACAAGTAAAGGTGGCTACCCAAAAGAGAGAATGTCCCAAAAGTTATAATAATCTCTCTCCAGATGGACAAAAAGATCCAGGCTGGTGGTACTGCAGAACTGCTTTGCCTGCAGGTGCCCCAAACCACATGCTGATTTTTAGGGAAACAGCTTCCAATGGTGGTATTTCAAACAGTCAGAAATCAGATCCATCAGATCCAAGAACAGAAGTTTTGCCACCATCACCTGCCCTGGACAATCCTCTTTGCAGAGGCACAGAAATGTGTATTTCCAGGTTGGTTCAAATGCAGCTGATTTGAGTCAGCCTTCAACCATGAGTCATGTTTAGGGTACCACAACCCTCAGATACTCCAAAATTGCCTTCTTCCCTCCCCAGAACTAAGAGATAAAACTGAAACCCAACTCTTCAGTTCCAAAAATATGTGGTTTAGCTGTTAAAACTAGACAAAAGCTGTAGCTAATAGATGGATTTTCTGGCTTTATTTCCTTGGTCCTGACCTGGAGCTGCAAGTCAGCATCAGCATTTTCATATATACGACGTGCTAACCCCCCATTGCTTAGGGCCATTTTCTCCAGGAACTTATAACTGACATCAAACCCAAAGCCAAGGCAGAAAAGAGCATATTTCCCATTGATTGCTTTCTGAATGTTTTCTTGAATTACTTCCATCTTGCTCTCACCTGTAATTGAAACAAAAACATACTCTTGTTTGTTTGGGTATTTTTATTTTGTAAGACTAAAAAGACAGCAGTGGGTTTAATTGAAAACTCTGCCTGAAGTCTTCCAACAATGATTTAGAATCGAATGTTAAAAATACATGGCACAGAATTCCAAACTGGAGAGCTTAGCTCTGCTTTGCATATGGAGTACCAGAATCTGATTCTTCCCTTTAATGACTTTTACTAACTTCAACTCGCGGCACCATGCCTCAATGTTAAGTATTTTACAAGACTACAGCGGTCTGAGCAGGTTTTTAGGACAAAAGGGACAGGGATTACAAGTTAACGTTGCAAGGAATGGAAACGCTTGATCAAGCGCTGGGAAGACAAGTACCATCCATAAAAATTATGTGTGGGAATTCAGAGAAAAATGGGTTGGTTAATGCTGTCGTTCAGTCAAACTGCAAATTAACTCAGCCATGCTTCTCTCGCGGCCCCTCTGTCTGACAAAAGGAAAGGAATTTCACACCATCATCTTATCTCATTTCAAGAGCTGCTGACGGCTGTGTATAGATTGCTTCTCTATCAGCATTTCCATGCACTGCCACTGCCTGTAGCAATATCGTGGGAGCAGCTCAGATTTTTCGCTTTCAGCCTGCTTTGCCCACAGAAAGGCAGCCTGTGAGTTGATGCTACTTGTTTATTTGCCTGTCTCTCAGCCCCAGCCAGCTTGTGGGCGTGTGGTGTGCTCAGAGATGTGGCGGTGCACAGCAGGCAGCATCAGGATCTGAATTTTATTAAAAACCTGAAACCAATAAACTGACCCCGAAGAAGTACAGATCTCACTATTGAAAAGGCAGACTGATCTTATTAGAAGGCTTACAGCTGAACTGATATCTCAGAGAGGTGCTGGTGTCAGACAACATTTAGACAAAGTCCTATTTGGCATAAGCAAAGTTTGTGTCATTGTATTGGGAGTTACTTATTATTTAATCCAATATTTCTGTCTCAGCCTTCTGGTTTGTACTGTCACATCTGATCACTATTTAGAAGCTAGACATGGAAAAGAATACAAAACAAGAGGCACCTTGAAAGTATCTCAGGTTTGGGACAAGAAGCGTGAAGAAATACATGCAGCACCTCTCAAATGGGACTACACATAATATATGCAAAATATCCATGTTTGAGTTCTGAGTATTTTACTTTCACATTTCAGCTGTGCTTGGAGTACCTCCAGCAATTCCCTTGAGTTTCTAAGCTGGGAAGCCAGTGGTATTTAGCAAACCAGTTCTCAGCTAAAGGGCATGGAGCCATGGGCAGGCAGGCTCTGCTAGCACTTAACAGCCCTTGCCAGAGCCCTCTCACAATCATCCCCTCAGTAAGGCAAACCCAGGGAGAGCCCAGCCAGCTTACACCAAAGCTCTGAAACACGAACTGTGTCTATCAGTGTCTGGGATGTGAATGTGAAAGATTAAGAAGATCCAGAAGAGAGAAGACCGAGGTGTGTATTTACTCACCAGAAGTGGACTGGCCATCTGTCAGCAAAATAATCATGGAGACGCTCTTCTCTGGCAGCCTCTCGGCTTTGTCCAGCACGCTGACGGCAGTCAGCAGGGCACGATTGATGTCTGTGCCTGCAACGAGAAAGCAGGCATCACTCACCTGGAAAAGATAATCATGGGCAGAAATCGGTGCACTTCATCTGCAGAGGCTCTGCAGAGTTGTTTAAAGTTTTCTGCAGGAAGTAATCCTTCAGAGAGATGAGGATTTAGAGGTTTAGCCTACTGGGCTTAATTACACTGTATTATATTGCAGTGGCAGTGCTGGAGTATTCTTTTGGGAGCATTTTCCACACATATGTCATGGGAAATACAAACACATCTAGAGCAATTAAAACGTGCTTAAAGAAACACACTGTCATCTGCTAGCCTACATTGAGAAATGTCCCTGAGCCTTATTTAAGAAGTTGAAGAACAGAGCTGGGCACAGGTGAGGGTTGTTGGCATTAGTGCCCAGGATAAGAAAATCTTTGAGAACACTCACAGCATAACGTTAAAGGGAGCAGAGCCTTTTAGGTATCCTTACAACTAAATGGTAAAACAGCATCAAGTGAGTGAGGCAGCAGCTGGAATGCTTCATGACTATTTGACTCCTTTGTTTCTGGACTGTGACTTAGAACTTTGGATACCTTTAATACAAACTAAATGAGCAAGCTGGTGTCAAACACTGAGTGATTTACTATTTTTCTGTAGAAAAAAATGCACTATTGGGAAATCTTCCAGCCATCTTTATTACAAAAATATTAAACAAAGGTCTGTGGCTTGTATGGTTCAAAGAGATGATGTAACCATCTCTCTATATCCTCATACAGTCCCTGATCTGTCCACTCTCATAACCAGCCTTTCTGCACTCACCACTCCTAAGTATTGAAAACTGACTTTGTGGGCACTGGTAGTAGTTCTGTGGCAATATATGACTTACAAAACAAGATTTTTTTTTTTTTCTAAGCAATACATTACATTGTGGTTACAAGCATCTAGATGGTGCCTTGTACCTCCACTAGCAGAAATAGTTTGCACAAATCCTGCAGCACTTGCCACGTTCTCTGGAGTGGCCTGCAGCAAAGAGCTCTTCCACTCCACTACTTTGTTGTTAAAGGTGATAAAGCTGAAACGATCTTTCAGGCGAAGGTCTTGCAAAATCTTCAGCAGGGCATCCCTCGTCTGTTCCAAGGAGAAAACAATCATGCTGAATATTTCTGCTTCTCTGCTGGAATGGGGACTGGAGCTGCAGTGTAATAAAGGGGATCTCTCTACGGTGCAATTCAAGATGCAGCCCAATGCCCTTATTTCATCCTAATGGTATTTTCCAGGACGAGACCATCAGAAATGGCCAATTCACTTAACTCACAGACATAAAAATACATCTGTGAGGGCTGTGGCAGGCTTGTCTGCTACCTAGCAAAGCTACCTACACAGCCATCAGTAAAGGTAAATCAGACAAAGTAGATCTTAGAACTTCATTAAAGAAAAAAAAAAAAACAAAACCACCTGCAAAGACAGAGACATTCCAAGTGCTCTCTGCCTTGCTGTTTGATACTCCTGAGAGCAGCAGTATCAGAGAATACCGCTCTCAAATAGTTTAAATCCATGCAGACAATTTCACTTATTTCCGTATGCCTGAAAAATTTTGCCGTGCACAAAAGCAGCCTGTGTTTCCAAACTGGAATTCAAAGTCACCTCTGCAAAAGGGGCTGCTGTGTGCATGCCTGATGCGAGCTGAGGCAAGTACTTGGAGTTGACTTACCTGTTCGATTTTCTTGCCTGCCATGGACCCGCTGCGATCTATAACAAAGACGACATTTTTGGGTAACGCTGGCATTTCGTGGGGTGCAAAATAATGCACAAAATACCCATTGACAATCTGAAAGACAGAGTGTGAAATCAGCTACAAAATTATATCTAAAGAAAGAAATAATGCTGCATAACATTCCGGCGTAGCAAGAAGGGAGCCGCATGCTCAGTGTTCTGTCTTTCTATATAAGCCCAACAGAAGAACTATTAAAATGTATTTCCTAGCTGGAAGCAAGACTATCTGTAGAGAGCAAAGTACAAGAGAAGAGCTTAAATAAATAATTTCTATATATACATACACACACATCGTATGCCTCAGTGTCATAGGTATGCTTTTACCTCTTTATTATCACCTATCAGGGCATCTCTGCTCATTGACTGACAGCCATCTTCTAGCACATCCATGTATACTTCATTATTGCAATGATATGGAAAATGATGTACTTTATTGCTTAGGACATACATTGGTCCATCAATATTTTAAAGTTCCTGCTCTCTTTAGTTATGCCTCAGTTGTCACCAAAGACAAAAGAAAATCCAGCAGTCATTTTCATAGTCATTAATCACATTCCTCTAAACTTCATTTACCATGAATAGACCTTAGATCAGCCAAAACAATTACAGCAAAGAATGTAAAGAGACATCTAAAAAGTGGTAATACAGATTTGGTATTGAAACAAACTTTGAAAGATTGATTTTTTTTTTTTTTCCAGGAATGATCCATTCTTGCAATGTGTCTGGTGTTTGACTGCACATCACTATCCATTCTTGCTGGGTTCACGGAAGCAGCTTTTCCTGTCATCCTCTTGGTGTTTCTAAGTAAATGTTCCTGTTTTGCTGATTGCACTTCACATCCAGACCTATTTGTGACTTGAAAGCATTTTAATTTCTATTTCTTTTTTTACCTGTATATCACCTGCAGTGGCACCTCTCTTAACATCATAACGCACAACAAAATCACCATTTAGGAGGTTTTCATTGAGTTCAGGATCTGTCTTCTGTTGATCTACAGTTGGCTTAAATAAAATATGAGCCTGCAAAGCAATCAGAAGATAAAATTTAAAAACAATATAACTTCAAGGTGCCACTGGCAGCAACATCTGGAAGCTTCTGCTTTACCTTGGTCTCGGTCTGTACTTTGGTGAGTGCCTTGGTTAGCTCATTTGTCGTGAAGGTGCTGTCTGTCTCCAAAAAGCGTATGCCCTGGGGCTCAAAGATGTGCACATCAATCTGACAGCAGAGAGGAAGTCAGCATCAGCATCTCAGAGGAAACACAGCTGTGCCCTAAAACCACTTTGCTGTTCCCTGCCCAGCTCTCACCAGGACAGCAGCCCACCTGGAAGTGTGTAACAAGTTGCTTTGGTCGGACCTTGATCAGCAGCTCAAATTTCCCCAGCTGCCGCTTCAGCAGCTCCTCATACATCAGCTCGAAGGTGACTTTGCTGGCAGCAGCAACGCTGATGGATATGTGAAACTGCTCCAGTTTTCTGCCTGTGATTCTGGGGTAGGAGAGCAGAGATTTACCTTCTGTGGGGAAGGCATGCTTGTGGTGACCAAAGTTTATGAAATGCACTAAATAATGGCCAAGGGGCCGCAAGGAATAAATAAAAATCAGTAGGAGTAAATCTTGGTCACAACAGAGAAGGGCTTTTCATTGCAGGCAGTATTGTATACAGCACAGACCTTACATTGGCATGCCATGGGCACTGCTTACGCAAGCTGAGAAGTGGAGCAGAAATCTCTGCATGTTCCAGATGGGGAAATGCAAAGTAAATACACCTCAGAAGCCTGATGTCTGCTTGAGTGTCATGGTCCTCTGCATTTGTGGGGAAGCACACTTAAACACCAATCATCATCCCAGCCTAGCAAGGTGCTCTCATGTGACAGCAAGACCCAGGCAACACTAAACAGTGACACCTCCCACTGCAGCCCTTTGCAGACCTAGGCATAAATTGTACAGAGAAGTGAATATACAGACACATAGATCCATCACATCTCTCCCAAGACTGCTTTACACACTCAGCCCTGCTGAGAGGTGGCTGGCTCCAGGGTTCAACCTGTCCCCAGCCAAAGGAGAACCCAAGGAAGAGCAGCCTTGCTCAGGACAGCAATGTACCTGACGAGGCCAGCGCCCTGCCCTTGTGAGACCGCAGTGTCATATTCCTTTTCAGCAGAAGTTTTCTCCTTTATTATTCCTGGGTATACTTTGCCATCCATGGACCTGTTTGGTTACCATAAAAAAAAAAAATATATTGGAAGGAAAACATTGGGGAAAAAACCAAGAGGAATGTTGCACTACAAGGCCCTTGGGACAAGAGGAGAGGACATTCTTTAGCTCCTACATCATTCCACACACAGAAGGGTGCCAAGAGCCACCACCACAACACAGTGTTCCTCCTCAAAAATCTCAGGGAGGCTGAAGCAGGAGAAACAACCACTGAGCATGTTTGAGCAGGACCACCCTGTGCAGCAGGCAGCCTAGCCCTAGCCCTGGGCACATTGATTCTGTTTGGCTGCCTACTACTTCACCCCACAGAAAATTCACTACAGGAACCTCCAGAGCTCAGCTCTTTGTGCTTTTTGCTCAGCACCACCTGCTAAGAAAGACAAACAACCTGCCCCAGACCCCAGAGCTGCCTCCTCCACCGCACTGGTCCTACATGGAGAAGTTGGTGATGAAAGCTGTCTTGGGTAACTCCACTTCAAAGGTCACTTCTCTGGATTCATTAGCTCTGTTGACAATTTTGCTGTTGATGATGGTGTGAGCAAATCGTGATGTGACCTTGGAGTCCACATGGAGCTTGTAGATTTCAATACCATGCTGGAAAAAAAGAGTAAACAGGTTGAAAGAGAGCCACCGGGGTTTTGCTACCAGGTAGTGCAACTGGAAAAGTTTAATAAAGGAATAAATGAACTCTTGGAAGGTCCAGCCAGAAATGGGGAGGAGAATTGTTCATGGCCAGACTGACCATCTGCTTATTCACTTCTCTGCAGCTGTGACCACAGCCCCACACAGATTTGCAACTCTGCATCTGCATGCTGTCATTCCACAGAAAGTTTCTGTTGAGCCCTTTTCTATGGTCTTCCCTCTTTGGTGGTGGTGTTTGAAGCAGCTGCTGTGTCACCCCAATACCTCATCTAAGATTACCCTGAGAAAAAAAATCAGATGCCTCTTTAGTGCTCAACCCATGGAAGAAGACCTGCTAGCTTTTGTGAAACTATTTGTTTGCTCTCCCAGCTGTTGCCTTTGCTGCATGTTTTTCAGCTTGATGCCTGGTGTCATATGTGATGTTTAACAGATCTGAAACCCTCTGTGGGCCTCCAACCCCTCGCTGTTGCACAAACATGGATGCCCTTTGAGCACTTGTGTTTCTCCTGGTCTGGTGCTTTCAGGGCTTCTGGTGCTTAAGGGAGGAAGGCACCATTCTGAAACTGCCTGGGAACAACCCAGGGAGCAACTGGACTGGGAACTCCCTGGAGCAGCTGCCTCTGAACATCCACCTTTGGCATTTTCAAGCCCTACCTGTTTCAGCAGTGACACTAAGAAGGGCAGACCTGGACATCACCATTCTCACAAAAGTCCAATGGTTCTTTAAAATAAAAAAAGCTCAGCATCAAAGCAGATCATCACACTTCTGTTTTCACTTCTCCAGCCTTACGAATCTTTGAATGACTAACTGCTCTTGAGTCATCTTGACAGTTCATCTATCAACTGATGGGATCCACTGGCCTCTTTGTAGTCAGAGCACTAGCTCCAACTCATTCAAAATGCAAAATTTAATCAAGATAAACATGGCCATGCAATACAAAGCTGTGACTAGAGCTCTGTGGTTGGGCATCAGTGCAGGAAGTTCCTCAGCCAACCCCCTGTGAATAGTGGATGGTTGAGGTTTTTTTCACTATACGTTGTCAGAGCATATTCCATCTTGTGACGCCTACCAACAATCCAGGACAATGAGATAAACCTCAAAAATATACATTGAGAGAAAAATTTTCCAGTCCTGGCAGTTTAGTTGCCCCTTTCTGCCCATGCCTCTCTGCTGTCCACTCCCAGCTGAAGCCCTCCCTACCCAGGCTGGAACTGTCTCCCCCAAGAGCACAGCTTCCCACAGACCTTCTGAGTGCCTCCAAGTCCTTCTGCTCATGATTGCTACTCTGCCATGCTCAAACCTTCCTGTGGCATGTTTGGAGGGAAGACTTTACCACGATTGTGGAGCTGTGAGCCCAGAGCCTCATTAGAGCAGTGCAGACACATGGTGGCCATTGTTGCCCATGAAATAGGCTTCTGGCACAGGAGAAGCTTCCCCTGTGCAAAATATTCCCTGTGAGAGATCCACGCCATGCCACATGCTGAAAGGATGATGTGGGAATGAGGGGTGGGGACCTGCACTCCTGTGCCTGGCCAGCCCCAGTAGCATTTTAGGCTGTGACCAGCACAAATAAGCACACACAGCATGGTGAGGGGCTTCATAGTGCCCTTCATGAAGGAGGCAGAAGAGGACTAGCCCCAGATGTGTACCCAAAAGCAGCAGGGAGCAACTTAACAGCTGCTTGCCATGGCACCACAGGTCCTTACAGAACATCCACAGCTTCTTGCAGTGCCCTGCCCTCTGCCACCCCTGCAGCCTCCAGACCTGTCTCTGCCTGTCAGAAACCCACCTGCACTTTGGTTGTATATCATGCTGTCCTGAACAGATGCAGTGGAAATTAAACCCTCCAAGCACAAGGCTTCCTTCATCAATCTAATGATGATATTTTAAAAATACAACCAGTCCCAGACACCCTGAGTTGTTACAACACACAGTTTACTCCACCAGACATTATAAGTAGCTGTCTACTCCCTTCTTTTCTGTCCCATATAACTTATGAAATGCATGTCAGAAACCTCCTGGCACTGCAATGGTCCTTGCTACAACAGCACCCACTGACCAAGCTGAACCTTCAAACTTGGTATCTTACGTGCCTGGGGAAGAGGGATCCTCAGCCTGATCTAGCTGAGGATTCCTCTGCTTGCTGCAGAGGGGTTGGACTAGATGATCTTTGGAGATCCCTTCCAACCCAGACCATTCTATGATTCTAAGAGCATGATCAGACACATCTGCAAATGCTTTTCCATCACATTTGTGATGTAAAATCCCAAACAGACAATCAAAAAGGCCTTAAAAGACCTGAGAGCTCTGAAATCATGACACGATACACTTGAGGCTCCACAGAAGGTGGTTACCAGCAAAGTTACCTATGTTATTTGTCCACTTACCACAATACCACTGGATCATCAGATGAGCAAATAAGATACTGTTAAAAAAATAGAAAACAGAGCAAATACCTTTTGAGCAATAGTTTCTGCTAATACTATGAGTGAGGAAAAGACCAAAGTGAGCAATGTTCTCTCCTCCATTTTGGAAAGAGCAGATTTTCAGATGAAAACCTGGTTTATGTTAATGGGTTAATGAGTAACTTGCACTTGAGGATATTATGCAAGCTTTGAAGAGACCCAGAAATTTAATATTTACACATCAAACACAGGTAAAACTTGGACTCAGCTAAAGTTTACTTGTCCAATGGATCATTGCTGTTCAACATTAGAATTGCAAATGTTTCATATGGCGTAAAGTTAAGAAAAGTTTAGGTTTTCTTCTAAATTTAGATCTCCCTGTGGCAAACCAAATCCCATAGGCAGATGCAGCTTGTTGCACAGACCAGTTCATTTTTAGATGCTTGGATCTCTACCATAGCCAACAGTAATAACTGGAAGGGGCACATCCTTAATGTTATCTCGAGCACAGCAGAGTTTTGGAGATCACCAAGACATGCAACCTCCACCTGACATTTTACAGCTGGTGACTTCTTCAAACCTTGTGTCTCCCTGCTCAATGGGCCCATGAGAGGTGTGGAGCAGCTTCTTGAAACATCACTTTTTGTCTCCTCTGACAAACCATAATCCTCATTTGTCAAACAGCGAAGTCAGTTGTGGCTTCTCCTTAGCAAAACAGTAGAAACCAAGGAATCAGACTTTGCCTGGATTCCCCAGGAAGAGAAGTTCCAAGTCAGCACTCTGTGTGTGTGCGTATGCAAGTGTATGAAGAATAAACAAATCACCTCAAACCCAGCACAACAGCTGCATGGTAGCATATCTGGCTTTGTCAGGCCCTAACAGCTGAAACTTATCCAGCTGGGCACTCTGCAAAGCTGCCTTCAACCCACACACTCGATGGGGCTTTTTGCGCAGAAGTTTTTTGTGTCAGGAAAGCTTTGCACCTGAATTTATCTGCAAGCTAAGTGTGATGACTCTTTTCACCTCCTCCTTTACTGTAAAATCTTAATCCACAGGGACTTCAAGCAGTAATTGTGAAGTTTTTGCTGGTCAAGGACTGGCTCATAGCCCTGGAAAAATAAATTCTCTTGCAAGTTCACTTTTCTACACAAGTAATTATGGAGAGTATTATACTAACGTAAGTCCTAAAACGCAGGCTCGCTCCTGTGGTGTTTATGTAGCCTCCTGATGCAAGACAGCTGGCATAACTACTTAAAAGATATTTCTCCATCCTAGCAGTTGTAGTCTCTGCCTCTTCTATAAAGCATTTCAGAGACATTGTGGGGAAAAAAATGGGGTTTAGGCATTGGGGTAAACAGGCTCTGGGAAGAATCCATTTCAAAAATTCTTTTCTTGAGCTCTAGAACTCAAGATGAGAAACAGGAATCAGGGAACAAACTGTCACAAGCCATTGCTGCACTGTATGTCCAAGGTACCTCTCCAGGGCTCTCTTGGGTCATTGGAAAGCTGTCAGCAGGCTTCATTTGTTTGCTTGCTCCCAGTGCAAGACAATAAACCATTTGAATTCTTGAAAGTATCAACAGGACATGAAGAAGAACATCCTCCAGGGCTGTAGTTCAGAGGACCTGTTAGATGTATGCAGCCACTGGTTCCTGTGTGCATTTACATGAACATACATATGTATATGGGCAACCAGCCAGTGCTAAGAGATGAGAGCTAGGAAGATTCCCTCTCCTCCCCAGCACAAATCAGATGGAGGCTGAATCCTGCCCTACCACAATGATTTCTCTGCCTGTGTGTCCTGTGCTGGCAGCTCTGGGGTAGCAAACAGCCCTTTCTCAACTAAACCTGCAGTCTGTCTATGCTAAGACTTTTTCATATTGCTTTCTGACAGCATTTCCCCCCCTTGTAACTCCATTGTATATGATGTCATTAATTGTCCCAAATCAGCAGAAAGATGCTGTGGAAATACATGCACCTGTGTTGCTTCTCTGCTATTTTACAGAGTGTCCAAGTGGAGAGCATGCTTCCCGTGGCCTCAGATTTGTGAGGAGATGCTAATGCAGGGCTCTGTAATTTGTTACTTTGACAGACATTTACAAGTCCACCACAAAGAGTCTGTTGAGTACAGCCTGGGCTTACAAGGCTTGTGCTTTTAGTAACTTGTGTTAAAAAGAAACTTGACTTCTAGTCAGACTGTTTATACAACTTGCAAAAACTGTGTTGTTTATAGCAGGACATGTAAATATGTCTATTTTAACAGAAAAAAAAAATTGTAAACTCCTGTTCATACTGATTAACCTCTACAATGCATGTTACACTTTAATCCCTTAAAATACAGAAGATTATACACTTAGCAGTCTAAGATCCCCAAGAGCCAAAGCTTTAGCTTCAATTAAGTGGATCTATCATCTGTTTTTTAACACCCACATGTAAAATCACATGGATGTTAAAGAGCTATTTTAACTGCACAGATTTCAGCTGTGTGGTCAGCTCTGGCCTGCCTCTGAGCACCTAGGGAAGCTGTGAAGTCTCTCACACATCACTTTGTGCCTTGCTGAAGCAGCTACAGGAAAATCCTCATGCTCAGCCTTGTCCCCAGACTTGAGCACCCTGTCCTGTTTCTGCACAACCCACCATTGACAGCCACCCCCACTGCTGTCCAGTGCCTGCTGCTGGTGGTGGGCACCAATCCTGCACTACTCAGGGCTCCTTACCTTGAGCAATGAACATTGCAAGTCTGTGGGACACAGATGTTTCTATGCTTTGCTAAAGTGGCACCAACACACCCAAAGCTGGATCTGAAGCAGAGCATTACTACCTCTCCTGCTACCCAGTCTGGCAAATTTGCAACATTCAACCCCTTGCATTTACACAAAAGAGAGCACTAACAACATTTCACCCCACTTGTTCCTCTCTGGTCTTCTAATTATCAAGCAACCTCCTGCCAAATTCTCATCACAGATTAAGGAGGGTTTATTAAACCTGATTTGAGGACAGCTCCAGTGTTACGAAAGATGGAAACTTTTTTCCCCACTGTGTTGTGCTTTTAATCTTCAAAGTTCTGGATAGGGTCTTTCTCAATTACCTGTGAGGAGCCTGGGCCTCGTGGAGAAACAGTGTCCAGCAGCAACAGAAGGCAGGGTCTTGGCTGCAAATAATCATCTTTGAAAGTGACAGAAATGGGGCAGGGCTACACACCAGTTATATCTTTAATTTCTTAAGGACCACCCCCTCACCCCCCTTTAAACACAAAGCTTTGCAGCTGCCTTATACACACCTGCCAGCTTCGAGAGACTGGGACACAAAAGGCAAAGATGATATTCTTCATGGGGCACGGAGACCTCCTATATCACTTTTACCTCTTAATCAGGTCTAGCCTGTGCAAAATTGAATGAATCCTTTAAATAAAGGTGGCACCTACCTCACCATCCCCAGACACGCTGTCAGAAACGGGCGGCGGGAACGAAACACGGCAGCTGCCAACCAAGCAGGGGACTGTCTGTGCTTGAGCACAGAGCTCCAGCCGAGGGGAAATACTCTCACGTGCAACCTCAGGGGGAAACAGGTTTGACATTTAATGAAGCAAAATCAACATCTGAGTTGCACAAAGCTGTTTCCACCCAGCGTGGGCTGGATGCAGAGAGCACCTGTGTGGGTCGTTTGCCTCTTCAGTCGGGGAGAGCATGGCCCCTGCGCTGCCCTCATCCTGCCTCTCGCTGCGTCCAACACAGCCTCCAGCATCTGAGGAAGAAGCTGCCGTGGAGTGGGCAGAAAGCCCTCGGCACAGCGGCACACAGACCGCCTGGGACCCTGACTCCCAGCGGGAGCTGCCTGTCAGTAAGCCATGGGCCTGCTGCGCTGAGGGCCGTGAGGGGCAGTCCCGATTGGGAGAGCTGGGGCCGAGGAGGCCTCCAAGGGCAGTTAGGCGGCAAAGGCCGTGAGGGGAGGGGACCATCCCCCTGCGCCACCGCCCGGGCCTGAGAGGCTTCACCTGAGCACTGTTGCAGTCAGCAACGATTTGCGTGAAGTCTCCAGGTTTCTGCAACACCTGCAACCTTTGTCCAGCTTCTCCTCAGTCACCCCTTGGCAGGGGCACAGCGTGAAAAGACTGCACTGACATTAAACCTGTGTCACTGGGACGTTTATTCTTGGTGTCTGGGAAACCAGATCACAGCTCGTAATGCCCAAGTGTCCACAGGATTAATCTAAGCCTAAATCGAAATTAGTCACCACCATGTGCCAAAGCTGTGTCCAACAAACTTTTTTTATTAAACCATTATAACAAACTCTGTTCAAGACGTAGAAAGAAGGCACATAGTAGAAATTAACACGGAGGTTGTACCCTTTGACATGAGTCTATTGCCCACTTAATGACTTACAGTGGAAATTAACTACTTGGGTCTACAGTGACATTAGTGCCAGGGGCAGAAATGTGGGGAAATATTACAACAATCATCTGGGAGAGACACATCCAGCTCCGCTGTCAGCCAAAGACACTTTTTGCTGGCTCATCTTTCGGCTTCTCAAAGACTGTTTCTTCTCCTGTCCGGGCCCGGCTGAATATAGAGGGTGCTGCAGAGCCCATTTGTTCTTGGGAAAGAAAACCAGGAGAGGCAGTCAGTGAAGCTGCACACCAGATCTGCGTTCTAGAACTAGTGCTGCTGAAATACATAGGTACACATTTGACAAATGTTTCATTCATCCAGCTTCCCACAACTAAGGCACAGAGCTCCCATCCCAAGCATGAGGCAGCTGACAACACCTGTAGCTGGTTGCTGCTATGGATTGTTCCAAAATCCCTGCAGGTACATTAGAAACTTGAAAACTACTGAGGTTCAGGCCATTTTGCTGAGGAGGAGTTAAAATTAATCACTTTTCCTTATATTCTCCCATGGGTGGTAGAAAACCACCACCAAACCAGTGTATCAGGGGTATTCCATTCAAGCAGTCGCTCTTCTGTCTCCCACCTTCTGCCCTTTAACCCCTCCCTCCCTCTTCACCCCCTCATCCCCCATTCACGCAATTTCTGCTTCATCTGAAATGTGAAATTCACCTGAGAAGCCACAAATCCCCTAATCTATGACTAAGCCTCCAATTTTCAGTTTGGGCAGTCACAGTGGACATTGATTACCCCCTCCCCCCAGCCCAGGCTTAGTTTGAACCTGGTTCAGAAGGCAAAGTCAGGGCTCTCTCCTGCTTTGCCCAGTCAGGGAGAATGATGGCTCCAAGCAGAGCTGTCTTGGCTCCTCTCGGTGCTGTTAAGATGATGGATGCAAAGTCTCTGCACAGCCCGGCCAGGATGGGTGAGCACACTGCAAGCTGCTGTTTCACCCTTTCACTTGAACAGAGCAGTGAAATAGCTGTTCCACTTTGTGAGACTGCTAAATGGTTTGTGTCAAGGAGACTTACCACACTGCTTCATCACTTGGTAGGTTTTGGATTTAATTTCCTGGTTTTTGGAAAGGTTTCCTCTGGCTCCTTTGAGGTCTTCTTCCTTCACTGGAGGACGCTTCTTTTTCACAGGGGCTGGCTAAGAAACGTATTGCCCACACATCAGCATCTTGTGTTTAGAAGCACAGGGAACACAGACTTGCTAATACTCCACCAATTCCACTTTTGGAGACTATACGCTCAGGTACACCCCAGATCTTTCCACAACCATAACTGCATTGCCCTTCCCAAAATCTGTTGCCACTGTCACTGTTCTGAAAATGCCTTCTGCTTGCACTGCTTTGGAAAGAGACAGTGGATTACTTAGCTAAAACAAAACAAAACAAAAAAAAACAACCCACAACCAAAAAAACCCCACAAACAAACAAACAAAAAGGTCTGTGTCTGGCCCTGCCCAGTCATTCTGCAGGTACAGACTGGTAATTCCATAATCCACACTATATGGGAAGGAAAATTCATGTTTCCTTCAATCCTAAACTGTGCTTGTGCCTCAGTTTTACTCATCGCTTCTTTGGGAAATTGGCCAGAGACCAACCAAACCAAGTCTGGCTTGGTTTAGTTGAAACAGACTTCACGCTTGAGCCATTACTGATCTTAAAATTTCCTGAACAAAAGTATCTGAGCATTTACCAGGGTTATCTACATGCATGACCTGAACACATCTGAAACACTGGACTCAGGTCCCAAAGAAGGAGAAAGAAATCTAGTACAGAAACAGATGCATCATCAGGTGGTGCACTGCAATGTCCAAGGGCTGATCAGTTTACAGATTGCTTGCTAGAAGAAAAATCAGGATAATATTGGTTCAGATCAGCAGTCTGCACCATTAACAGTCCCTTTCTGGTTTACTCTTTCAAGCACAGATTGCCAAGGTCCCACCAGGCAGTGTGCAGGGGCACAGGAGACACAATTAAAAATAATAAAATCCCCCCTGCCAACTGTAAGAGATTTGCACCAAACCATCAGTAAGAAACTTTTCTGACCATTTCTACATGCACAGGACTGCTAAAACCTGGGTTCTGGCAGCAGTGGAGCCCACATGCATTTCTAGGCACCACCTCTAAAGCTAAAAGTTCTGGAAGGAAACCAATCACTGAAGGTCTGCAAATGGCTGGAGGAGTGAGTCCCAGGGGGCCTGCAGAGATAGCACATGCGTGCCTGGCTCTGGTCAGGGGTAGGGTGGCTGCACTGGAGCCTTCAGCATGTTTTCTGACGGCTGTAAATTCCTGGGAGCGCTCAGAATAGCTTGCTGCCAATCCCATGTGTGTGTGTTGTGGGAAACAAAACATTCACCAGATCTCTGGGGAAAACACCCTTGAGTAGCCAAGGCAAGCAAGGGGAATGTGTGGTAGCAACCCCTTCAAAATTCACGACAGCTTTCGGTCACCAGCTGGTTAACCATCCCTACAGCCAGGTTCCATTTATCTGTAATGAAAACTGGTCTGTGATGGGAAGAATCCCTCATGCCTATGGTGTGGTCCACAGGCAGCCAGTACAGACCCATACTGGCTCCAACACAGAAAGAGAAAAAAACCCTTCCTTATTTTCTTAAGAGGAATACGAAACCGGCCAAGGTCTTTCACCCATTACTGGCAAGAGACAATATACTGCCAGGCTTCTTTCAGCAAGCCAAAAGACCTCTTGGGGACAGATTAAAGAAAGAAGGCACTTGGGATGCACCAAGACCCAGGCAGGCTGAGCAGAAGCATTGGATATCACCAAGTTATTTTAAAATAAAATCTCTCATGCTTTGATTACAGGTGGATTTTCCAGCAGGACAGCTGCTGTGGATTAGTTGGCCCCCAGCTAAGAAGCAAAGTAGCTAGCTACATGGGAAGGTTACTGAGAGCCACAGAGGTGAGCCCTGGACTTGCCAACACAGGCAGCTGCCAGCCCTGCAGCCGCTAATTGCTCCCAATACAAATGCATTTGTAAGCAGGGTTTGCCGGGAGCCATTTCCAGCTGGCACAGCAGTGCAGCCTGAGCGTCACCTCCCCGTCCCGAGTCAAAAAGCGTTGGTTCTCAAGACATGTGACTGGTTAAGTTTCCTTTCTTTGAGGTAAAGAAAATAAACCAAACTGAGTTACTCTGTGTAGTCTTGTACCCTCCTTGTGTTCTTACTCCTCAACCCACACACCACAGAAAACTGATGCTGGGGGCGGGGGGGGGGGGGGGCTGCCAGGCACGTGTAGCTTGTGTTGAAAACACACTCACGTGACAATCTCAACCTTTCTGAGCTAATTTTAAGATCACTTTGAAACAGTGATTATTGGGGAGCACAGTAAAGGCAAACCACTAGTTACAAACTGAACATAGCAGTGTGCAATACAGGATTCCAGTCTCAAATATCACATCTTAACAGTAATAAATTTCAGTCACGCTTTCTCCTTTTCCTGTATGATAATGCACTAAGCTCTACACAGCAGCACACTTCAGTGTAGCCACAGCCTTTCCAAACTACTGCCAAAATTTAAAATCATTGTCTGAGAAAACATGCTGGAAAAGCAGAAGTCACCCCTGTAAAACGTCCCAAAATAGAGCAGTGAAAATGTTTTTCCCCTTCCTACATAAATAAAAATATTTATGGTAACCCAGAACATTAAGAAAGTAATTAATTAAGCACATGGAAGGCAGCTTGTTTTGCTTCTCCACCAGATAACCCCTCCTAACTTGTTAAAATTATAAAGGCAGAGTGTTTAAATATTTCAACATTATCAGACAAGAGCAGAAAGCTGAATGCACTGGTTAACCAGAGCTCATAAGCTGTTCCAAGCAAGCCATCTAAACCAGTAACACGTTTGCTGGGCAGCCGGCTCCGAGGAGAGCCAGCCTGGGCCAGCTCCCCCCATACCTGTGACATAACTGCGGTGCTCACTCGGCCGGAATCCCTCCAGAGGTCGCTTCCCGGCTTCGATTCAATCCAGGCTGCGCGCTCTGCGGACGCCTGTTTTTTTCCTCGGCTTATATAGAGCATCTAGCATGAAGTCACGAGCTGGGTCATTTTCCCAAAGCAGAGCCAGGCCGATCCAGGTTGGGAGAGGCTGCTGCTGTTGTGCCATGGTTTATTCTTAGCCATGACTCGGGTATGCAGTATTTACCGCGCCCCGCGCCAGGGGATGGAGGGAGCGGGGGGCTGACGAGAGCAGACAGCTGTGGCAGCCGGGCCGCGGCGGGGAAGCCCAGACCCCTACCAAAACGGCTTCCCGGGGCGCCTGACGCCGCTCCATTTAGAACTTCGAAAGGCAAAACTTTGTTATGGACACGACAGTGACTGAATCTTCTTGATGGGGGGAGCACGTGCGCTTCTTTCTCAGTGCAGCAAAACACACGTTCTCTAAGATGATGAAAACCTAACACGCAGTGCAAAGCCTTCTGCCCCAAATTGCTTCTGCACAGGGATCTTTAACAGAGGAGCACTTTGTGTGTTTTGGGGAGTTAATAAAATAGGGTATGGCGTCACCTTCACAGTTCTATTACTTAAGTTGCTCTGCTGCTGGCTCTTCTGCAATTAAGAGTGTAAAATCAGTTTCTACTCACAGCAGTATTAGTAAATCGTTTCACCTGTCAGACGTTTAGGAATGGATTACTCAGGAATAAATTTACTGTTCCCCACTGTACAATGTAGACAGGAGCAAAACCTTCTCTAGCAATTTTAACATTTGTTCTCTAAACACATTTTATTGAATAGGAAAAAACCCAAACCAAACCGCAAACAAAAACAACCCCAAACAAAAAAAACCCCACCAACCACCACCACCCCCCAAAAAAAAAAAAAACAAAAAAAAAAAAACCCACACAAAAAAAAATGCCCCCCCCCAAAAAAACCAAAAAACCCCACCCCAACTTACAACACTAAGAATAAATTCTATTTTTAATTACCAGGAGTGGATTGCATGATGGGTTAACTCTCTCTCTCTCTCTCTATATATATATTTAACATCAGTTCTTTGCATTGCACAAATCAATCAGCTTCTAAGCCTGCACTCAACACCTACAAAGAACCAAGAGTCCAGCCAGGTATGCCAATATGGACAAGCAGAGTTGTCAGACCTCCAAAAATCTTTTACTAGAAACATCAACCATTGTAGTAGCAGACATCCCATGTCTTTTCTCAAGCTGTCTGTGTTTTGCTTAGGCTACAGAGAAAAGCACAGGAGGTGCAATAAAACTGGTATTTTTCATGATGAAACCATTGCATCAGTTCCACAGCACCAGTGCTGTATCACCAGGGCTATGGGATTTGTCATCTCTGGACTGTCCCCCAGGCCACTGGCTGCCCATTCTGCTCTTAAGCCTGTAAATGCACAGGTCAGGGAAGGAGTCATACAGGCAGACCCAAACCATCCTTCTTTTTCTTATAGGGCTTTAAGTTGGTCAGTCTACACAGGTCTTCTTCAATGTCCGATTCCTCCATCCCTTCATCTGCTGAAATGAGCACCTTAAAGGTAATGATGGCTTCTAAGTAACATGGGCCAAAGTCACACTCTTTCTTCATTCTCAGATGTTTTTCCACTTACAAAGTAACTCCTCTCCTCCCTTGCCACGATGTTTCTATGCCATCCCACAAGGGTTACTATTCTGACACTATTACAGTAGGACAGTAACATTCTGCATGTTTAAAGCAAATATTTAGAATTCAAGACACTGACCTGTTTTTACCTTTCATGTTCTAAAATTGATTCATTTAATTGGTACAACACATTCCTCACTCAGAAGCAACAGTTATTCTTTCATGGCAATTTAATTTATACAAAATCATTATACAAACACAATTAAAACACTTTCAGCTTACATACCATTCAGGGGAGATGAGGCATCTACAGGGGAAGGCAGCATATCCTGAAGTCTCCAAGGCATTCCTCTTAGCCCGGACAATTGTGTTCCCTTTGATCATACATTTCCTAAGCCAATGCTGAACAAGCAGCACAACCATTTCCTCTTAAAGATCATGGGTTACATTCCTTAGAAAAAACACAACCTAAGTCTACAGTTACTTACATGTCAGATTAGAAACCCTGTTCACCTGGGTGAGGTTCTGAGATCAGTTGATTGGAGCATGAATGACAATGAAACAGGATAGGCTCATTTATTCATTAGTGGCTATTAAAAACATAAGTGAACCCTCTTTCATCTTCCACTGCAACATGAAGTGAAGAAAACTCCTTTGCTGAGGAATACTTGCAGCTAAAAAGTATGGTGATGACCATGGAGATTTGACTGACTGTACACATGTCCGATCTCATAGTAGATGCAACTTCTCTTCCAGAAAACTAACATCCCTCAGAGGGCTGACAGGCTTGATAGGTTGAAGGTTCTTCCCTGAATGCCCCTTAAGGATGCAGCAGGCATGGGGCTGCTTGTGGGTAGTAGGTGGGAAGTAACGAAAGTGACAGGCAGACGTGATGGAGGAGTCACAGAGGTAGTGGTAGATCAGCACTGTGCAGGTCCTGGCCAGCAGAACACACTGAGCTGCTGAACATTCACCTTTTCAAATAGAACAAGCATAAAACAAGTGTACAAATCTGTAATAAGTCAAACTTTATTGTAAACCATTATACAAGGTAATTACATCAGATACCTTTAGAAGTTTAAGGTAACACCACTGATTAAACAAGACGGTCCAAAGAGAGGGCAGCAGAATACAGCTGTTGATTTTGCTCACATAGGCTATACTCTGAATTCACTTACAAACAAACTCAACATTCAGGTTGAGACAGATACCACGCAAGACAAAAACACCTACAAAAGAGTCCCTTTTTTAAAGATACTGCAGTTTTACTTTGTAAAACCATAGTAGTCATTTTCAGTAACTGAACCGGAAACTTTACCTAAAAAAGTTTGCACGCCTATGCTGTAGATGTACTCTGACAATGTGGTTGGATTTATTCACTTCCATTACTGTTTTCTCCTGTAAAAAGCACAGCAAAGTTGCAAACATGGGTTAGTCAAGCACAGTGGCAAAAATTCCTTGTGATGCTCAGCTCTCAGCAGAGTGGAGCCCACATCTCCCTCCTCAGGCACAGCTGGGAGCAGAGCAGACGCCTGGGAGGAAGTCACTTTGCATTGCTCTAATTTGCAACTCAGTTTCTGAGTTTTCCCTGAAGAAAAGCTATAGTACATTTTAAGTTAGCAACATTAACATACAGCATTTACCTACTTAAAGTAAGAAGACATGGGGACCTGAACATATTAAAGCTGGAACTTGAAAACAATGTGTCAGACAACCAGGGTTATAAATTTATGCAAATGTGCCACAGGTCAGACGCTAGAAACTGCTAATAGATTGACCATTTGTGGTACAGTCGATCCTTGTTTCTCCTGTAAGTTACAATCTCTTTCTCTTACTTTGGCATACACTACGTCGCTTATTTTCAAACAGAATCACTTTTTTTTTTGAAGCACAGCCTGAATTAAAACTTTGCTATGAGTTGTCCCAAAGTACATTTACCAGGCATAAATTTAGAGTGCCAATCTGAGGATAATGCAAGTGTTTTAATATCACTGGATCAACTCCTTTTAAGTAATGATTTCAGACTATACTGCCAACACATGTCAATGAACGGTAAGACACAATGAAGCACACTAGGCACATACTTCCTTCTCACACCTACGAGTTCTTCACACAAGAGCACTTGTCCTACTTGCACCTAGTGCAAGAATTCCAATTTTCATCTTGCAAAGAGGAAAACTGCCCATTTTATATTGTCCATCTCCTTCTCATAATAAAAACAAATGAAGAGAATGAAAACCCAGGTTTTCTTATCTGTCTAAAGCCATGATTAGAATTTATATCTTAGTAGAGAAAGAGCTGTTTTTCCCCTCTGAAGATAGGCTCCTCCTTTGACTACTGTGGTATTTAAAACATTCCTGTCTCTTTGGCCCATAGTGCTTTACTACATCATCTTGCTAGGCATATCAAAGTCTCACTTCAAGTGACATTTAAGCACTTAAGACAGGAAAAAATTAGGCATTCATATCCCTTTGTTACAAGATACTGCTCCATAGTGCTTTGTACTGTTTTGTACTTGATCAGTAAGCTTGAGGTCTGCTCAAAACAAACATTTTACATGATTAAGGCCATAATTTTATACTGACACTTCACAGACTAAACATGAGACTAGAAATAATAATTTTGATAATTAACTGGGGAAAAGGAAGATAAAGTGAAAGCTCAGTACAGTTAAATTTGTGTGCGCTGCTCGGTTACCTGTGATGGCTGAGGAGGACAGTGGTCGCTGTGCAGTGGTATGGAGCACATAGTGAAATAAAGCTGTTCAACATCTGAAACAGAACAAATCCTACCCTAAACATCATAAATGCTGACATATGCAACAAAGGTCAGTCCTAGCTCTTAAATCCCTTTGGAAAAGTGGGCTGTGAGACTATCCTGTTGATGAAAACAGATTCCTTGAAGTACTGTGCTTTAGGAGACATGCGCCCACCCACCCAGTGGAGACACTCCAGAGAAGATGCAAGTCACACAATCGACAAAAAAACTCCAAAAAAGCCTAAAGCAGAGGCAACACTGATTAGGGACATTTCCCCATCCCCACACCCCCATTTCAGAATAACTCAAGCTTCTGTTGTCGTTAGTTTCTAGATTTGGTCTAAAGAAACACTAGTATTAAGCTTATTGCAGTTATTACATTTCAGTGCACAGTAACAGAGGTCAGTGGCTCAACTAAACTTGCCAAAATTAGGTTTGGTAAAATGTCCCTTCTAGCAAGCTGGACATGCTGAGGTGTACCTGAAGTCTTAGAACACTGTGTTCACCTCAGCAGCCAAGCAGTGAAAAGGAATGCTTGGTACGGTGAAAACGAGAAGGGGAGCGCACAGTTCAGTATTTACTAAGGCCCAGGAACCCCTTTTCAGTGGTCTGGATAATAAATCACGGTAAGACCTAGTAAATCTATAAAAAATGTAAAAAATCTTAAAAAGTTCTGAGCAGTTTTCCAAGGAAACTGTTTGGTTTAAGGCTTGGGACATTTCCGATGTCCAGATACTACAACAGATTTGCAATTAAGGTATGTTGTCACCTCTTTGACACACGGCCTTGTCCTGCACAAGGTTTCACCAAGCAGGGAAAGCTGTCAGAAACAATCACTTGGAAAATAGGCAGAGCCAAAGGATGTCACTGAAAAGATGTCTGCTAGGTTTCAGATCAGCACGTGTTGTCAATTAGCAGAGAACAGACACTGAGAAGCACAACAATTCTGTAGGAACTACTGGATTATACCTCTTGGGGTTTTGGCGTTTCATTTTTTTAATGCTAAAAGGCAAACAAACTTTATGGAAATTAAATAGGAGAAATCTTTTTTGTTTTTAAAACACACTAAATAGAAGATTGTTTGCCAATAAAAACCAAGGGATAGCATGATTTGCAATTGTAGCACAACTGCTTCCATCGGATCATGGCCCCATAGAAGGAAGACTATAAGAAATATTCTCTCTTTTAGGTCATTTGAGAGGTATGCACAAGAGACTTGCAGAAACAGAAACAATTCAAGTCATCCATAGATATTCATTTCACAAAGTAGCAATTTATCACAACGGGTTTTTGTTATACACTAAAGTGCACATTTGTCAAATATGCAAACACAACCTCCTGTTAAAGAAAGGTATTTCCAAATTCTGTGGTCAAAAACATGCTTAGGACTGCATTTGGAGTGATATTTGGTGACTTCAGCAGTGACGGAGAGCTTTTCCCTTTGCAATCCCTTTGTCTTAAACCAGGACACAAGGATGAAGAAGATTTTCACCACAAATCTTTTGACCTGTTCTACACAAAAAAGGGAACTTTCACCCTTTTCTCTGACAAAGAGAATCTTTAAATACAACTTTATGAAAATATAACTTAAATATAAAATGTCAAATAGATTTGAGGAGACTTGGAAGAAAAAAAAGAATCTTTGTTCCACCTATTAGTTCCATAGGTACCTGGTAGCAAGTAAACATTGGTACTTAAAAAAATAACATTAAGTTACAGCTTGTAACCATAAACTGTTCTGCTCTAGGAATTATGCTGCAAAAGCCAGTTTTAGTAATAAAACACACTCCTTTAATGTAGCTGACTCTGGTGCCTTTGTGAGAACATCTCAATCTGTATCACCAGTAACCATAGGTGAAGGGTTGCTGTATGTTTCCTAGGATCTCTGAAAAGTCAGATACGCAGTCCTCAGCCGTGGCCTTCACAGGTGGTGACAAGACATTCTTGCATAATCAGTCAGTGTGTCTGTAGTGCAACCAAACTGGAAGTCTTCCAACCCTTTGCGTTCTGTTGGTAGACCTTGCTTTTAAGTCAGTCTGTATGAAAAGACAGATGCAATTGCAACATCAAAACCCACTGACTGAAGTTTTTGCCATGAAACCTGTAAATGCACAGGTCGGGGAATGTGTCATACAGGCAGACCAAAGCGATGCTTCTTTTTCTTAATGGGCTTTAAGTTGGTCAGTCTACGCAGGTCTTCTTCAGCATCTGATTCCTCCATCTCATCATCTGCTGAAATAAGGATCTAAAAAGAAATCACAGCTTCTCAGTGACACGGATCAAAGTCACACTCTTTCTTCACTCCACTTCTAAAATGTTCCTGTTTTAATGCTTGCAAAACGCCTTATTTGCTCAAGGAACAGCTTATAGTACAAAATTTGTATTTACTACCAGTACCATCAAAAAACTTTCCCTATCCTACCTCGAACCTTCAGTAAATTGGGAAGCAAGAACCATGTATATTAATCTCTACTAAAATCCCTGACTCAAAACCTGAAGAGCTGATCCTAGCACCTCCAGAACTGTGAGGGCAGCCTGCTGTTAGAATTGGAGAGCACACAGAAGCTGCCTAAACACTGGTAACATGGCAGCTGTTCTATCGCAGAATGCTCCAAACAAGCAGTAGATTCTAACACAGAGAAATTACATGGACCAACCAAAGATAAACCACCTTACCTTCAAAGCTACCACCCATGCTTCAGGTCCACTGAAGGCTGCCCACTTCATATAATTTAGACTAAAATTATGCTGAGGCAAGGATGCAAATAGTTCTTGAAAATCAGTTGCCTCCACCAGCTTCCTCTCACCTTAAGGTATTAAATTTGCTTTCAATTAGAATTGCCTGTTAGTTTTGTACTGCGTGTGAGGGTTTTTTCAGAAGCACTACAGGTCATCTGTCATATTTAAGTACATTATTATGTCTTCCTGCCCATATGGATAGAAATTAACTACCACAAGTGGTGCAACAGTGCCTTTTTGCTCAACTGCTTTTCCATTGCAGATGCCAGGAACTACTGTTGGAGGTGTATGCGAAGAAAATAAAATCCAAGTTGACAGTGTTACAGTGAAGTCAGCAGCATGAAGGATGAAGTGGATTGATGTTGCCTTCATAACTCTACTTACTTCTGACTCTGACTCTTCATGTGATGCTGCTCTTCTGTATCGTACTTTGCTTCCATTTCTTGAATCTTGGCCTGCTTCCTTTTCTTCAAGTTTAGCTTTTGTCTTCCCTTTCTTCATAAGAAAATTATCTACCACCCAGAACATCAATGCCTGTTAAAAAGAAGGGGGAAGTGACAGTTCCATTTTCCTCAGAGGGGCATATCTCATTTTGTCATTTGATTCAGTCAGTATTTGGACAGAACTAGGAAAACTTGCCAGTAATTCTCAACTAGCCAAACAGGTAAACCCTGTATAGGCAAACAGTCATGTGGCTTATCATAGAACACAGCTACTTCAGTGCTTTGTAGAATATCAGAAAATAAAAGTAGCTGGTATTCAGTGTGATCATGTGTTAACTCTTCACACAGAAATGTGATTGACTGAGGTAGACATCATAGTACAAAAGACTTCTGGTTCTCAAAGGATAAATCCATGCTTGAACAAATAAATTAAAGAAAATAAAAAAACACCAGCAGTTACTAGATGTAAGGACACCCACCATCTCAGGCTGTAATCCCTAAATGCCAGATTACTGGAAGGAGTATACTTTGGGAAGGATGATTGCACACTTGCCCTTTTCCTCTGCTCCTTCACAGGCTAGCCACTGTTAGCTATGGTCAGACATAGGATAGGTTTATCCTTGGACCGAGTGCTTCCTGAAGCAAATTTCATTGCATTTTATAACATCTGTTTCAGTATTACATCAAATTTACTGAAGTCATCAGCTCAAAGAAGGCTATGAGACATTTCTGCACCTCTCCTGAGCCTGCTTACTCAGCTCAGTATGGATTTCAGCTTTGTGAAACAAACCTATCCAGACATTTTATCCATTCTTTAACACTCTTCTACTTTAAAAATTAACTGAAACACCAAGGTACACTCTGCATTAAGGACTAAGCTTAATTAATACATGGCAGAAAGATACCCAAGCAAACATCTCACAGAAGTGTGCACGTTGTACTAACGTTAACAAAGAAGGGCACAATCAGCATGACGATAGCCAGCTCCAGCTGGGGGTTCTCTATAGGATTCAATAAAGCTACCTGTGAAAAGAAAAGGATGAAGTTCAGATGATGGCAGCTTGTGCACACAGCAGTACTGGTAAGTGCAATTGTTCATGTACTAGCTCATGCTCCAGAAATTATTTATATGAACCAAAACAGGACAGCTTTGTAGAAATGGAAAGTATTTAGGACGACTTATAAATTAGCACAGATAAGTAAGTGGGGCTGGTAGGGAACTTATCTCTGACAGTTTTGTTTACTGAAGTCTGAAGAGTTGTGTTAATATCATCTTGAACATTTTAGAGCTGCACACAACCCAGGAACATGTTTTAAGTTCCATCTTCACAAAACTTAAACAAAGCAGAGTTTCACAAAATACACTTGTACGGAAAAGACAGTTCCCAAATTAGTCCAGAGCATACAAGAGGAACTAACTGTTTTTAATAGGCTTATAGTGCCATGCACTGTCACTTTGAATGCTACAGTGCAGAGCATATCAAAACAATCATTTATCCAGTCATCGGCAATGGCCTCATTAATCCATTGCTGATATCTGAAATTCTACAGTTTAGTTCCAGCAACAAGGTCATGCAAGGAAAATGCTTTAAAACGCTACAAGAAATTACAAAATAGCTGTAAGCATGGGTGAAGGAATTAAGAAAGGAAGAACCACTCAGTAGCTTCAAGAGCATTCAGACAAGGAGACAATAAAGTTTTAATACATTGCAGCATCTAAAGTCCTTCAAAATATGATAGGCAAAATTATATTCCTGGCAATGTCCAACAGAAAGCCTCATTATCAGTACCCCAAGCAGGATAAAAGAGCACATAGCTACCACAGCATTGACTGCAGGCAGTTATGGTGCTCGAGCCAAACCAGTTAAGTGCTATTAGAAGCTTACTGCTTTACAGCTTTGACCTGGAATTCGTCTGTAAGATGCTAAAAAAATACAAACCTCTTTCCACTGAGGTATGAGCAGCACTATAATGATGATAGTTTTCTCAAATGTCATGATCATTATGTACAGAGCACACTGGCCCACCCAAGCACTGCACTGCAGTGGGTCACCTGCAATGAAGAAGGAAGGTTCAGTGGATGCAAATGTTTTAGAAATGCAGTATTAGAAAACACAGGGTGGCTCAACCCTCTTAAAGTGCCTTCTCCAGTTTCCTTAGCACTGCTCCTTCCCCAGCTTTCAAAATGTGCCAGTTAGAAACTGAGTATTACAGGAGGTTTGCCTCCTTCAGCAACACCTGGTTAAATGGTCAGTGTTCTACATAATGTAATGAACACAAGACAGGTGCTAGTTGCATTACATTTGGTTGCCATGAAATTGTTATTTCTGAACTTCTATCATGAAGCATTAAGTGAAACATAGCTGGGGAAAACATGTTTCCCTTTCCTCAGGCTACCTCAAACATATTCTTTCTCTCTACAAAGTCAGCAACCATAACTAACTGATCAGAGTTGAAGCAACAGGTCCAGGAGCTACTATGAAAAAATTAATTGAACAAAACATTAAGATCAGAGTTTCGATCCAAACATTCAAAATTCTGCTGCACCCCATTTGCAGCAGAGCATAAACCTGAGTGCGTTATGTTATCTGCCAGGACAGAATAATGATCACAAATATGTGAACACAAGCACTTAGGTAGACTATTATACTCTATTAAAGGAAGGAGAGGGAAAAAATGATTAAAAAGGAAAAAGCCTTGCATGTGATCTTAAAGCATCACTTCACTGGAAAGCAAAAGGAAGCTTTGAAGGGGCTGTTAGCTCTTTAGTCGTCATGATAGTCTTCTGCAACATCTTTAAAGGCAGCATAAAACTTTTAGTCTGGGGATGAATAATGGGCAGTGGAAATCCAGATGCCTTTATGTATTTGTAATGCATAATGGACAGTTGCTACTTCCTTTTCTGGAACATTTCTGAAAGGTTTTGTGTATTAATACTTGGCAATAGTCTTGAGACTTACTGTTGGCTGCTCAAATGCTACAAAGAGCAGCTGATAAATCAGACTGCAGTCCACAAGAAAGAAAACTTTCTAATAAACAAGTTTTATGGAGAAAGCTAGTGATCAACACTCAATATTCCAAGAGGAAAATGGTTAAAGTGCTCAAGTTTAACAATTCTGTACTGCAGTTTAGGGTTTCTGTGGAAAAAAGAGGCCATTTGAAAGGGGGAACATGGGCATTTCCAATGAACAATGGTGCAATTAATTTCTATACTCCACATTTTTATTAGCCTTCTCTCATCTTCTTCATTAACAACCAAACATGAAAGAAAAAAAAAATAAAATCTAGCCTTAGTTACAGACTTGCCACTGAAACTTTACCAGTTTATTCTAATCTCTATTTAATTCCCAACAGCAAAGAGAGCATTTCTGTATCTATTCCAGATCTGTCATACGAGATTTTGTGCTTCAAAAAACTGTGAAACTCTGCATTGAGAGCTGTGCACTACCACCAATGATTGTTTTGTTCCATGATATACTTGCAGGGAGGGGTGTTGATTTGGGAGGGTTGTTCTTTTTGGTACGAGACTGAAATTAGAAGTTGTGTATATTAAGTTTTAGTTGAGGGCTTTTGTGTGCTGTACTGCATCTACAAAATTCTCTCTCAGCTCTAATGACAAGCAAGGAGAACTTTACCATGTCTTTTGATAGTGTCCCAATAGAATCCTTGTAGGAAAGCTGGGGAGTTACAAACTGGATGGGTGGATGAACAATTATGACATACAGTGAACAAGCTTTTACATTGAGTTTATGTTCAAGCTTACAATGAGTTTAAGCACTGGAGCAGGTTGTTCAAAGGGGTTCTTAAATCTCACACTATGGATAAATTAAAAACTGGACTGGACCATGCCCTGACAACCTGCTTTAGCTTTGAAGTGAACCCTGCTTTAAGCAAAAGGCTGGATTATGACACCTCTCGAGATTCTTTCTAATCAAATCTTTTTTCTACAGTTTTAGAAACTACGCAGTTCATGGGTAAAAGTTCAAGGTTAATCAGCACATCCAGTAGGTGATCCCAAGAAAATCTGGGACAAAGATTGAGTATACGAACTTAAACTGGAACTTCTGATCTAGTCCTGAAAGCCATAAAACTAGTATCATTGCTAAAGTCTCTGATAGTCTTTCTTGGATTCTGATTTTACACCTGTCATGGATAAATTAAAGATCTAGGATAAACTATCAAATCAGTAGAAATCTTGTTACTACAAGAAAAGCACAGTAAGGCTGAAACTGAAAAATTCTGAATGCTCAGCAATGCCAACTGCAGCAGTATTTTTTTGAAGAGCTGGCCTATCCTAGTGGATGCTACTGTTGTCAGCCACTGCACATTTATAGACAGCTCTTGAACAGGATACCTGTGATCCCTCTGTATTGCAACTTCTCTCTGTTCATCAAATCCTGACAAATTTTCTGAAATTGCCAACTCACAGAACTACTCCAAGACAAATTTTAAAAAGGTGTTAAAGTGCTACCCTACATAGCTATAACCAAACTGCTCTGCAAGCCACAAATGAAGAGCTAGAGGGAAAAGATGCATCAAATACAAATGTTTAAGCTTTGCCATGTGAGAAGCAAAGCCAAGCAAGGAGATCACAGCAAGATTTAGTTTCCAATAGAGTTCATTGTCAGCAAGAGGGATTTAGTCACCTGTTTTCTACGAACAGAAGCTAAAGTAGCCTCAGACAAGAAGGGAAGGAGAACACAGGGAACATTCTCTTCAGTACAGGTCATGACTGCTTTTCTCTTCTTTATATATTCAAATACATTAACTGATTCTGCACTTCTATTAAAATCCAGCTGCTGATGTAATGAATCTGAAAATACAGAACTGTAAACATGAAGACATATCTAATAAACTTAAAATTTCAAACAGCAAAAAGCCCTTGAGGGAGCATCGTATTACTTTGGTTGTAAATCAGCATGCAGTGCTGTTTTGCTGTACAAACAGCGACCATTTACCAATGCTGACATTTTAGTATCCATTCTTTCCCTGAGGCATTTATTTTTAAAAACTACCCTCCATATAAAGAAGAGGCTTTTAAAACCAGCAGGACACTGCTATTTTTGTGACAGCTTCAAGTAATGAATCACCAGGGATCAAGTAATGGAGCTAAGAAGGGAAATGAGCTCACAGTGAGAATTAACTTGAGACAAATGATTATTTAGGTTCTAGAAACACAAACAACATCACTCAATCACGAGATGACACTTGGGTTTTTTGGGGGGGAGGGGGAATTTGTTTGTTTACCCACACTTACAAACAAACTGAAATCACACTGATCTCCAAGCTGAAGGCTTTACTACTTCAGATAAAATACCGCAAGTCTTCAGTGCCTTTCAAAGCGCAGACACCTCACCTCACACTGATGTGTGCTAAACATCCAGATTTAACTTCAAAATACTAACTTTAAACACACTTGTGACCCCACAGGAATGCATTTTAGCCCCCTTTTCCACTCAATTTGATTTGAACTAGTCTTATGAAAAATGAGTTTTTCTGTGTCAAAGTGATCAATTTTAAATCAAATGGTGATATGAGTGACTTCACTTCAGAAACAAAAGCAGTGCTTGACAGAAGAGGGCAGCAAACAATCCAGCACAGCTTGTCCTTCTCAGAGATTTCTTACATAAGATCCACCCTTACTGCACAAGCCTTAATAACAACAACTTCCCACCTGCTCTCTAGTTCTCTCCCACATGATTAATGGGCACACGGGGTTTCAATAGCCCTTACAATAGCTTGATCAAAAAAAACCCCAACACAATAAGGCCAGGAAAGCAGATTAATGAAGACACAGAAAAGAAAGTTAGTCACTAACAAAAATTCATATTCATAGAATGGTTTGGGTTGGAAGGCACCTTAAAGATCATCTAGTTCCAAGCCCCCTGCCAAGGGCAGGGATACCTTCCACTAGACCAGGTTGCTCAGGGCCTCATCCAACCTGGCTGATACTAAATTATTATCCAATTATCTGGCATTGAAAAGAACAATCCATATATTATATATAAAGGGAAAAAAATGCATACATTGCTTACATACAAAGAATAAATAGATGATACACAGGTTCAGATGTCTTAACTGTAAAGGACAGTAACGGACAAGCCACAGACCACCTCTGCAGCAGAACACAAGTTCATTTGTTGATTTTAAGAGCTTAAGTTACTTCAGCCACAGGTGCCTCATAACTGTCTAAAATAAAAACAGGTTCAGTTTGGAAGTTAGCAAGGGATAGAGATAAATTTCAGGAGAGCAAATACATTTCCCACCTTGTCCCATCCACGCAGAGCATTTAACATTAAAAGAACAGTAAAAACAGGACAGGAGAAGAGACAACATAAAAAAAAAAAAATCCACCCCAAAACAAGAGTGCCATTAGGAATAAATGCACTCATGTCAAATACTGGATTTTAAGTACCACTTATAATTATAACAGATAAACCAACCAAGTTTCTTTGCTCTGAGTGGAAAGGAGATTTATTATGGGCTGAAAGCTGTTCAAACATCTTCAAGTGGCTACAAGCCAAAGCAGCCATCAGAAAAAAGGGACTTTGGGCAGCAGGTCTCAAAGCTCAGTCAGAAAGTGTAGCTTGTCAACGCCTCAGCTCTTTCCTTGCCCTTTTTCCTTCCCTGGGCATTGCTGCTTACTTAGAGTCCCAATTTTGGGAACTGATCTGGAGGAACTATTTACTTTTCTACACAGAGTGAACTTTCTGATATTTTAGTGTTCTGATTCGGTTCCCTGAAGAGTCAGATGTGCACCAGTCCAAGGCAAAAACTGGAAATATTGCACCATGGCACATGGGAAAAAAACCCAGATAAACAGGGTTGTGGCAGTGCTGATTTATACAGCTTAAATGGTCATAAACTGTGCCCTAACAGATACACCTTATATCTTTTAAAAAAAAAAGCCTTAATGGTACAGGCAGTTATTTCTCCTAAGACAGATGGTTATCAACATCTCTATTTTAAACTTCTGACATTAACACAAATAGCAATTAATGCTAATTAATGGTAAACTTCCCAAGCTTTTAAAGTAATTCAACTTGGCACAGCCTTTATTTAGCTATTCTTACTGTCAGCCACTTAGGAACATTAAAAATGAAGAAAGTTACTTCCCCAAAACACCTACCAGTGATAATTATGGAACTGCTATGAAAGCTTTTACTTTATTAGCAAACATTATTTTATTTTTTTTTGTCCCAAGCCATAAGATTTTTTGTTTGTACCTCTGATGAAGAGCCACAGTTCTCTTTACAAAGCAACCTCTCCTTCCATTCCTATTTGAAGGAGCTTTGGATTTTTTTTTTTTTATTAGCATCTATACATAAAGATCTTCTGTTCTCAACCCCCAGACAAAACAGATTCTGAAAATTACAGAATGAAATGTTGATGTTGAGTATCTCTGATATGCCACCATATCTGCAAATCCATGATTTCTGCACATCAGTGCACTTCTGTGGCTACTGTAATGGCAGTTAAATCCCACAACTGCATGTGAACATGATTTCACTATCCCTTAGCCTGTACAACAGACATGTATTTTTCATTAAATGATACAGGAGTTTGAGTGACCATTACTTGAGAAGTCCTTCCTGCCATTCCCTTCACTGAAGGCATGTGGTTGTTTATTTTAGAGGGCTAGCAGAAATCTTAGCCTCTATCTTCAGACAATGGCATGTGGTTCAGTGACAGCTTTAATAGGACGTGACCTCCCAGCAATCATTTATTTTAGAGTGTTTCAAATTAAAATTGTCATGCTGTTATTTTTTCCATGAAATGAGCCAATAACATGATTTGTTCAATCACTCCTAAAGCCCAGATATTCAAGCAGTTGTTCCAAACTCAGTAAATGCTTAGAGACTTTCTGAGTTTCCTAAAAGGAGGTGTGTGCCAAGATACAGAACTTGAAAGAACCCTTATGGCAAGTGAAACATTTAAGTGACCACTATGATCATTGTGTAAAGATTTTAAGATGGGTTAGCTACTGGCTGAACTAGTCTGAGGCTCTGCCCTGAAAAAAGCATTTCAGTGCAAGAATAGGAACATTTACCATATTCTCCAAAGCGAAGGGACTCCCACTGCTGCCACTCCACAATGCTGCTGACTGCGCGAATCCCGATGTAGATTAACAGCATTCCTAGTGTGGCATCTAGCAAGAAGTTGATAAGGTACCTGAAAGGAAAACCATGAAAGAAAAGAAGGAACAAGGGTCCATTTTCTACAAGTCCACTGCATTTTAAAACCATGATTGTTAAAAGATCTGTATGCTTGTTGAGAAGCCAGTCTTAAGAATAACCATTTACCTGCTTCTGTAATTACATAATTAGTCTAAAATTTAAATAGTTTAGAAAAGTCTCAGTATTTTGTTTCTGCAGATTCAACAGAAACTCTAATATTCATTCAATCAACTCCTTTAAATTAAAAAACAGATTTCCTTTTTACCATTGCTTGGTTCACTCAGCATGGAAAACCTGTACTTGGATAAACCCAAAAGGAATAAAAAGAAAAGAAATTAAAAAAAAGTTATCTTAAAAACACCTCAGGGAAGTGGAAAGTAGAAACTCAATCCAAATCACTTTGCCTCTTGGAATTAAAAACACAACTAGATAGATTTTCTTGCTAAGGGAGCTCAACAAGAAGCAATGAGCAGTGGAATTTTGTGTCTGGACAGTCTAGTCATTACCTAGGCTAAATTTCAGCTTACTTAGTGTTAGGAAAAAGTGTGATTTCTTGCACTTCAAATTAATTCCTAGGTTCATTAAATGGTGCAACTGAATTCCAGAGCATTTTCTAAATCTGTTCATTTTATTTACCATCACTAATTGTAGCTGAACAAAACAGCTGCTGAGAAAGAACTAGCTGTAAAACACATAACAATCTCAGTAACAGGGGTTTGCTATTTGGTAATTCCAAATATGTAAGGTGAACTCTAGTCTATAGGAACTTATCTGCAGGGATGAAAATAGCAAAGCAGAGACTTGTGGGCTTCTGCTTGCTGCAGAGTGAAATCCACAAGGACAAAATAGTACCAGAAAGTGGAAAGCAAAGACAGAACACCAGCATTTGAAACAGTAAAGGAGAAGCTGTCTTGACCCTAAAAATCTCATTCAAGAGCAGCTCAAAAATAAAAATGAATCAGACATGCCTTGCTTCAGCCAAACCTACACATAAACTTAAAAAAAAAACCAAAATGAACAAACAAACAAAACCCAAACAACCGAAAAAAACCACCACGTTATTTTCTAATAGTTTTGTGTCAAATCAGATTTTGAATGATCTTCGTGTTAAACAGATTAAAATCAAGGGTTGGTGTCTGGCAGTGGAAACTCAGCAATTCCAAGCCTACACAAGTCACTCGAAGGCCACAAGGGGCTGCTGTAAGCCTGCAGCAGGAAGGCAGCCACCGGGAGCAAGGAGAAGATCTGTGCCGACACCTATTGCACATCAAGTCGCAATTCACAGCCAGGCAGGCCAAGCATGCCTGGCATTCCCAACACATCAGGCTCACTACATGTGGGCAACACGCTGACTCGGTGCTGCATTAACCCTGCTCCACCAGCACAAACACAAACAAGGTGCTGCCACTATTGGCTCAATGCATCTGGCTAAAAGTTCAGCAAGTAAAAAGCTTGGGGGCTCATACAGGCTTCCCGGTGTAGCACAGATGGCCAGCTGAGCACCCTCCACTGCAAGAGTGTTGTTTGCTTTTTTTATTCAAAATTCTTCAAACAACCACCAATCTGTCGAGGTGTTTTAACAGATGTTTTATCAGCTTTGATATTATCACACATCTGCTTGCATTACAGCACATCATTCCCCAGCTAACAAATGGCAACTTCCAATTCTAGTTCTTCCCACACTGAACCACAACATTTTCTGAAACTGTGTTCTCTGGCTTTGTTCTGAAAATAATGCACAAGCTACAAAACAGGAAAGAACAGAAAACTCCCCATGGTTGAATTTGCTGAGTAAAATTGTTATTTAAAGTCACAGACAGAAACATTGCTTTTAACTCACTACTTTAGACCCACTTGCACATTTTCTTCCCAGGAAAGGGTAAGTGGTTTGGCTTACACTCCCTGCTATTTCTGCTAACAAGGAAGATCCTAGTTTGAGGAGCTATGCAGTTCCACGCTGTAATTTCTGTTATCCTGAGAACACTGGATAGCAGTTCTCTGCCTCACCCTCTTATTTGTTTTGTGTCATGTGACACCTACATGAAAAGTGTTTGCAAACAAAGTTAGGTGTACTACATTAAGACACGTAGAAGAGACCATGCATTAGTGTCTTATTTTGAAAACTCAGTACTCAGGACAAAGTTATTTCTGATTTTGAACACGGACGAGTTTAGATGTGCTTTAGTTCACTTACCTGAATAGACACTTCACTATATAAAAACCAGAGTGAAAGTAATTTGAACCTGCCAGTTTAGGAGATTCTTAAACCAGTAAGGAAAGGAATTCCTACAGTGACGTCTGGTATTATTGAAGCTATCATGATTATAACTTAAACTTTACAGTTATTGTGTCAAATGCATTTTCCCTACTAAAATGCTTTGTGGTTAGAATTGAAAAGCAGTGTTTTGCTTGCCTGTTTATAGTTTGTAGAGGCACAAAAGAAATGAAGGGGGAATAAAGGAAATAGACAAGGCTTGTGAAACAACACAAGCATGTTCCTTGAGCTGTGTAGCTTCATCTGTTCACCAAAGGACAACGGCGAGCAGATGCCATTGAAGGAACTGCATTGGTTTTAAAGAGGAAATTACCAGGCTTTAAAAAGTAATTTCACAGCTTCTATTGCCAGAAATGTATAAGCTTCTTTGAGCATGAGCTCTACTATCAAGAACAAACTCAAACAATTACCATTTGCTTCAGAAGCTTCTGTAAAGAGCCTGATGGGGCCTTAGTCATAAAATCTTCAGGTTTAATATACTATGGCAACATGCTTATCTACTTAGTCACACTGCTCCAAGCGTGACATTGCAAAATTAATTTCTGTACTAACTGCCTGGGTACGGAGCAAGATTTCCTGTTTTTAAACAAAATGAAAATAACACTGCAGTAGCTAATGTAGTTTTTAAAAGAAAACACAAGCATGAATGATCATCATTAAATGTCACTGAAAGCAGTCTGAATTTATCTAAATTGCTGCAGTGAACAGTGCAACTGGAGGTTGGCGCGCATAAGATCCTATTCTTTTGGTCCCCAGCACCTCCTTCAGTAAATAGCCTCATATTACACTGTGCATCTTAAGTCCTTGTTCATTAACTGGAGAAGAAGAGGTAGTAAGAGTCTACCCTCAGTCTAAAATATCTATATACAGCCCAGGAAACGCTTCCCCAGGTCCTGACAGCTGTGAACTAAAAGAACATTACTATGATCCTTGATTAGCTAAGCTTAAACCACAGAGTTTTGAAAGTGATTGATTTTTAGCATGGAAATTGGTTTCTCAGCTCTGTCTTGCATTATCATGCACATAAACCATCAAACTCAACTCCGAAACTTCCATAAAGACAAATTATTCTGAAATGAGACACTCACAGTGAACAAGGGTCTTCTTCTGTAAGGTCTGATAAATAGACATTTGCAAAGTGGATGAACAACATTCCTATGGCTTGCTTGGAAGTATCTAAAAACCTGTACAGAGGAAAAACAGTTTTTAAGATAAACAAATGTTTACACCACAGTCAGACACTGCAAATTTATTTTAATTAAAACTCCACCTCAATTATTCATTTTTCTTCAAATGAGAACAGCAGAATGATAAAGCACCATGATGTTTAGCTTATTGAACAATGTTCCATTTTAAATTCTGCTCCTTTTTTTCCCTTGAATATTGATAACAACAAATCAAATTATACTAACTCAAAACTTCACCGCTGCAAATTTAAAGTCCAGGGATATCCTCTTGGTATCACATACATTATCCAAGAGCTAATCCTCACTAAACCTAGCTAAGTCTTTAATAACCTCCTGTAAACAATGAGTATCTCAGCCTCACCAGACATTTCTGTCCTTTAACCTTTATGCATTTTTAGCAAGTTTATGGCACAGACAAAAATAAAACCCTGATTGTGTGGTCATTGCTGAACAATCTAATAGCTGGCTAATGAGTTCTTTGAGTATTTTGCTAAAAAGCCAATGTATTTTTGACCTGAAAGTATGAAGCGGTCTCACTGAAATTTTCTGTAATGTGACAGTTGCAAAAGAATGACAACCTTGGAAGCATGAACTCCAAGGCAGGTGATAGAGCTGAAGAGAAAGCAGTTTGATACTTACAAGGAACATATTTAAAAAAAAAAAAAAAAAAAAAATCACTTAGGCATTGATTCAGTATTGACTCCAGCCCTTGCACAAAATCAAAACTTCCAGTTCATGTGTTATTACATGTTAAATATAGGAACTGAGTCAAAGTTACTCTCTAGGCAATTTTGCCTGTGGATTCCATGTTTAGAAAGATCCCAACACATCCAAACATTTTATGCCTGAATTCACCTTCCTTCCACGACAATTTTATCTTAAACTTCATCCTCTTGCATTTATTGCATGACACAAAAAGCAGAGTGTTGGAGATGATGCAGGAAGCCAGTGAGTTACTTATCTAATCAGTACACCATACTACAAGATTCTTTGCTTAAAAATTAAGGGCTATCACTGTAGTTCTTAGAACTTCAGGATGAGGTAGTCTATAGCACACAACTACGTATTTATTTTTTTAATAAAGGTCAGGATTAGCTTTGAAAAGCAGCATTGTACAAGATGACTTTAAATCACTAAAGTTTTCAACAACTGGAATAACACCTTAACATCTACACCAGTCTCAAAAACAGTACAGGTTATGCTAGCATTGCTATAATCCAACGACTTTTAAAAACAAATGTACTTTTTGTAACTTGTATTCTTTTATGGCTTATGTGCTTGTATGCTTTACCATACTGCTTTCTATCTTAAATGTTGTAGGATAGCTACAGAAAAGGGAATTTTGATTAAGTCTATCTGAGAGCTTCTTGTAAGCTTATACAGACTTTAGATGTTCGGATGACAGCTGTACGTTTTCATCTTCAGGAAGAAGTGCAGCTTGAAGCCTTTTGCCTAACTGCACATCCTTGTAGAGATTCCTGGAAGTGTTTAGTAAGCAAGCAGTAGCAGAAAAATGCACAGAAAATAACTGTTTGTTGAGTCATGTATTTTGGTAATTATTTTTTTTTTTTGTTCCTCACAATCAGTCACCAATTTGTTGCCATCATGTTTTTAATCATCATATGCAAACAATCATTCCTTCAATGACAGAATTTAAGCCTAAAGCATGCAGAAACATACCATATCCTCCAGGGACGTCTTTCATGCTTTGGTTCTCTGAAGCGTTTTACTAAGAAGAAAAAAAAACAAAACCAAACCAAACAAAAGATGTTGAAAGCAATCATCGACTTCCCAAAACAAGGAAAATACAGAAAAAGGTGAAAAGCTTGAAGAAAAATTACATTTTTTGACAAATTAGTTCTTCCACAAATGCATTTCACTTTATCAGTCTCTAAGGATGTATTGTTAAAGAAACTAGCTCCATTCTGTCACCTTCAAATTCCTACAGGTCTGACTGCTAACGCACCTCACATGCAAAACTCATCTATTACCCACCACTATCTCACTTTTATGACTGCCCATCCAGAAAATTTAATTTCCAATAGGAAAGCAAGTATTAGAAAAAGCTTTTTCCTTTGATCACTGGAGACCAAAACTCAAATTAGGATATAGAAGCAATCTGTAATATTAGAAATAAATCAAGTGAAGTAGTTTTTTGAAGCTGGCAGTTTCAAATAGGATGCTGTCTACAGGTTATGCTTACCTAGCCTACAAGCCTTTAAAACACATTTTGGTTTATGAACCAACCACAACTTCTTCACAAGTAAGGCAATTCCCCCCCAAAGACAACCACTCTCATACAATGCAGCATTAAGAAAGTTACCTGAATGCCTTAAAATAAATAAATGACAATTCACCTCCAAGGTGGAGGGGCAGCATTTGCAGGGAGCATCAAGCTCACTACTTGACATGTAAACGTCTGTCATTGCTTCTGACAGCAGAGAGAAACCATGTTTCACTCCAATATGAAATTAAAAAGTGACAAAAGGAAAAAGGAGGCACATTTACACCAAAGATACAGTGGTAACAACACCGGCCAGTAATTTCTCTGTGAAGAGCATGCCATATACATAAAACTTATGTTGCAATCCAGTAACAGTTAGCCAGTCAGCAGTTTACAACATGTCCTCCTCAATCACACTATGGACTTCTTTAATTAGTGTTGCTTTTACACAACTGAAGCCACAAAGCATCATGAAATAAATGAATTTTCAACTTACAGTGGAGTTTGTGTGAGATGCTTTTCTGCTGACAAAACAGAAATCAGTCTGGTAAGGTTTGTGTACTTCATGGTGGGAGGGCAAAGTTCCAAGCTTAGGCTTTAGTTTATTATTACTATGAAGAAGTGTATAAACCTGCAGATTTCTTTCTCTAAAGTATTCACACACACCAAAAAACCCACAACCAAAACCAAAATAAAACAAAATAGAACAAAAAACAACCCAACATATGTTTTTGGAAAAGCATATTCAAACCAATTTGGCTAACAGCAGATTGTGTTATTTTGGGACTGTGTTATTCTGTGAACACCATTTCAAGTGTTACCCACACTGAGAACAAGACTTCAGAAGGTCTGTTTCTCTCAGGCCAGTCCTGAAAACGTTTTGTTTGAGTTAACATTAAACAAGAGAATTAACTTTCAAAGCCTCTACAGATGTCTCCTGGGAATGTATTAAATATCTGATCACACCACAAACACCTAACCCCCAAATGAAATGAGACAATCTGCTCAAATGCTTCAGGAGTTTTTACCTGTACACTTGAAAGTCCAGCAGACCCATATGAAACAGGTTTGTTTTCTCAGCCTAGGCTTATTGCAGCTCCATGTCTGCGGACAACAAGACTGTACTCAGCGCTGGTTAGGCCACACCTTGGGTACTGTGTCCAGTTCTGGATCCCTCAATTTAAGAAAGATGTTGAGGTGCTTGAATGTGTCCAGAGAAGGGCAACAAGGCTGATGAGGGGCCTGGAGCACAGCCCTATAAGGAGCGGCTGAGGGAGCTGGGGGTGTTCAGCCTGGAGAAGAGGAGGCTCAGGGGAGACCTCATTGCTGTCTACAACTACCTGAAAGGAGGCTGTAGCCAGGTGGGGGTTGGTCTCTTCACCAAGGCACCCAGTGACAGAATGGGAGGACACAGTCTCAAGTGGCACCAGGGTACGTTTAGACTGGATATTAGGAAGAAGTTCTACACTGAAAGAGTGATTTGCCATTGGAATGGGCTGCCCGGGGAGGTGGGGGAGTCCCCATCCCTGGAGGTGTTTAAGAAGAGGCTGGATGAGGCACTTGGTGCCATGGTTTAGTTAATCACAAGGGTTAGGGGATAGGTTGGACTCGATGATGCTAGAGGTCTTTTCCAACCTGGTTAATTCTGTGATTCTATTTCAGACATGTGTTAATTATGGCCAGGTGTTTTCCTACAGACCTCTGATCCAGCACCCAGATTATGCTGCTTACTCAACACAATATATTACTATCACATGAGAGTGGTTCAAGGTGGGAGCAGTTTACGTCCTCCTCCAGCAACCCAGCATGTTTTGTGTTTAACTGCAGACAGCTAGGGCTTCCCCAGTAAGTAAATCGAGCAAAAAAACAAAAAAAACAAAAACAAAAACAAACAAACAATAGGCTGTAGACAACCACACCAGTGCAATCAGGGCTCATAGTGTGTTCGCAATCAAATTAATTTTGTAGTCAGAAATCAGTATTTTTCAGACTGATTCTGTACATTTTTTAAGCATCTATCAAACTGGAGAGGGGCAAACAATTCTTTCACTTGCCCTCCCCCAAAACATGTCATGATTGTAGATGCTCTCAGCCTCACTCACAGTTTCTCTTGGCAGTCTGCACTGCCTCAGTGTAAACTCTGAGACGTGCACTGGTGTGTGTCAGCTGACAGATGGATCTCAATCTGCCAGCTTCTCACTGTGAGGAGGTGGTACCGCTCCATATGCTCCGATTCGGAGCGTTATACTTGCACTAGCAAGAATTCACCATATTTAATATTAATTAACTAATAATGTTCAGAATTTTGAGCTGAATTACAAATGAAGAAAGAAATGCTGCTTGTTTATCCAGTCAGTGCCAGATTTTTTCAGGGAAGGCAACAAAAGCACTTCTGCCAACAAGCCTGTAAGCTGCCAGATGGACAGATAATAGATAAGCATATAAGGCAAGAGTATTGCTAATGCAAAATTCAAGTTCATTAAATTGTTTCCCACTTCATTGAAATTCTAGGAATAATTAATGTCAGAATGCTGTGGAAGGGTTGCTAACAGTTACTTCAACACAGGAGTTTTGCAACCGGTGTTAGAGAAAATGGAACCCATAGGAAAGAATAAAGGCCCTATATAAGAACAGAGACAAGAAACAAATTAAAACCTCCCAAACTGTCAATATGAACAGCAACACTTGAACCTGCACTTGGAATTCAGCCTTTCCTCCCCTCCCTCCTTCACCTCCTCATCAGAAAGGCCCATTGGAAAGTGTAATGTAAAGTGATGTAAAGTGACTTCGATATAGATGCAAGAACTTCCAAGTTTCTGGATGTCCGCTCATGTAGCAGCACAAAACCAGCCCATCACAAACACCTGAAATGTTTCTACACATCACACATTACTGTATTTCTTAGACACACGTTCTGACAGTTCACAGTAAGAATCCAATTTCAGTAAAGACCTAAGAAGATTTTTCTATCTCATTTATCTGAAATTAAAACAAAAAAGAAAATAAGCTAAAGAATACTGAACATGTCTGATGTCTTCTGCAGCTGGACCACAAAAACAATGCTCTTCTGAGAAATTTTGTCTGTACTTCCAGTGCTGCTCAAAACTTTTTCAAAAATCAGTCCAAGACAAAGCATGTGACAAAATGTTCTGTTTCGAAACTTTCTACAGATCTCTGTCATCAGACCTCAGTAAAGCAGAAGCTGAGCTAGCCACACAGAAGAAAACAAACAAAAGGAGGGAAGGTTTGCAAGGACAGGATCACATTTGCACATCACACATGTAAACCTGCTCACGTGTGTGGGCAACGTCAGCAAGAACAGAATCAGATCCTTCTTGCAGGTGCACAGGCACTGGACACAAGGAAACCGCCACAAGTTGCATCCAGGGAAATTCCAGCATGACAGAAGCAGGAAATTTCCAATGAGAGCAATCAAACTCTGCAACAAGTTTCCAAGAGAGGGTGCAGTGTCTTCAGTCTCACAGCCCTTGAAAATTCACCTGAATAATGTTTCGACCAAGGGGACCTAGGCTGGCCCTGCTCTATGCAGGAATTGGAAGCAGGTGACATTTAGGGCCCTTTTAAACAAAAACTGGTCTGTAAATCTAAAATCTCTTTCTGATATGATGCTGTAAAGCTCCAAGATTTGGACCAATTACCGAAGGACCAAAATATGGCTAACTGATAGCCACACACACATATGCAAGCATAGAATTCACAAGTGAGAAATATGCTGGGAGTTTGAGCTTTCCTTCAGTGTCACATCATGACTGTGTTGAATCTCCTCCAGCAGGTTAGTTTTTGGTTTTGCTGGGCTTCCTGAGAACTGTGCAACAACCAGACACATTCTGCAACACAGGTGTCACAGGATGAGTATGGTGTTATCTGCAGGATTACTTTGATGTTACCTCACATCATGCCCCACATTCAAATACTAAAGTTTCCAGTAGAATGCTGTTTTACTAACAATGTATGGAATAACAGCTGAGGAGTTAGACGGAACATTAGCATCCAAACTCAGAAGAGGATGCAAGATTTCATATGGCTACTCTCAGACAACTGAACTGTTTTCAGAACATTTGGTTATGAGCAGAACATATGCATTATAGGTTGGATCCTGTAATTTCTAACCCTGTTAGAAACTCATGAAATCAACTACATATGCAGGCTGCATTCCAAATTTTTTAAAAATTCTGTTGAGAAATACTGTCGGAAACACTGGCCCGCTTGTTAGTATCAACATTTTTCCAACAACAGTGGGAACCATGTCTGTCATGGTAAGCCACCCACACTAACAATTCCTGAACCTTCACACCAGCATGGAATGACAACTACTGGTGAATCTTACATTACCCGGGCTCTTTATCATACATTTGAACTTATCTCCCTTTCCCACTACAGCAAAGTTTGTCTTGCAATTTCACTTTGTCCCCTCTGTGCTTATCTTCTTTGTCACAGCAAAGAGAGAGTAAGAAACTACAGCTTTCAAATTAACATTGCAAAGAAACAGCATGCCTAATGAGAACAAGCAAAAACAATGCCTTACAGAAATGTATACAGAGTGTGTAAACCACAATCAGTTGATTGCCAAAAGCTTTTGTGACACTTTTGAGAGTTCAGCATCTCTTACGCAATGTTTTTAAAGAAATATAGCAACATGAATGTGTGTGTGTTTAAAGAGAGGTAATAAATGTGATTGTAAAAACTAGACTCAAAGAACCAGTGTTTTTGCCTTGCTGTTCATTTCTCCAGATGAAAAAGGAGATGTGGAGTAGGAGAAGGAGTAGTTCAGTTTTTGCCCTACTGAAATTTGCTTCCTATGTCCCCTTAGCGACAACCAAAAAGCTCAAATACAGGATACCCTGAAAGTCTGCTATTTACTGCCCTAAGAACCTCAGACTCTTCATGATATTTTTCCTTAATGACCAACATTCTTGGACACCAATTGTATCAAAGCAGAAATTATACTAAAGTAATTGATTTCCACTTACATCCAGTGATACAGTTGTTCTGGAGACAGATACCAGGAAGCCATGGGTTCATCATGAAGTTATGGAGTAACTTAATGGAAAATTTTGTTCTAGTCACTGTTAAAGACCAACACGCTATGAAGTGTGCGAGCTCACTGGCTTTGCTCCCCTGCAAAAGGGATTTTTAAAACTTCTGTAAGACAGAATGAGTATTACCCATGCAAGTACCCAACTTGGTCTCACTGATTCTGTAGAGATACATGGGTAGTTAAGGACCTGTCCATTAAATATGGTCACCCCGGGGAGAAACGTCACAGAAATGCTGCACACAATGAAGTTTAATGACCCAGCAAGTTAGTTATTCAAGGGCATCATACGATCAATGATGCAGTGTCTGAACAGCCATGCAGTACCTGCAGATCTTATCCCAGTCTCTTCATTCCAATGGTAGCAGTTACAAGAATGTCACAGCTACAGTTTTCAGGCAGCAAACGCTCCAGGATAGTTAAATGGGTACTGGCACTCGTTAGAGCAGAAAACAAGGGACTCTGTTTTATTGCAGAGTTAAACACATAGCTTAGCAGACACTCTGCACTATCTCATGACCAGAACTCTTGTTTCAGCACAGATGACATAAGATGATGGAAAACTATGTGCCAACGTGGTCTTTCACAGAATTTATCAAATGGGCAGCAGTGCTTGCCGGCTAAACAATGGAGAACTACAGTTACAGGAAGCTACTCTGTGAAAGCATTTCCCACCTACTTCCACACACAGCTTAAAAAAAACCAAAAACAAAACAATGAAACCCGAAAAACTGCAAAACAAAACCACTTGTAAATTGTGTCCCTGCAAAGGTTTTGTGATAGCTAAAGGAATGGTTATCACAAAGTGAAGCTCCCCAACACAGTGCACAAGAGGAGCAAACAAATCATTATCAAGAAAAGAAAACACCAAATAATATACTACTACTTGAGCTTTGTAACAAAAGAATGTTGCTTCTCAAGGAAGGGCAGCCAAATGCACTACATGAGGTTGGTGAGAGCTTTTATTCCTAACACGGATATATTTCAAGCATTTGGAAATTATGACTTTTTTGTTTAGCTTACAGCTCATACTGATTGGCTGGAGGAGACACAAGTCAGTCGTATTACCTGTCACATGCAATTCAGCCCAAGACAATCTCGCCAAGGCTGGTCTCCTGGACCCTGGTAACACATGACAATGTAGTTCTGACAGAAGCATTAACTTGGCTGTCAATATAGGAAACAAATGTGTTGTAGCACAGCCATGCAGCCCAGACAGACCACATCGATAGCCACTGGAACTGAGCTTCTTCCCCCACCCCTGTTTTTTTTTTTTTTTTTAATTAAAGCATACATTTAAAATATCAAAACTAGTGTAGCAGACAAAAAACTCAGACAGAAGCTCTCACTCTCAATTGCTCCCCAGAGAGAACAGCACTTTAGAAGTCAGAAAACGCATGCAATATGCACTATGTAAATAAAAAGTTATTCAGCCCTTTCCTTCCTGAAAGACATGCCAGGTCTACAGCAGTACTAAAAATAGAGGGTTGTAATTGCCTGTTTTAAGAACTCTAAACAGCATAGGTAGCTCAGGAAATATTTATCCAAATATCAAAGTTCGAAGACAAAAATCTGATCTAGGAGTTTGTCATCTTCACATTTAGCATATACAGGACAGTCAGGTCAAGTTGTGCTCTGTGTGAAAGGTCATAATAAATCACAGTTTCTCAGCACTTTCAGAGACAGAAGCATATGCCAATAGCTTTTCAACAGGTACACGATAGTTAAGGCAAAGCAAATCTAAGCTTCTATTACTAAAAGTGAAACCTTACTCTGGTAAGGTTGGCTTTAGAAGTTTAATGCACAGCCCTCTTGCAAACACTTTTATACTCTGAACCAGATGTTAATAAACAGCTACCAAAAAACTTTGAAAAGGCAAGTTCTGGAGAAACAAACAGCCTGTTCCTACCATACAATACATACACCTAGTGAGATCTGGAAAATATAGCCTGCAGTGTTCAAGTGGATTTTTTTCTTTCCATTAAAAATAAGAACCATTTGGGAAGTATGAATTATTTAGTACAAAATAAACAGAATCAATCCATATTAATGTGCACTAAGCAGCAATTTACAATTCACAACACCATTTTCACACACAGCATTCAGAAGATCACTCAATAATACATGAAGTTTTCTTAAGGTTATTAGTATGACAACAGATATCAATGAACTTTAAGTCATTCAAGTCAGTTGTTTTAAAGCAGCTCCTGGGAGCTGACAGAACTGTCAAAGCACAGCCATAAACTCACTTGTCATTCATTAAAATATTAACTAAGCCAGTAATTGCAGCAGCTTTACAAGCAGAAGGCAAACCCAAAATACAGGTTCTCCTTGTCCTGAGCACCTTGCAGCTTATAGGCCAGTTCATTCCCAAGTCCTCTCGTAAGCATGTCTGTGAGCTATCATACACCTGAAGTGATGAATCTGAATCATGTACATGAGCTATGAGGAATTTGAATTGTCAATCCATTTTAGCATGTTTGCAGCCTCAAAATTCATTACATATGACAGTATGTGTGCAACAATGTTTATATATATGTGATGTATATATGTCAGTTATAGTACCTTGAGCAACAGTGCAAACATGTTTAATTGCTCTTGATTAAACCCTAAAACCTCATTCCTATGCCACACCACCTCATGCAAGAGCAGTCTCATGCAAGCTCAAAACATGTACTTAGTTTGCCAGTGGGATTTAATGTACTCAGTTTCACAGAGAATACATTTTGCTGTGATCAAGAAATCTTTGAGAATGCAAAGCATTTCCTACCGACAGGCAGGAGAAAGCAGACCTGATTTTTCATTTAATCAGCAAAATCCACACAAATAAGATCTTGTTAAATATCAGTTTAAGAATGCAAACTTCATTAACCATGAAATTAATATCACTGCAGAACGCAAAGATGCACACTGTGTATTTGAACAAATCAGCCCTTACAAATTGAATTATAAAACACTAGTCAAGAACACATTCATTTTGCAGTTTACAGTTTAACAACAGTCTGGCTAACAGTCCAGAAGTTATTTCTAATTAAACACAGCTTCAGAGTACTAGGTAATGTATCATTTTAATAGTTTACAAATGTTGACATAACTTATCCTTTTCCCTAAACATTTCCTAATGTGAATGACGTGGGTAATTACACTTAGAACAATCTTATTATCTGGAGAACCATTACATCCAGCAATCAGCTGAGTAATAAGAAAATGTAATATGTTCTGAGACAACAAGACAAAGCAGGGCATCGGACAACTACTAACGAAAAGTAAAGCTTACTTGCAGATTATTTATCTAAATTAGTATCCTTGTTGGGTTTTTCCCTTAACTTTTACTGGTATGGCACATTGAGAATAGTTGCTGCATTTAGTGACACTAAAATATTCATGACCTGACACAACCAGGACATTAAGATACGCAATAATGTGCCATTATAATCTATATTCGACAAAGAATCAGACATCTTGCAAGCAGTTTTAATAAAAAATCCCAAGGAAACACAGTTAAAGTATGACTAAACATCATGAAAACATTTGTCCTAATGTCAGTAAATGCAAAGACAAGTATCTAACTATGCTACAAAATAAGTCTGGCCTTTTGTTTTCAAAACAGAACACAATTCCAAAATTGTTACTCCTAAATTAATCTCGGGTTATTTGCCTCACTTGAAGGATCAGATCACCTGAGCAGTTCCAAACACTGCTATCGCTTGCTGATAAATTTCATGTTGTACAAAGGCAAGATGTATCTTTTTCTGGAGAGCCTGCAATGGAGAGAATTTATCCCAAGTAGATATTTAATGTATTGAAGAATACCACAATATTAGCATGGCAAAAGCAAGTAATTTACTTTGCTACTTTACCCATGTGGTTGCCTCTTTTTTTTTTTTTTTTTCCCTCCTGCCATGGCTCGTAGTGCATCTCTCATTTTTGTCTCAAGAACAGATAAGTATGTCACAGAGACACTGAAAGGACTGATGATTTATTTAAAACAAACAAGCAGCAGTAATGTAACATAGATGCAAGTGATATCTCACCATCTGGGGATAACAAAACACTTGATCATTATAAGGCATAATTTACTTGGCTGTGACCAAAGTGCCCTCACAGGGCTTTTCCAAGTCCTGCAGCCACAAGCAGACACTTAACCTGCAGAATAATGGCTGTTGTCTAGCATACTCCACTAAGATATTTGATCATTACTGATTACCGTGGATCGGCCCCGAAGGAGCACGAGGACAAAACAACTTGTTTCTTCCTACTACCATCACTCCAATCAGATGAGAAGGGATTGCATTACCCTACCCTGTCGGCCAAATCTACAGTCTGGCTGTCAAGTACCAATGCTACTTGTTGTACACATGTAGCACTAACCTAAAGCCCAACCCAGTACCCCGAGGCAGCTCTGCCCGCCCCCGGCTCCCGGCGGAGCTGTCCAGGGTCCTCCCCGGGGGCCGAGCCGCAGCCCAGCCACCCGCCTGCCTGTCGACGAACAACTCTGCCTGCTGCTTCCAAGGCGTGGAGTTGTTTTTTTCACCTCTTCCTTTTGTAGAAATTATTCTGTCCTCGCTCCCTGCCCCAGTCTTGCTTTTTAAGGAGTTCAACAGCGTATCTTACTCATCCTCCTTCACCCTAAGCGGGGTTCATCCCTACTGCTGTGATACCTGAAAGTAGTCCCTAAAGTCCTTTCAAGACTACCCAGTGCTAGGTAACCCCAAACACACACTGGAATGCAACTTCTTCATCTGTCTAGCAATTCGGCAGGAACCTGTCCTTGAAGGGTTCTAGGAAATACAATGAAGTGTGTGCAAGTACAATACTTTGTATTTTCATACTGCTGAAATGTTCTGTTTGATCTGAGACTTCTGTTCGAGACAGGCAGAGTAATCAGTCACACAAGGGACGCTTCTGAGGTGGGTCTCAGCAATTCACGTGATCATGTGTACTTGTGTCAACTGGGCTGAATACATTCAAGGATGGGATATTACCAAGTTGGGATAACATCAAGTCTTTTAAAAGAATGTGCTTATTAATAGAACACCGCCTTGCCAGCAGGACACTGTCCTGCACCTTAGGAAGTTGCTATGTAGAATAAAACTGTTATTGTTATTCAGAAGCCTGTATTTCACTGCTGGTGTGATGGGGTAAAGTCAACTCCCTGCCATTTTCTCATCTTTTAAATCTACTCAAGCAGAAAGAAAATTGCTATGGAAAACAACTGAAAACCAAATGCTTTAGTTCTTATGTATCTAACAGCTTTTCTTAATCTTGAGTTTGTCTTTTGTTGTTGTTGAAAGGCCACTGGAATGACTTAATTTCTTCAAGTTCCTGCTCTCTAGAGCATTATTCCCCATAAAAATGCCCCCTGACCTTGACAAAAATATAAAACTGTTCCCCTGAAAGGCACATTTTTCCTAAACCTTTGGTTCTCCACAAAACTACCTGCTGTGATAGCTTATTAGACAAAGAAACATTCATTTTCCTTGCATGGCTTATCAGGTGGGTGAATCCTGCTATAAAGTAAATTAAGTGCGCCATTTCAAAGGTACTTCCTTTACAGTGCTGTTCTCAAAAAGAGGACCTTAAAAACTAGAAACAATTCTTACAAAAAATGCTGTATTTTTTTTAACTGTGACCCTCAACAGCAAACCTACCTACCCACTGCACCTGCATCCAAGTCATTTCACTTTTGCTAACAAGAGAAGCTTTTGGCCTTCTCAGTGTGAGTACAAATACAAACCGCAATAAAGCCATAAAAAAGTAACAGTCCCACATACTTCGTTCTCCTTCATAGCATATATACACATATACATACACATATGAATTTTCCAGATGGGCATGAACCTTCTATCTGCAAAGGATCAAATGACTTTTCTATTTCAATAAATCATCAACACAACTCGCATCTAATTTCTTAGCTATTTCTCAGTATCCCAAACCAAACACAGCCACGCTCTGATTAAGGTATCAGTCTTCTGACAAACAGACTTAGCAAATAAACTACATATTCAAAGTAAAGTACTTAAGAGTTTTTTTCAGACAGGACAAAGGAATTGACAATGGGTTTCCCCCCCATGTTCTTCTGCAGGTTTGGCTGATACAAATTGTACAACTATATTTACATGTACAACTATATGTTACATTACATATAACATTTACAACTATGCCTGCATTGTAGATGTGGGAACACTGGCTACCACCACTCTAACCATTCATTACCAATAACAGCCTAATGAGAAAATGCTCAGCAGGTGCTTGGAATTACTGACAAAACACATCACACTTACACACAGAGAGAGAAAAATATTTCAAACCAGTTTTGTGGAATCAGTAATAAAAACCTTAACTACAGCATTGAAAAATACCCAGACATCTAAGAAGGAAGCCTGTCATTTTAAATCAAGATTCTCCTGAAGTAAAATATAAGCATTAGAATGGCAAACTTTGAAAAAATATTACTTTTGGCTTACTGACCTGAAGCACAAACACACATCTTTTCCATGAAGGGAAACCCATTAAGACTTCCTGTTACGAAGTGGCTTAGCTTAAATAAACTAGGGTGGAAAATTATGTGTACTCAAGCAGGGAAAACAAGAGCAAAATTAAGCAACAGACTTCAAGAGCAGCAGGCTAACAGACTTGAGAATTAGCAGTCAGAATCCAAAGGGGCTGCCAGTCCAAGCAAACTTCTCCAAAAGAGGTAGACTATAAACAGTTAGTTCCCTTTGATAGTGGGTTAGTGCCTGTGGTCAGGAGGGAATCAACAGAAGTCATCTAGTCCAGTGTCTGGAGGACTTCTGATGTACTAGAACATCTGTAGTGTCTGGGTGAAACTTCTTCAATATTCCTCTAGTAGTACAGAGCCGAACTCAGAGCAGTAAAGATTAATTTACAGTGATTAAAGACAGCACACTGGTGGGCTCCAATAGCACTAAGTACATTCACTATGGATTCAGACAACAGAAGAGAACTTCACTGCTCTAACCTGTGGCAACACTTTCTTACAGAGAGTGCACAGGAGGATAAGATCTGGGGGCCCTGAAGAACTTATCACAATAAAACCCAGTGCAAATGCATATATCTGCTCCTTGGTTAATAGGTTCAGGGAGGCTCCTGAATTAGGTTCAGGGAGGATAGATGATAACTAGCAAAACCATCTTCCATGAGAGGGGTTAACAACAGGTTTTATATTTGAATCTGAAGATTACAAAAAAAAAAAAAAAAAAAAAAAAAAAACTTCCTTAAACTACAACCCCTCNTTGAAAGGCTATTGAGAGATAAGACAGGTAGTTGAACTTATCTTCATTCCCTGTGCAACAGAACAAAGGGATAAAAGCTGCAAAGAAAACAAAGCTTCAGATTTAGTTTCAAATGATGATTTCATCAACTCAAAATGATAAATTCTCTGTCTGCTCTTGGCTGAGGGGCCACAAAGTGCAGGAAAATATTAGAAAATATTTGAAGTATTAGAATATAGTTGCAGGAATCAGTGAGTCTCTGTTGGAGAGCCACCATGTCTTCAACAAATTAAAAGCCTGACATTTAATCACGTTTTAGCACTTGCAAGATTAAGTTTATTAACTGACCTGCCAATAACATTACTTAATGTAACTTTACAGCAACTGGATAGCTGCATGCACAAGGGTGGCAAACAGCAGTGTCAGATCTTAAACAATTTTCCTTTAACTCCTTCAGCCACTTGCAGATGAACATCTATTAATGAGTCACAACAAGGTCTCTTTCTTAAAGCTGGTTACTCTGATCAGAAAAAAAAAATAATTTCTTCATTCCACTGAACACAAGCACGGTAAGATTTATCTAGAAAAGGGCAAGTCTGAGTCAGTCTTCAATTTAGCCACTTACCAGGAATTCTTACTCTTTACATGTCAAATCAAGTATTTTTCAAAGGAAAAAGACCATTTGTACAATCTATCTCTGTTGCTGTTACTTTCTCTGCTGAAGAAGTGTTTCTGCACCATTAATCACAGCCAAAATATTAAAACAACCCCTCCTAGGGTTTTAAGAGAAACACCAAAATAACCAAAAGACAAGTGACTTGTTCTTTATAAATTAAATGTAAATATCAACAAGTCCTCTGATTTTTAATGGAGGAGAACTGGAAAAGCAGCCCAGTCCAGAGAGAATTAAAGCTGTTCAAAAGTGAAGCCCACAGCCTTCACAGCTGTGCTGGGTTCTCTCTCAGCATTATCCTCGAAGGTGCCACACAGCTACAGGACCAGAGCAAGGAAATACTCCAGCTTGAAAACACGCTTGTCTCCCTCTCTGTTTTTCTGGCTGTACTGTCTTTGTGGTCCAGCTCCAGAAGTTGTGCTGAGGTGACTTCTGAGGAGAGGTCATGTTCTCCCTTCCAGACAAGTTCCTGCTTTTCTGTCACATTAGATCTGTCACATGAACTTGCTGAGGCAACGTACCAGATGTTTTGCATATGATATCAAAAGGACAGAAACATACAGCAAAAGCAGCAGACAGAACCCGATCATCCCTTCCAGCATAACGCAGCATGAAGCGAGACAATTGCCAGTATTGCTGGTCTGTATGGTTCCTCCTGCTAGGGCAGATGCTCAAATTGGAAGAGTGTGGCTGCCAAAACTGGGACAAACACACCTATCCTTCTCTTTTTAAAGGTAAGCACTAGCAATTGTAACAAGCTGCAACATTTGTTGTTTTCCCTCTAATCTCCTTTGGAAACAAGGCTCCTTTTCTCATCAGTACCACTGCAAGGACTGCTGCCTTCCTTTCATTCCCTTCTTCCACAACTGAAAGAGCTTCATTGATGATTTCCTTCTAACAGCTCATGGTTTAAAAATATCTAACCAGCTTGCAGTTTGGGAATGCAGCTAACAACCAGTCCTTCACTTCCTAGCACATACTTTTTGTATTTTCTTTTTCTCAACTTCACTGGGTATTCCAGTGTTACTATAAAATGCATAAAGTAATATCATTTCCAGGAAAAAAGTTACTATCCTGGCAAATAACACGTGCAGTTGTTCATCTTTTGATGCACAATCCATAGGAATTATCTATTTTTATCTCCTAATGATGTTTACACATTGATGGCTATGGAATTAAGACTATTTTTCCTTGGAAACTGCTAAAACTTCTAATTATGAGGATGCTCTGATTAACCAAACACAACACCAGTGACTAGTGTTGTGATGCAGCAAGATAATGACAACTACAGGCATAGCTTTTATAAGAGCAATGCAGTTGTTAAGGTGACTGGAACACCGAGGTATGCAAACAGTATTAGAAAATTTTTGACTTAACCATGTGTATGACACTAGCACAGTAGGTCATCAGTTCAATCCTAACGTAAACAGGATCTTGATCTTTAGATCAAACTGCAAAACACTTGTACCTGATCTTCCCTTTTCATTCCCTCACATTTTGTTAAAAGGAACTTCATAGTCAGCTAGTGGGCTTGTTTTTCACTCCTCAGCTGAAACGACACTAACTACACAGCGTGTGACAGAGGAAAAAAAAATCTGCTAGCACTGTTCCGTGTTCCTATTCCCTTGGAGCAGGCAACGTTGGAGTCACTGCAGCCTCCAGCCTTTCTCACCTTCCTACCGAACTCAAACGAGTAACGTAACAAGTTACTGCTCATCAGCTGAGCTGCTGAAAACAGCCACAGGAGCTCACCAGCAGCACACACTCTTAAGCAAGCACAGCACAGCGTGGTGTGATTTAAACAAGTGTCTCTTACTTTACTGTTGGTGACACGACGCGGTACGCTGGCAGCAAAGCTGACCTAGCCTAACTAAACCCCGCACACACCACGTCTCGCCGGTCCTATTCAAAGCCGAATACACACTCACCCCGAAGCGACACACCGTGTCAGCATGGGTGCAAGTATTAGGGGAACAAAATTCAGAAAGTGCATTTTCTCGAAGTGCTTGAAACGCATCCTGTCAGCTGCCACAGGCCAGCCAAGAAGGGAACAGCGGACAGGCCTCCCTGGGGTGCCCGAGCCGTGTCCCGCAGCCTCCCCTCACGGCTCCGCTCCAACTCACCTGGCTCAACACTTCAACACTTCCCCGAGGCCGCCGTGGCCCTCCACGGCTTGGCCTGCCCGGGATACTGGACACCACAACACTCCCCCTGGATGACCCGGGGGCAACGCAGCGAGGTCGCGGCACCATTAGCCAAGCCCGGGAGAAAGGGGCCCGTCCCGGCCGCGGCACGCCCCCGCTCGCTCACTGCTCCGCGCTGCCAGGCCGCACCAAGCCGGCGAGGCCCGGAGGCCGCGGCCCATCCCCGCCGCTACTCACACATGAGGGTGCTGAAGGCCACGACGCCCAGGAGCCCCTGCAAGAAGATGCCGAAGCTGTCCATAAGAGCCCCGTTCTCGCAGCCACGGTCTCCCGGCCCCACCGCCGCTCCCCCGCCTGGCTGCGGGGGGCTGTCAGTGAGGCCAAGGCTGCCGTTAGGCGGCGGCGGCGCCCCCATGACGAGGCCCGGCCAGCACCCGCCTCAGCGGCGCATGGCGGAGATAGAGGCGACGTCGTGACCGGCGAGCGAGGCCGCGGCCCCCGCCCCGCTTCCTGTGCCCCGCCGCCCGCCCCGCTGCGTCACCGCCGGCGCCGCTCCCCCATTGGCCGAACCACGGCGAGGCGGAGCCCCCAGCTCCGCCCCCTGTACCTCAGCGCCGCTCATGCCGGCGCTGGAGAAGTGGAGCGGCAGCGGGACGGGAGGCTGTCACCGCCCGGAAAAGGACAGAAACTGTCCGGCCTCTCCCCTTCTAGGGAAAACCAACACAGGCCCCAAACCAAATATTCCAGCTCGCAACGCCGTCCGCGGAGAGGCCCTTATCCGCGGGCACCTCTGCGGGACAGGGGAGAGGAGAACGACAGGGGTGGAGGGGAGGACGGGAAAGAGCTGTAGCGGGCTTCATTCAGAACATTGGCCTCAGCCTCGTCCCCAGCTCCAATCATTCTTGTTGCTGTTGGAGAAGGGCCGGCAGCCCACCAGATAACTCCACTCACCGGAGTCCAACACTGACAGCAGCCACAAACACCATCTGGCTCCAGCACCCAGACATGTTTCTAACAGCCTGAAGTCTGTGTCACAACCGCAGCCGCCCGCACCTGACAGCTACAGCTCACACCCACAGGTCAGGTGAGTTTGATATCAAACTGAAAAGAAAAAAATTATACCTGGATTCTTTAGCAAAAATGTTCTTTTTAAAAGGCAACCAAGGGATCAGTGGCAACATATCAGCACTTTCATACAGGAAATGTACCTGTTGAGCAGTGAGTCTGACCCACTCCATCACGCCCTATGCTTTACAGCACAAGGCAGAACTGCACTCAAGTTTAGGTTCTTACTTTTAGTGCAGGATCAGGCCAGGTCACAGCATTCTGGAGTTTTGTCTTACGCTGTTTTTTGAATTTCTTTAAATAATTAAAATCCCAGTCTATGATTTGTTCAGCATGACCCAGAAACTACAGTAAGTATCAGAAAACTAAGCAGAGTACATGAAGCAATAGTTGCTCGAATAATGAGATTGGTTGCATCTATTTTACATACCCACCTACGTGAACTGTCCTTCCTGGCAGGCGATGCTGAACAGTGCTGGCACGCAGCTGTGATTTCTCTGGTATTTAGGCTGTGCCATAAATGTCTGGAAGTTGCAGCTTGAAAAAGAAGTGTTCTCAATTCTCTGACTTGGTACACAGCCGAAGTGTACTGCTCAGTGCCCTTGCACCCCAAGTCAATGCTCCTGTGCTTTGAGCTGCATCACAGGCAAAACATGTTCAGGAATGCAAATAGAACCTAAAAGAAAAGGCATGGCTGAAAGTAGGTTGGTTGTCCTCTCCCTTGCATGCAGGTATTACTACCATCAAGAACCGCAGATGTGGACTTGACCTATTTATTTGTGGCCCAGGAGTAGTTTTTAAGCTTTCACAACCTCTTCTGAGGTGAGACTTTAACATATATCTGACCTGGACACTTACACTAGTTAAAGATTAACCCAGTGCATTTTATACATAAAATTTATGTTTCAGGCATGAATCTGGAAACATACTTTACAGAGCTTATGATTCATGTTACTCTAGACTCCATTCTTTAAAATAGATCATTCTCCAAAAATACTCCTTCAACAGTTTTCAGCTTTGCATGACTCCTGTAAGTCCTTCTGAAACCTGTGGCAGACAAGACACAGCCTCCTGATTTGTGCTATTGACAAGCCTTCAGGTTTCTCAAGCAGATGGCTCTCTGAAGGCAAGTAAAAGATTTACCTTAAATTCTATGTATTTATAGATGTTTAAAAGACAGCGTTAAGCAAATCAGCTTCATCCCACTCTGATGCATGTTCTGCACTCAGTATAAAACCAGTTCAAGACAACTGAAGCGCAGCCAAGAAACAAGTCCTGAGGAAAACACAAGTACAATCTGCTGGAATGCCGAGTAAGGAAACAAGAACTTTGCAAGGCTGACCTATTTCTGAAACATCCTGTGGAACCCTCATGTTACTCAAAGAAAGCAAAGCCAGATCTCTTTAAAGTTTCAACTTGATGGGGTAGTGTAAACCTTTACAAAACTACGCAGGAGGAGCAGCGCCACCTGCAAGGTTTGCTTCTTTGTGTTCAAAGAAAGTAATAAACCAAAATTACCTGGATTGTAGGTTCTGGCCGCAGCTCCTGTCTGTTAGCTCTGGGCATTGGGTGAGACAAAATCTGTTACCTCAGAAGAAGGCTTAGATAAATGGGACCTCTGCTTTTAGGGGAACTGTTTCCAGCCCAGTCAAGCTTTACCATGAAGTCCATGCAAGTAGTATGTATGTGATCTATGCAAACAATGGAACACATTATGCAGCTTTCCCCACACTTCTGTAAGATGGAGAAGTGCTCCTGGTAAGCAGCAGTAAGACCAAAACCATCAGTAATAGTTTAAGTATATTTTTTTAATTTTCTTACAACCACTTAAAACTGTCATATACCACAAACTTATGTACACTATTTACAGACAAAACAAGCAAAATATCCATCCAAAATATTTTTTAAAAAAATCCTCTGATTAAATTGTTACACCTGCTCAAACAATGGTGGGACTTAATAGGCATATTTTCTTGTGCATGTTTCTCTTCCATGTAGTACTTCGGTCTCACTGCATATATATATATATATATTTTTTTAAAAGCTAAAGAAAGGTAAAACAACAAGCAGAAGGAACACAACACAATATGCATTAAAATCTTTAAGAACAAGCAGCTAATTAAAAAAGGCAAAATACTGGAAAAAGTGCATCAGTTCCAATGAGTTAGTATAAGAAAGAGGCCCATAGGTGGTGAGCAGGCACCCTTCAGGGTAGAGTCTCCTAGAAGACCTCTGATTGTCGACAAATATTATTTAAAATTTATTTCAAATAGAAATAATTGGGGGAAAAAAAAGAAATGAAAGAGGAGAAACACGACACCTTCAGGTTGTTGTTTGTTTGTTTGTTTTCCTACGAGGTTTCTTGGAAACTGGTGCCCAACAACTTCCAGAGTTGGCAAGAATTTATTTGTGCCCGGACTTCACTGTTCGTTCATTCGTGCAACTTGAATGAGCCGTCCCTGTGTCTTGAGCAGAAGGCCTGTTCCTCTGGAACTGTGCAAGGCTAGAGGACTTACACAGGCTCTGTGCCCATGTTTGTGCTAAGTCAGTTAGACCTACTGCCTCTGAATTTTGTCAGTGCAAGACCTGCTCGCTCCCATGGCTTAAAGCTGAGCCAACACTGCTGGCTTTGCACCTAACAGAGTAACTTTGTTTTCTCATCAGAAAGTCCATTTCTGTGTCAGGTGCGTTTCCAAACAACAGATGTGATATTGAGGAAGCTAGAAATGACCATGGTGACAAAAAGTATCACTAACCTTAACTCATTTTTGCAATATAGATTATTATAACTTCCCCCCCCGAAAAACACATACCAATAAAAGAGGCTTCTTGCACCTGGTGTTGCCAAGTCCATTCTTACCCTTCGCCCAAAAGGCTGCCTTTGAAAACAAGGCTACATGCGTGTTTGGGAAAGATTGGCATCACTCTGAAATGGGGGTTCAGCACACAATCCCTTTAAAATAGAGCCTTCAGCAAACATCTCAAGTCTCCTGACAGAGCCTAAGTCTTTGTGCTTAGTTACTTCTAGGTAATTTGAGCTCACAGTAGGCAGTAACCAGTCTGCCACTATATGACAGGACTGGATAAGGAGTAGCTTTGTATAGGATCATCATATTTTTGGCTTTCTGGTAAGGCTACTTCATATAGTATATTCTCCTTTAACAACAGATTTGGTCCAAAGGTATCCAGTATCCAATTCAAGCTTTATAGTGTTGAAGCCTATTTTGTTACATTCAAAAATCTCACAAGCCACTTTGCCTTTGCTAATAATGCATTAAGTCTTTGTACTTCACACAGAAGAGTGGAGTGCTTAGTCCAATCGACTGTAAATATATTTACACTTCTGTGGACCTAGCAGTTAAATACTCCTCCCCTCCTTTAAAGCATCATTGGAATCAAGAACAAACACTAGCAAATTCTAAAGCAACAAAATACTGCTGAAAGTTGTGACTAGAGAAAGTAATCTCAACAACCACTCCCAGGCTCTGCGTGTCTATTTCAATTAACCCCAGGAGAGCCTGCAAACACTCCTGGAGTTCTACACCACACACAAATGATTCTGCCTTTTACTTCATTCCTCAACGAGCAACTTTCAGAAACATTCAGCGTAAGAAACAAGTAGTCTTCATTCACCAGATCAGTGCTGTACCTCTCCTCTTGTGGAAGGATTGCTTTCAGTTTAGGATGGACTGTAAGCTGCTCATGCTTCAGGGCATACTCTACCACATTAACCTTCCATGACATTTTTGGAGGTCAAATACTTCTCTATTATGGAATCCTTGTGCTGGTGCAGAAGGCATGCTATAGTAACTCAACAAAATCTTTTCTGCCTTAACAAGGCTAAGCTTAGCACAGGATGATTGCCATATGGAGGCACCACCAGGTTTCTAAAGCTATGATGTGCAAAACCAAGACTGCAATGTATGTGAAAATAAGACAAGCAAGAATACAACCTCTCAAAAGGCCAGCAAGGGGAATTTTCTTTTAACTAACAGTACATGAGGCTCATTTTCTTGTACTCAAGACATTTGCAAGACATCACTGCCTCTCTCCTGAACTCCATCTTTGTTTTATCTTATGGTGAATGGTGTGATAGAGGACAGCACAGATCCCTGAAACCTAAATTACTGCAGTCCCAACAGCAACTGCTGGTGAAACGTTGGTACTACCCAAAGCCATGATTCAGCCACCAGCTACCCAAAATCCAGTTTTAAATAAACAGAGCAACCAGAACAGCTGAATTCAAGCTGTGTTGGAATAAGATGAAGAAATTTAAGTGCAGTTGTGTCATCTGCCACACATAGAGAAAGAGGAACTCGAAACACAGCCAAGTAGAAACACCATCCATCAAGATAAAGCCCCAATTATCCCTTTTAAATCCAACAATAAAACAGAGTGCATTTTTTCCAGGAAACAGAGTGTACAGTACCCGTGTGCAGCATAAAAACATTTCACAAATAATGAAAACATCTCTTTTGAAAATCTCAACAAAAATAGATCCCACTGGGACCAGACTGTCAGTGCCTCCCAAAACAAGGCAGAAAAATCCAGCCTATAAAACACGTCAAAGGTGACCAGTAAGTATCCCACTAATCTCTGAAACTGCTGACTGCTTTATTTACTGAGGAAAAGAAGTATGACATTTGTATTTAAAACCCTAGGTACTATGTTAACAAGTTCACTAAATTACCCTTTAAGCTCTGTTCTCTCCTGACAACTGTTCAGAAAGACACCTATCTGTCCACGGGAAAAGGTGGAAGCAACATTTCTTGGCTACGCAGGTCAATTCTGCTGGGCATCAGTGTAATAGAATTCTGCAAATCCTGAAGAATTAGATTCAAAAGCATCATCTTCCAGTGTAGAAGTTCTCTGCTGATTGAATTTCTCAAGAGAAGACACTGACAACAAAGCAGCACTGTTTCTTCCATTTTTTTTTTTCCAGGCCTAATGGTTTATCACTGAGCTTGTCCTTAGGGAATGGAGTACAGCCAGATTACCTAAGCATAGTATGAAGAGCCAAAACATCCATTTATTGGCCACGTATCTGGTGTGAGAAACAAAAGGGGCACTTTAATTTCAATTTAATTGTGTTTTCAGACTCTGCTTACAACTTAGGAGAAAAAAAAAATTGTCCTATCTACACACTGCCCTCCCTCAAGAATACTCAACTAGTAAACAGTCTGTCTTACATTGCCATTTTGATTCTGGAATGGAAAAAAAGATAAACCTCATTTTAGCACTTCCACAAATAGTTCTGTCTTGACTAGGCAGTTATTTGAAGGAGCAAAAGAAAAAAAACCTCAGTTCTTCATCTCTGCTTATTTCAGCTTTCATTGCAGACAGCTCCCCCTCAACACCCATGTGGCAGATACACAGACTGAAAACTCAGCTCTTAGTTTAGAAACTACCTCCTCACTGAATCCTACAGCTCACAGCATCAGTATAATGGATCACATTAGCTTAAGAGATGCTTGAACCAATCCATCTGATTAGAGTAAGCAGTGTTTATCATAAACCAGCAAACATGTCTTTCCTTAAATGCTGGCAACCTCCAACACCTTAGCATGCCAGGGCAGTTTGCTATTGTGCAAAAATGTATCTGAACAGGAAATAAAGGACTAGGGCTGCACACATCAAGCTCCTGCTTGGCGTCCTCCAAATACTCTGAGACAGGCAGAGTGAATGAATACAAGCCACCTGAAACCCAATGCTTATTTGATGCAGATCTTGACCTTAATGCAAGTTTCCTCACATCTTTAATGGAACGTAATGTAAGTCCTGTTACTCAGTGTAAAGCAAGTGGCTGATAGGGTTTTACTTCCCTGGAAAATTAAAATCAGCAGTTTGTCCTACTGTGGACCTCCTAATGAAACTATATGTCACTCTGTCCCTTTTTCTTTCCTCTGGTTAAAAACAGAATGAAACAAACAAAACCCCAAACCCAAAGCACACAACTCCCACCCACCCAATCTCATTTTCATCTAGTCTTGACCTTGAACAGCTGTAAATATTAAAAATACAAAATTATGTTCATAAGATAGTTTCCACTGATAGAACTAAGTTGCAGTCCTCTATTGATGGCAGTTTCCTCAGTTTGTTCTCTAAAAACATGTTCAGGTAGCAAAGCAAAAATCTGCTGACAGGTTCTGTGTACATGGCCCAATTATTTGCTATAATAAAAGAGAAATAACTTCACACAATTAATAAAAAAAAAGCAATTATCTGACAACTAAAATATAGAAAATGAAAAGTCGCTTTCTCTTTCCTTCCTTTTTTTTTCCTACAGCCCATCTGTAAGAGAAGTGCAAAATAAATTAAGTTTTCTGACATCTGAGAAAATGGTAACATCCAGGTTAAGCCTACATAGGTTCCAGCTAAAGCTTTGGAAGAGAAGCTCTGTGTGCTGATACTGGTTTGTACTCCTGATGTGCCTACAGAAGAGAAACTGCTGTGCAGCAGCAGTGACAGATGACTAGTCCAGAAAGAGTAGTTCTCCTCCCTTTTTAGTTCATCACTTCTATTATTCAGGCTACAGAGGTAGCAAAACCAAACTGGAACAAAACCCCAACGACAATGAAACAAAACCCAAAATAAACAAAGAAAATCCAAATGGAACCACACTCTTGCTATACTGTACATTCAGAACCCTGTGGCCTCATTGTTGTCCTAACAAAGAACAAATTCATTAAAAAAAAAAAATCAACAGTAACGCACGAATGTGCAAAAAGCACATTCCAAAGCCAGTGCTGTGGTAAGAGCAAGTGTTCGTCCACAGGGAGGGAAGGAGATTCTGTGAATCATCAGGAACAGAGAGAGGTTATTTCTGGCAGCCTACATGCTAGCGTAAACAGGATCCGTTGCTCCTTTTAAAGTTCTGTGCCAACAGAACTATCAAAATGTCATTTCCCACCAGAGGAGACTTTTCTGTAATCAGTAAAAAACACATTAAAAAAAGGGAACCATAGAGCAAGAGACTATTGTGTTCCCAAGCTGGCAGCTGGTAGAGTAGCCCCTGTGTTTGCATTGGCATTTTGCTCCAGATGTCGTCTTCCTCTTGTTAAAGTGAAAAGCTGAGGCTGACAGATGCTCTTAGGTCACCAGGGCCTCAGTTTAACTTTATTTGGCTTTTCTTGCTAGAGAGAGAGGAGCATGTTTTTATAGTTGTGCTTCAAAGGTCCACATCAACTTGGCTGCTCCTCAGTTAGCAAACTGCTGGTAAAAGGCAAGTTTGACCCTCTCAATGTGATGGCAAAGTTTAATAGCTGGCCCAAGCTTCAAGTCCATACACTCCTGAACGGTGGGCAGGGTCAGCAGCAGCAGTGCCTGGCCATCGATTTCCTGTCAAAAGACAAAAACTCCATAGTGACTTCACGTTTTCATTTCCCCTGCTCCTGCAGCTTTGACTTGCTGTAAATTCAGATACATAACCACTTGCGAATGAGACATTTCTTTCATGCTACTCCAGGCAACTTGAAAAATCTCTCTCACAACAAATTAACTACTTTTGGAAAATGTCAGCTCAAATTCACCAGCTAACAGACAGAATCTTCATAGGGTGCTATTGTGAAAAACAAAAACCAAACAACCTAACAACTGAAGCTAAGGACATTTCATGCAGAATGTAATTTTACCTAACCTCTGCAGCTTTCTATAGAAAAAGAGGTTCTAGAAGGAAAAGTACATACTCATTGTTAGTTCTAGTACAACAGATCTGATAGACGATGCCTTTATATTCACTTGTGCAGCTGTACAACACTGTGACAGCTGCAGCTACTCTGCAGAACAGCAAGTGGTATTTATCATTTGCCTGGTTTTAGGCATCCTCTATAGTTTTGGGATTCAGGTGCTCCACAAAACAAAACATCCTCCACTGTACTAAGTACTAAGAAACATGAAAAATTCTGTATGTTACCTTAACAATCCCCTCCCAAACTGCAGATGGTTGTGCCTGTGTTTGTTTCCTTAAAACCCTAGTATAAAATTTAAACTAGTCTATTTTTGTGTTTCAGTACAGCATTAGAAGCCAAGTGACAGACTCAGAATTTTGACAGAAAACAATACCTGATCAAGGAAAATTCTTGCCAGTGGTGCACAGTCAGTGGATTTGAGGAATCGTACAACATCAGCCACGCTCCAGTCCAGAGGGTTACTGTCCAGCTGCAGCTTTTCAGCAACTTCCATCTTTATGTCCTAGACAAGCCACCCAGCACAAGAATTCTCAAAATATTACATACGCAACGGATCAACACTCCCCTCTGCTCCTCCACACTCAAACATTCAGCTGCCAACTAAAGCTCTAATGAGATCTCAAACTGTAGAGGTTCGTTGGTTAGCAAAGAAGTGCACAACAGCTTTGTGCTGAGCTAGGGGCTGTAACACCATTAGAGCAGGTCAGCAGGGACTGGAACCTAGGGTTTGGTTGACGCCACACCGCTGCTCTGGTTGAAGCAAGAGGGCTAGCAGCTGGGAAATGTAAAGCTCAGTAATCTGTCTACAGCTTTCTGTTTAGTCTTTATTGCAGTCCCATAATATCAAAGTAATAAAAATCACAATTTTTAATGGTTCTGTAGTGTCTTCATAATGCCCTTTATGAGGTAACAGAATATTTTATGGGCACACCTGTACAGTGATTAATATTCTGAAGATATTTGCGCTTGCCCAACAGCAGGCGAGCTAGAACAGAAATCTATGTTTGACGTTACCTTTGGTGAAGGAGGTTTATTCTCATCATCAGAAAAGGAAAAGGTCCTGAGCTTCCTCTTCCGCTTGTCTCGGTCCTGAGCCAGAGAATGAGACAGTTCACTCTGTGTAGGAGAGGACGACACTGATTTCTTCTCTGACACTTCTGATTCCTCAAGCAATTCATCTGGGTGCTCTGAGGTACTATCTTCAGTCAGAGACTCTTCATCTACCTCATCCTGGTCATCCTCCTCTTCTGCCCCACTGCCCTGAAGGATTGGGAGAAAAGAAAGAAAAGAAAAAAAGCAATTAAATAGAAAAAAAAGTGAAGCTTAGGACGAAAGGTAGAATTGCCACCCATTTGTCAGCTGTAACCTGAGGTTACAAGGAACTAGCAGTTTGTTGTTTCAAATGAAGCTGGTGAAAAGTCACATATGGTATCTATTAAAGGTATTGGCAGTCTCATACCTGGGGAGATCCCGCTGGAGTGTTATCCACTGAAGTAGAAGAACGTTTTTTCTTATGAACAAAAAAATTTTTTCGTCTCTTTCGTCTTTTGTTTGGTTTCTTCATGGCTACTTCCAGGTTGCTGTGGCCACCCGGAGGCCTACCTATCCGCTTGTTTTTCCGCTTTCCGTAATAGTGTGCTACCAGGACAGAAGAAAGGAGCATCATGTTGAAATGCACCTTCAATGTCACTAGTCATGTTTGTCCATCAGCAGGACTGGAAAATGGCTAGGGCATTTCCCAGCAGAAATCCCAGATCTGCAAACATTCAGAATGAGCATGTCTTTGCTTGCCTTTTCAGTTTGGTTTAAGGAAGAAGAGTTACTAATCAATTTTCTTTGCCCTATAAAGATTTATTTTTTTTATCTCTGAGAGGCCTCAATTGTTAGGCTTTATATTAAAAAACAAACAAACAAACAAACAAAACCCATCATCGGCCACAGACTGGTCCAATTTACTGCCACTTTTTGTTGTTATTAAATATGGCCTCAAAGTGCTGCTTGTTCTTACAGTCTCAAATGGTTGAAGTTAGATTTAAAAAAAACTCAAAAAAACCCCCTAAATGCTAAGAAAAAAATCAGAGGATGTTCTGTTTTGTTCCACAGCAATAGCATTTACAATGTCACTTCAATTATGATATTTGAGTCAGCTATTGTTCCAAATGTCTTGAGAAGATAAAAGATTTGTACACACACCAAAAAGTCAAGCCATGGTTCTACCACTTAATACAGAATTAACTCTTCTCCACTATGCACTGACAAATGGATATTTTGTATGTCTGTGCACACAGTGCTTGAGATGCTCCTTGTGTATGCAAAGCAATTTATTTTGGATTTCTTCGGAGTCGAAGCCAGAAGAAACCAAAATATAACCCCCACCTCAGTTTGAAATCAATGACCTACTCACTGTATTTAGTCTTTGTCAGGACAGAGCAGTTCTCTGAACACTTATCCAGCACCATCTGCGGGCCGAAGAGGTTTGGACAACATTCCAACTTGATGCATGTTTTCCTACAGAAATCTGCCACTCGATCTGCTGTCCTCACAACTTCCACAGTTGCACGGTAGCTCTTGCCTTTGTACCTAGCATTGAAAGTGTGGTCATCATTAAGGAATCCTCTCATTACCAGCGTAAAAACATTTGCTCGAGAAGTGTACAAGAATATTATTTTAGATCAAACTGAGGGAAAATCTGAGCAGTGATGAACATTATGGACTGAAAAGTCCAGGAGACAGATCCTGAAGCATAGAAAAAAAGCCATCAGCAGAGACATGCCTGCCGTACCAAACGGTAACGCTGCCCTGCCAGTGACTGTCATATACCAACTGAGAGGACTACCCAGAGTTTAGCTGTTTTGTTTCCTTTGTTCACAGATGGTTTGTTCTTTGTGTTTATGGGACCGCAGAAGTGTCCATTGTGATGTGGACAGCTGGTCCCTAAAATCAAGCCAGAGTGCACCAGTTCATATAATAAAGGTAATAGCAGACAGCCGTTCCATGCACATGCTATGGCAAGCAAATGAACTACTGCCACATTTCCAATCAGCTTCCATCTAACACTGAACAATTCATCAGGACAGTCACTTGCCACGACTCCACATATTGTTCCTGTTTGATTTAAATTAAGAAAAGATTTCTTTTTGTTCAGCAGTCTTGCCATGACACTGACAGAGCCGCACTGTGAAATATCTGCCAGAGTCATTCATCATTTCTGCTTTGTTCTCCAGCACAGCTACTGGCACATGCTGATAGCTATTAGGGATGTCTCAAGCATGCAACTATCTAGTTAATGCATTGAAAAAAAGAGCTATGTCATCATAGTGCAGATATCCCTGGTGTCACTGCTGTGACAAAAGAAAACACGTACCAACTTTAATGAAACCAAGCATTTTTTCCTCTCTGTTCTTCACCTGTATCTTCTATTTACGTGAACCTTCCATATGATCTTTCTATTGTCCAAAGCCAGAGTAATCCTTCAATACATGTAAAGCTGTCTTTTCACACGTGAAACTGATCTAACAGAAGAATTACTGATATGGCCAAAGAAATGTAGGCAAGTATGTTATGACACATGGAGAAAATCTGATCTCTAGTATGCAAACACAGTGGTCCAATTACAAGACCATCACTAGACTACAGAGGAATATTTGAATTTATCAAATATATGCAAATATAATCAGTCATTTTTTCCTAGCCACAAAATAATCTTGCAAAGAAGATCCAACCCAAAAGCTCATCAGAAAAACCAGGGAGTGCTTTAGGGTAGGATGTTGTAGAAAGACTTCTGTGTCGGGCCATTTCAGAGCACTGCTACAGCTTAATTTCAGAGGAATCTTTGTCCACTGAGAAATTGATGAGGAAATGCCAACAAAGTCTGAGAAGATTCCTAAGTCCTATGTGTTTGTGCTTTAAAATACTGACATTTATCTTCAGGTGAATTAAATGACCTTAAATCTCACCTGCGGGTCTGCCAGTGCATATGCTATGTTGTACCGGTACATCACTCTTGCCTGACCACTAGCTGCCAGTAGCAGAGCACAGCTGGCACATTAAGGAACATTGAAATCCAGTGCACTTCACCAGACATTCATGAACAAATGTATAGATATGGAAGTTTAATAGCTGTCAGTATTTTGATATGCCATAAGCAATTTCTCCTTTGAAATGTGAGAAGGTCAAGTGTAGACTGCAGAGAATATTGCTATTGTGATCAACTAAGTGGGGAACAGGACAAGAATTTACTTTGCTTTCAGGGTCTCTCCATGCCCATGCCACACAGCCTCTTCATCCAGCTGCAGCTCTCGCAGGACACGGCTCGGTTTGTAAGCTGCGTTGATCAATAGAGTGAGAACCTACAGTGAGGGAGGGAAGAGGAGAAAACACGTTTAAGTTATTTGTACAATAAATCTGTTTCCAAGTGCCAAGGCAGAATAGGAAATTACTTCTATTCATCCAAATTATCTAGCATCAAAGCAGTCATTCACAGCAGGATTACAGATACCTCCTGATACTGCCAAAATGAAAGCAGGGAGTAGCCAATGTTCTGGGCCTTGCCAAACCTTCAAAATTTGTCTGCAGAGTCACAAGTGTACCTAGCAATTTCCAAGTCACTGCCCTTGAATCACACATCACTAAACTAAACCCTGGGGCTGAATACTACAAAACTTGGATAACCTTGGGTAAATCCAAGTGATTATCTTAGAGGTTGCTTGATGTGAAGATGTGCCAAAAAATGCTGCAGGGTTTTGCTGTCTACCAACTCACTACTTGCTACAAGATGATATTGCAGAACTGTAAGCTCTCCTTTGGTTTGCTTTCAGGAGCCATGATAATGCCTGCAGTGTAACAAAATGAGAAATTCTCTGGTGCTGTGAAGTGACTCAAAGTTGAGAATAACCTAAATTTAGTGGGGGATAGTACAAAATGTGCACTCAAATTGTATTTCTTATTTTTAGTGTGTGCTTATTCCAAATCATTCTCAAACTGAGTATATGTCAGAACATGGCAAACTTGCGGCTTCATTCCCACTAATGCAGCAGAAGTCCATAGTTCAAAAGAATAATATTAAATAAAATGCAAGTATCAACTTCCTCTGGGATTCATACATGGAATAAGAGTCATAACTGAAATGAATACAACCAAGCATACTGGTTGAACTTTTAACAACTCAGCATCAGTACATCAGCAGGACTTCTGCACACTTCGGGCTTTCGGGTAGGTTAAGCAGGTTAAACCTTCAAGGTTAAATGAAGATGCCACAGAATGCTCTTTTGGAGTGCTTATATCAGAGCAGTGAAACTTGCAGAAAGAACAGGGTACTCCTCTCTGTGCAGAAATGGTACTTTTTCCATAATCAGCTTGACTAACACACCAGACTCTACTTGTTCCACAGCATGTCTGTCATGAAGTCTTTCTCAGCTCTCTCCCAGTTATGATACATGGCAGGGAAGTAAGAATTCCAGAGATGTTTAGCCAGTTCCTGCAATTAAAGTGACTGTTTCATGAGAGCTCAAGTATGCACATATAGTTATGCCTTGGGAAGCTTTCAGCCTCTCAGGTCAGATAATAACACCCCATGACATTTCTTTGGCTTTTAGAAAAATAATTATTGGATTAAATTATTTGTAAATTTGCTGTCAAACACCTAGGGGACAAGAGAGTCTCTTACTTTAAAGAATGGTCTCTTCTTCCCTCTTCCCCTCCCTCAGCTATGTTAGAAAGCAAATCACATCCAACTTCTAAAACACTGAGAATTCTGTTAATTTTCCAATTACCAAATATAGCTTAGTATTTCTACTAAGAAAATTTGCATTTTTCTGTTTTAGCATCAACAGTGCAAACTGTAAAGGAATTTTGGGATTACATGAAGCTAAATTTTGTTAATTAAAACTGAAGCATTTATTACAGCTATAAAAAGATACTAACTCCTTTGATTGTGGTAATTACAGGTTACTCTGTTTTAACCTAAAATGAAGTTTAGCAGTAGAAGCTTGACTGTGACTCAGACAACTGAGAGGCTTTTACTCTTTCCAGTCATTCATAAAACAGTTCATAATTTATACTTGATTTTATGTAATACTCCCTCTTTTCTCATTGTCATCTTAAGTCTATAAATTATCTATCTCTAATTAGAGAGACCTTCTAGCATTTATGATGCACTGCTCTACACATGTCCACTATGTAAAACCTCCTCACCTCTTTCAGAACAAGAACACAGTTGCCAGGTCCCACAGATTGAGGAAGCTCTGCAATCCTGCCTTTGTTAAGGTAAGGCCCTGAGAAGCACCGGTGGTTGAAGTAGATCTTTGGGCAGCAGTACTTCCCATTAATTACCACTGAGAAAAGAGAAAGCAAAGATATAAATCACACACACTACAACCTCCCCAGCAAAGGATGACTTTTTAATGATATGCAGTACTTTGCCTGCTGTAAAAAGAGGAGGAAAAGCCTTGAATGACACGAGTTTGGGGTAGTTCCATTGTCACAGTTGCCATGACAACATCGGTTATTTGATGTTGCCAAAATATTTCTCAAACTTCACATGCATGCTTGCAAATTGTCGAACTACAGGAAATAAGATTGGTCACTTATCAGAAAAAAAAAATCCAATTTTGTGGTATTACACCAGTGAGAACAGGCAAGAAGATGACAGTTGCAACTTTTTAGTGCAGAAGCACTTCCTACACAGCAATTACGGATAAATTTTCCAGTTAAGTAATTATCTCTCCCTCTAACTTCTGCCACCAGAGAAGCTGGCAAAGTTACTCTCTACTGTTTATCCTAAACTGCACTATCACGTTGCTTTGCATTTTTAGACTCTTTTCCTTCAATCAGCATCCAAAAGATGCAGCAACTGATGAACTGACCTTTGATGAAGTTAATTAAATGGCTCAACGCCGCTCAGAATTAAAGTTGCGTAGCACATGTATTGCAGGATACTTATGTGTGAACACAAAATTGTTATATCCTAGCAGTGCTGTAGTGTTTCCTGATTGAGCAACACCACCATTTAAAGATCTTAAATTCAGTAGCTGATAACTGGCAGATAAATAAATGAAGTCAAATTCACTTTATGACTCTATTAAAAGGCAATTAAAATGCTAAGCAAGCACAGATCATTTCTATAACGTTTCAGATGTGCATTTCACTGTACAGAAAACAGCAGAAGAGGCATTTTGTTGCCAAACAGATAGATCTGTATGACTGTTTCACCAGCAGATGTACTTATTCATCATATTCATTCTTGCAACAGTTTAGAAAATTATTAAATTTCACCATCTGGCACACAAAGCAGTTTACTGTTTGAATTGCTTTTGTTTATCATGATGATGAAGTTAGCATAAAACCCAGACAAACCTGCTTCCCCAAGCTAAACTCTAACAACTTGAGAGCACACACAGCGAGCCTGTTAAGTTTCTCCCAACATTATTAAACATAACAGATGACAATAAAATATCATCTGCACAGGTCACATTTTGGTTCCACATATCCTCTGCTGGGGGTGTGTAGGGTTGTTCTGGTGTAAAAATTTAATTTCCAGGTTTAATGCACATATCAACTGCAGGACAAAAGTAACTGTATGTTTTCATTTCTTTCATTCTTTCTTGGAGTTTAACAAATCTTCAAGGCATGAAAATCTTCAAACCCTTTCCTTTTCTTCCACTCCCAACAGAAGAGTGCTGAGCAGCTGAACAATAAGGCAGCTGAACTGCTAGAGGATTTTGTCTTTGTTAGCCTGCCCTCTCTGATCAATACCTGAGTCAGAAGAGTTCAGTTCTTGGTTCTTTAGTCCATCATGAACTGTTCTTGAAGATAAAATTCTGAAACGAAAAGAAGGTTGGGAAAAGGCACAGATGGTAAGCATAGTCATCCCTCAGTTACTAAACCCCACCATTATATACATTTTTTCTTTCAGGTCTAGTCTTATTAATAAATCTGCTTTTTCTGCTTTCCCTATTTCACAATTATAAAGACTATCAAATTTAATTTGAAAATGACTACTCTGCTGCTACAGCTAGCAGCAATCCTTCCTTACTTGAAGTATTTAGGCTTCCATGCAGACAAATAGCTAACAACAATAGCTTACATTTCCTGCCTGCTTTTAACTTCATTTGACATTTCATGGCACAAGGCAGTGTACAGTCTTACCTTATGCAGTGAAAAATATGCATTTTAAACAAAGCATCATCAAAAATGACACAAGTCCTCTGGTAAAGATCCCAATCACAAAACATGGAAGAACAGTCTGCTCAGTATTTTAGGAGCAACAAAAACATTGGCAGGACTACTGACAGATTTGGTGTAAGTGTCAATAAAACCAACTGTCAGGCTTTCAACTGAACATCTCTGAGCAGGCGCACATGATGCATGACACAGAGCTTATAGGTGAATTGCAGATATTAGGACAGCTCTCCTTTTTGGCTAGTCATTCCTGATGTGCTAAATTTAATTTGGGAAGGAATTGTAAGGCCTGAAGTTGCACCAGGGCCAAGTTTAGGTTGGATATTAGGAAACGTTTCTTCACTGAAAGGGTTCTCAAGCATTGCAACAGGCTGCCCAGGGAAGTGGTGGAGTCACCATCCTTTGGAGGTACTTTAAAAGATGTGTAGATGTGGCTCTTAGGGACATGGTTTAGTGGTGGATTTGGTAGTGTTGGGTTAATGGTTGGACTCAGTGACCTTAAAGGCATTTTCCAACCAAAGCAATTCTGTGATTCTGTTAGAAGTTCATCTTCTACATGTCAGTATTCACACTGAAGCCAAATTTTCTGACCAGCTGTTCAAAAATCACGGTTTAACATTACGGCAGCCACGCTTTCTAACCATGTTTGCGTTACAGAAACTGCGTGATTTGAGGAGGGAATACAGTTAAAAGAGAATCCAGTGATTTTCTACTATTCATCATTTAAGAGAGGTTCAAACAAAAACTTCTAAACAGAGTCTCAAGATCAGACTAGACTTTCTTAAATGCACTCCAACACTCACAAATAATGCAATCTTTTAAAAATGTAAGATCAACAACTTCAGCCCTAGAACTTCAATAACCTGATCTATTCAATAATTCAGCTGAGTTGCACTAGCACTGTAAACAAACAACTTCCATGCCTTCTATCTTCTACTACAGCAGTGCAAGAGGCCTTTTTCAACACCAACAGCATAAAGACAAATGGATCATGGAATCTCTCAACCCTCAGCATGGCACTTCTGTAAAGCTAAACGTCCCCTAAGACAACATGATCTATCAATTAGAAAAGGAAAAAAACAAACCAACAAATGAGTCCAAACCCCAACAAAAATGAAAAGCCAAATCCCCTGTTACTTACTGCTTCTCTGGTTGAACTACTGCAATTTTTTTCTGCTTGTTTACTGAAGGAAGAAGAAGAAAAAAAAAAAAAGTTAAGCATAGCGAGAGGCGAACAAATGAACTCTCTAGTGCAATACATAGAGCAGACTCATTTCCTCCCAAGTTATATGCCAAAAAGAACTGATGTTCAAAGTCACTGTGATGTTAGATAGCTGACCCATCTGCACTAAAGGCATCTGCACACATGGCTCAGAGAGAAGTATATGCCCAGCATGGCCTGTGTGCATACATAGACATGTGACTGCTTTGCTGTCACAAATGGATTATTTGCACACACTTGTAGAGCATGCAAGGGTCTTAAGCCAGCACTGCCTGGTTTGGAGCTGTTTTATGGATTACAACTGGGACTATTAGCCAGGAGAACAGTTGCAGAAGGCATAGACTCTGTGGTGACTGTTTCCAAAGTCAGTGATGCCAGTAATAATTCTGTAGCAGCCTGCTCTTGAAGGTCTTGGCATCTCTATTGCCCAAGCTAACAGCTGCAAGTCGAACAGAACCAGTACCTATTGCTTTGCGAGGAGGTCTCAGCTGATATCCATTTGTCTCACACCAACCCACTGGAAAGATATTCATAGATTCCACACTCACTATACAGTCAGGGACGGGCTTCTTGGAGCCTGCTCGGTTTAGAGAAGCAAAAATTGAAACAACTCATAAACATAAACCCCATTATTTGCTTGCTCTGTGTTTGCCAGTGAAGCTGCTTTTACTTATGGTGTATCTAGAACACATCAATTGTTTCTTCATGCTGTTTTTATTGACCAGATTCTTTCCCAACCTCATTTGCTTCCTTCTACAGGCTGGAGATGGGAATTTGCCATCCACGTTTTAGCAGAGATGCACAGTGCATAGTAAGTGAATGCTGATGTACTTTCCATGAAGAAAGGGATTACAATGGAGAATGGCTGATATAGGTCTATTCTATCTTAAAGTGTCTCTCTAGAAGTTTTCTTCCTAGGTCTGAGCAAAGCCTGTTCAGAATGCAAGCCATTAATTCACAAAAATATTACAAGGCCCTTGCTTTCTAAAAGCCACTAACCAGCACTGTGCACAGCACACTAGCCTAGCAATGCTGACAGGCTGCAATGCACAAACATGTTTTGCCTGGCTTAGATAAGCACTGCCACGCAAGGCTAACTGGGGAATAGACAATGCACATGAGAAACAGCAACCTGCTGCCCATACTTCATGTGCAGGGAGTTTTCTCCAGGTTTGATGATGGTACTACAGAAGAATTCATGCAAATGCTACCCTCCCCTCCCTATCAGGCTTACCCTCCAGCTGAAGCCAGAGGTAGGAATCTTTTAACTTGGTGACTGTGGCAATGCAAACTTCTTCTGGATCAACTGGGTTCACGGCCTCAAGTTTCATATTCTCTTTAAATCCATGGTCAGAAGTTAACTAGGAAAAGACAGAATACTTCAGTAAAATATCGTCTGTATATCCAGTATATACTATGGATAGCTATGAACAGGAGCAACACATAAAAGCATATTAAAGTGTTTGAGTAATGTAGAAAGTTGTTCAAGAAGTCAGAGAAAAATTTCAGATTAGCACACTGAATGCAAGTAAGATATATTACAAACTACAAAAAAATTACAAAAGGCTCTATAGTCATACCTAAAAACCCCATGTTTGTACTAAAAAATAAGGATGCTGAGACTCACTGAAAGGACTGAGTGCATGCTAAGCAAGCAGGAATTCTCTACTGCTTGCTACCCGAGTGCTAAGCCTGACACAGCCTGACCATTGTGTTAGCTGGCAAATCCACTTTATGCATGCACATAACACTTGTGCCCCATCTGAACGAGTTCTCCCAGACAGCAAAGGAAGCTCTCTTTTCATGGTTTTTGGATAAGAAGGATTTTACTTTATTAATTACTTTAGTCCACATTTATTAAAAAAAGTCTAAAATGTAAGAATGGATATTTATCCAGCTCTGAAGCTCCTGAATTAAAGATAAGAAGTAACAGCCAGACGGAGGACTTTTCCTCCTAGAGCCACTCTGCAGCATAATTACAGGATCAATACATTACGAATTCTGGAACTAGTCTACAGTGATCAACTCTTCTCAGAAAAGGGGTAATAAATTCAATGACCTGTTCTAAGATGCCACAGCTTACAAGACAGAACGAGGGCAACAAGAATTCATAGCCAGAAACACCTCTCCAAAAAACAGTAATTCTTCATTTTAATTTCTTCCCCTAAGCACTGCAATAGTCCAAGTATTGTAAAGGGAATTGGAAGGCAGGTGTTAATAGTACCCTTTTCTGCTTGACAAGGTACTGTGCTTTGGGAGACAGCAATGCTGTCATTGAATCAACAAAAGCCCAAAATCTAGCAAGTACTTCAGGCACTGATTAATGTAAAATGATTATTTGGTACTAATTTAAGATGACTTGATATTGATTAATACAATAGAATGAATTTTTCAAGCTGAAAGGAAGGAAGATTAAAAGAGTTTCACTAAGCAAATGAAAAGTAAGGTCTATTAAAAGGCCTTGTTTCCACAATTACAGGAGCGCCAAGGATTAATGCTGTCTTACAACTACTTCACAGACTCTTACACATCTCATTTTCATAAAACAACCATTTATTTTTGATCTGCCTTATCATAACTGAATCATTTGGTCTACTTATCTAGGAAACTGGCATGCACCAACTTCAGTTCACATACATTTGTACTCTCTTAACTCTTCTGTCTCCTCAGTGATCACAGGTAAGGTGTTAAGGTATGTCAAATGTGTCCAGAGCGAGCCAAAGCTAGTGAAAGGGATGGAAGAAATATCCTCTGACAAGTGACCAAGATCTCTGGATTTGTCTAGTTTGGAGAAAATGAGGGTGAGGGAGGACTTCAATGCTCTACAGCTTTCAGAGTGGGGAAAGTGGAGAGGGAGGTGCTGATCTCTCTGGCGTCCAGTGACTGCACACATGGGAATGGTTCAAAGATGTGCCAGGGGGAGGTTCAGATATGACATCAGGAAGTACTTTTTTATCAAAATAGTGGCCAAACACTAGAACAGGCTTCCTAGAGAGGTGGTTGATAGCTGTCAGTGTTTAAGAGGCATTTAGACAGTGCCCTTAATACCATGCTTTAACTTGTTCAGCCCTCAAGAGTTTAGGCAGTTGGACTAGATGGTCATTGTAGACCCCTTCCAACAGAACTACTCTATTCTACTCTACATGGAAAGGTAATTTAAGTAAAAAGTATTCAAAACATTCTTCTCCCTGGAGCCTTGAGTGTCATTCATGTAACAGAAGAGAGATCATTCTGCAAAAGAATCTTACCGAAGGAAAGCAGCTCTGGGGAGCTGCCTCAGCACCACATTGTTTGAGGTAGTCTGCCCAATCAAAGTCCTGCCCAGGGTAACCTAGGTGAAAAAAAACAAAGCAAAGGGGTTCACTTAACAGTATGAGACACACTTCAAACTGAGAAGTACAGATCCCTGAAATCTGGGTCACTCAGGTTTGTCAAGTGATTAGGGCTTGGGCTTCACCAAGTCATCTGAAACCAGCCCACAGCAGGATTCTCACATATTGGAGATATCCTCCTTATTTTCATTGCACTTTTTGTACCTTACCCAAGGAAAGTAAGAGACAGGCACCCTATGGTCTTTGCTCTTCTGATGTCAAGAGCAGCCAAACCAAAACATTCAAAATTCTGTGGTGGTGAACAGAAGCACCGAGTGCTCGATTTTACAATACTATTGACATTTACATTTTGAGAAAATGAATATTTCAAGTAGCTGAGGATCACTTCCCTATTCCCTTATGTCCTGAAGCAACACTTCAGCAATCAGCTGTATCTTGCCTGACACGTGCATGGGAAAAAAAAAAACAAAACCATACTTCATTATCTTCTAAGAATTCTATAAAATGTTGGACAGCAATGTTCCATTCTGACCAGAAGCAAAAACACAATGTAAAAAACACAGGCTTCTGATAGCATGTTAATTAATGCTGGAACCAACACATACTCAGTTCATTCAAGTGTTCAGGTTTTTATGCATGACTGGCACTCCCAGCCACTGTCATCTTCTCAAAAGCAGGCATGTACCCAGGAAACTTCAGTTTCACCAACTCAAAGCTCCTGTTTCTCAGAATTTGATCTTGTTCTTTCCTTGTGTTGCTACATGCAATTGTTTCTCAAAAGCCTTGTCCTGAAGACAGTGCTCTGGGGACTGGCAATCTGCTTCCTTCAAAGAGAAGGGAGCACAGACATACCTGGTGGGGGACTGAGATGCAGGCCATTCTTCAGGCTCCACTGCACAGGGAAAATGCCAGCACTGTTGACATGACAAATGTAAGACTGGCTGGTAGTACGGTCCGGTCTCAAGTCATCAATTTCTATCATGAAGTACTTTTCATTGTATACCTGTAGTCAGCCAGAAGAGAATCATACAGTCTTCTAAGAAGCAGACCTTGAGCTACTGCTCTCTCTCCCCCGTTTTGATAACTTTACTAAACAGCCACACTGCACGATGGAAACCCTTTACATTGAAATACTATGAGGGTTTTAAAAACCTAAACACATATCTAAAGAGAATCTACAAGATCTACAAATGAGAAGACTCCTCTACATTATCTGGAAATATAACAAATATGAATAATAATAAGAGGTAATATATGAGCACTTAAATAAGTTGATCCAGTGCTATACAAATTTTAAACGAAAAATGCAGAGAAATTAGTTTGTGGCCTTAGTATTACCCTCTAATAACAAACTGCTTCTTTCAACAAGGCTGAACTATGTCCCAGGATGGACTGTCACATGCAAAACCACTATGCACTTGAAGTAAGTAGGAGCAGGAAAAGAAAATGTAAGGAAATGATTTTGCTTTCCTTGGAACTGCTTGCACCTTTTAGTAATAAGTGAGCCTCTATATGTTAGAGTTTAAAAGACAGAGCCTACCAAAAAGTAAAATATGATTATTATACTGAAAGATTATCTGTCCTAAAGGAAAGGCAACAGCTCGTGGAAAATATGCAAAAAAAAAGGAGGCATTTTGCAAAGTATGTCCTGGTTTTATGCTGTACAGACAAGATTTTGGTTTACTACATCAAAGCAGGTCTCTTTAGAATCTTTCACCTGCTTATTAACACAGGGCAAGAGAAATGGGTCAAAATCTGATCATATTGAACAATTTTAATCTCAACTTTTAAACCCATGTGTGGGTCCTTGCTTGAAAGCAGGCTGCCTAACCATCTGAGCTTTTACATAGTAACAATGGAACTTTTGCAAAATCAAAGCCCCAGTATCTATCTTTAGCTGTATAGTCAGATGATGAGGGACTGCATCTAATTTAAACAAGCTGGGTTTGACAATTTTAGCCATTTGATCTTTTGAGCTTGTATCTTTATGAAACTTTTTCCCTCTGCTCCAATCCAATGGCTTTGCTATCAGCAGTTAAGATTGTTTTTTCACAGCAACCTGTCCCCTGAGGGAGACATGCAAAATATTTCATTTGAAAACTAGTTTAAGATTTTAAGAAAATCAGTTATTGAGAGTTTCCTGAGCATTTAAGAATAGAAGTACCAATAATATTGACTCTTAGGAGGAGAAGTTAAAGAACCGTGGTACCTTGAGAACTGTAGCTGGAGAGATTACAAAAGGAGCTGTTGGGTCCACAGCTTCTAACTTCATGCCTTCAGAGAATGAATGCACTCCAATCACAGGTTTATCCTGAGGAACGATATATCTGCATGATTACCTGCCCTTCTCCATCAAAAAAGGATGTACCTTGCATAATTCTCGCACGATCAGAGACACTGTAGTAACCTGCACTTCTCTGGAAGGACAGTAACCCACAGGACCAGCTGCTAAACAACTGGAGATGCCATTATAAAGAATCAGAACTAGGGATTTTTCCCAGTATGTCAACTCATGTCTCACATACTTGTGATGGGTACATTACCTAACTTAATAAGAATTTTATACTACTATAATAATTTTCTATTATTCTTACTTTTTTAAACAAAAGGGAGAAAGGAACAACTGAAAAAACATCACAAAACCCCAAACAGAACAGGTAAAGAATTTTGGGTATCAGTGACTGCCTTCCCTGAACTGTTTCCTAGGAACCTAGCATTTTCATGGCATCATTCACAGCATGAAACTGCATGTATTGTATCTTTACCTTAAAGAGATCTGTAGGAATTGATGACTCTTCTTCTTCCTCTTTCACCTTCTTCAGGATCTCTTGCCAATCTGCTTCACTTTTCAGGGACCTAATGGCTTGAGAAGAAAAAAAAAAAAAAAAGGAAAGCAGTGAACAAAGTCACCTTTCTTCTTTTCCTTCAGAATATATCAATAAAGGCAGAAGTTGGATTTGTTCTCTCACAATCATGCTGGTGCAAATATCTTCCTTCTTAAAAACTTGCTGTTTTCTTTGGATGTGTTACAAAAAGGGGCTGAACTCAAGCAACACTATCACTCATATGCTGCCCAGTCTAGCTGTTCTAAGAGACTACATGAACACCAGGGACAACTTCTGGAGAAACATGACTAGAAAACAAACCCCTAGTTGGGTAACACGAACTTATTTTATACTTAAGCAAGCAGAAAATTCAAGAAACATTCCACAAGCCTATCCCAGCTACCTGTTACTCTTTCAGCATCTGTAATTGTAGATCACATCTCTTGGTGATGTGCTGATGGGAGAGGAACTACTTGTACCAGTACCATCAAGCACAAAGGATCCCTGTGAGTGTGTCAAACCTCTTATGTGACATGAAATGGAAACAAATAGAGCAGCTAATATTTTTAAAGGGCATTTTTCACTTAAATAGCACTGCAGAATCCATCCATCCAGTTTCCGTCAGTGATTTGGTGTCCCTCTGTTCACAACCTTGCTTTCAACAGAGATTATTCCAGCACTAGAAAAGGCAGGATGCTGTTGCTTTGACAGATACTGGTTTGGTTTCCTCAGCATGGTTTCCTCTTGTCTTAAGAGCAAAATATTAAAAAACCCAACCAATCCACAACAAGGACAATTGTTTCAAGCAACCTGAACTTCCCAAGCTAATAGAATAGAGTGTGCCAGAGCTTTAGACATAGACCTGCCTTTGCAGAAAGGCTTTAAGGTCAGTGCTCAACATCTTCCAGTTTTACCACGGTTTCCCCTAATCAGCAAACAAGTTACACCACTGCTCAGCTCATAATCAATCCATTTGTGTTTAAGCTAGTTGATACTCCACACCTCCTTGATGACCTCACCCTGACATGCACATACCTGGAAAACATGATCATCTGTACTGCCCTCTGCCTCTGCTTCCATGCACTCATTCCCTGGGCACTCATTCTAAAGGATTTTTCACTTTCACATCACACCTCTTTAGACAGTGCCTTAATTAGCTTGGACTTGGAGTCACAACTGCAAAAGCTCCTGTTGAGCAGTACTTCATAACCAGATGACTTTTCCTCTAGGAATTAACTGTGAAGGAAATCCCTTCCTCGGTTCCTCCCCTTCCACAAACAGGTAGAAAGTTTTGACTGGCCAAACCATTTAGCACCTTTTGAAGGAGTGTGTGAAAAGCCTTGTAGGACTATTTATTGGTGTTGTCACTTACATTTTATTAGGTATAATGTTTGTCAGATCACACACTGGTTATGTGACTGCCGTATGCACGTGGAAGGCAGATTTAGAGCACTAAAGCAGTGGTAATATTCTCTAGCCTTTAATCACCATGTAACAAATATGTATTTTGAAGTACCTGAAGGTGGTTGCAGGCTATATCCATGCTGAGCTGCCCACCCCACTTGGTGAAGAAAAGGGTCCAGGTAGAACAGCCATTGGTCAAATTTGTCAGAATCCTCCAGGCCTTCATAGCGCAGTTTAAGTCTCCCACCAACATTTTCTACCACGTTGACTATCCAGGCTTCCAAGGAATCTCGGATATTTTGGAGCTCTAGCTGGGAGCCAGGTGCAATAAGATCCAACGGATTTTTCCCTCTGTGAAGCTATAGGAAGAATACAAATTATTCTGAACAACAGAACAAACCAAATCCTCTTCTTCCGCTTCCTTATACACATTTTTTTTTTCAAAACCAGAGTACAATTATAGCAGCAAAGAAAATACTGTTCCCTTCCTAACACAAGATGACAGAAACAGCAATGTTTAGCACAGCTGGGCTTTCTATCAGAGCTTCAGCACTGCCTCTAAATACACTCACACATTTCACTGAAGTACTCGTAATTCTTTTCAGAAGCATTATCACTTATATAGTCATGGTTTGAAGGAAACATGAATAATCTCTTCCTAAAACTGAGTCAGCTAGCATGCAAAGATGACTAGACAGAAAACAAGAAAGACTAAAATGTTGGTTGTAATGAAAATGTCAACAGCATAAGAAAGAAAAAAGAATTAGTTTTGTACTTTAGAGTCAGACGCTCATACAAGCTGCAAATATTGTCTGAAGTGCATGGGAGAGGATAAAAATTTGGCTCATCACTAGCAAAGATGCGAGCTTTAAGAAAAACAATAACCTGACCATTGGAAGAAAAAAAAAAGGCAAAGGAAAGTTGCCTACTGAGAAAGGGCACAACATGAAAGCTAGATAAATATGAAGCACACCACAGTACTTACCCCCTCCAGCAAGTTAGCAGGAGCACTGCATGCTCCTTTCAGCACCTGCTGAAGGAATTCCTCCTGGTCAGGTATCTTGTCCTTGATACCTAAATGAAAAAAAAAGAAAGGCTGTGACTCTTCCTGCCAGTTAAAGGCTATTCAGTCAACGAGACATTACCACACTCATGCACTGCCTAATTCACAAGAATATGGCACACAGTCATCAGTAGCACCTTAGAAGAAGGAAAAAAGCCAAAACAACACAACAAAAACTTTAAAGGAAATGAAAAAACAGTGGAATTTGGTGGTGATGATTAAGATAACCACAAGCCTCTGTAAAAATAAGTCCAGTTCTGAAATTAAGCATACTTCTGTGTGCACTCTCTGCTTCACATAGAGCCAATACCTTCAGGCACTTTGAGAATCTTTTTGTTCTGCTCACACCAGCCAATGGGGTGTAAATCAGCTGTCATGATATCACACCAGAAGTCAGCCTTGCGGTCTTCCCCGTAACCATCATAGCGCAACAGAAGCAGCTGCCCACAGGTAGTAATGATGGTGGCTACCCAGTAGGTGTTTTGGTCAGACTTGACAGCAACTTCCAGCTTCATACCAGGGGCAAAACCATTCTGCAAACTTGTGTCCACCTGAAGAGGAAGAAGATCATCGCATTCAAGCACCTCCCAGAAATATCAAGGAACAGAGGGAACAATTTAGATATGTTCGCTAGCGAAACACTTGAAGCCAAATGCCACCCAGCCTCATCACAATTTCATCAGATTATGTGACCAACATTGGAATGCACACAGGATCATCATTAGTGAAATCTCCCTTGCATTTTGAAGTACTTTTTCAACCTTAAATCACTACCTTGCAATTCATCTTCCTGCCCTGGCCAATACCTCACCAATCACTGAAAGGCTTTCCAACTTGTAGCTGGGTTGTCAAGTTGGGTTGAACTGAAGGTCAAACTCAGGAACACAACTTTGACTTTTTCTGTTAAGCTGTATCTTTCAACTTCTTTGAACCAAGAGCCTGTTCGAAGTACAGAGGCATGCTTTAGATAATGGTATCACCGTCTCTTCCACCACATTCACTTAAGAAGTCAGGAATCTGCACAAACTGCAGAATAAGGATTTTTTTTATGTCTCTATCCAAACCCCTCAATCATTCTGGATGCAGCATCATTATAGAAATTGCACGGAACATAACCAGTTATGTGATCTTCAGTGAAGTCACACTTTTGACAGCAATAAAGCACTACACATTGTGTGTCTGGTGTATGTCTGGTGTGTGTGCCTGGTGTGTGCAGCTAAGGATTCTGATAGCACAGTAAGTTCACATTTCAAAATACTGAAATGTGAACTTAAAAGAGAAGGCAGAACAGTAAGGGTCTCAGATTCCTAACAGCTCCTAGCTCAAACATTCCTGAAAGAGCAGAAGGATCCTGTTCTGCTCTCACTACAGTATGTTTCCGACCTATGCTTAAATCCGTGGCCTCAGTCTTAATTACATATCTAACATACTGATCTTCTGCTCTCAGCTGAATGTAACTAGTGTTTGCTTTCTTAAGTGGTCCCAAGTTCCATTTCCTCTTTGAATCAACTGCAAGAGAGGCCTTCAGCATGATGCAGATGCAGTAGCTATTTTCTGGGTTATTTATTAGCAGTTCTGAGCTGACAGTTCGGTAACTGCCACAGCTATTATAGTCTCATCATCCAGCACACACTGGTTCACTAAAAATAAAGCGAAGAGAACTACATCAGAAAGCAAAGCATATGCCTCTGTTAACCATCCACATCTTTTAGGTTAATATCCTTCACTTAGAGAACTCCCCTCTTAAAAACAAAGATCAGCAGGACTCAACATTTGCAGGTGTTTTTAAGTACTATTACAGAGGTCATCTCTTCAAAAAGACAGCTGCTGAATAGATAATAGTAAAGACTCCATATTCTGATTCCCGAGAGAAAAGCCATGAGCTTGACACGAAGTTAGAGGAATTGGGAACTTCGTGCAACTCGCTATGTCCGAATTTTCAGCATAGCCTCAGCAACAGATAGAGCTTCCCCTGAAGTCAGGTGCGTTTTTCTGACAGTCCTTGATGTTCCCCGGTGGATACAGCAGAGACCAAGAAGTTAGCACCCTCTCCTGGCAGCTGGGCAAGACGACACCACTAACCAGTTGAAAGCACAAGACTATTCCTTCGGGCTGGCTCAGGGAGCAGGCTGGCTAGCGGGAGATGCTGCGGAAGCTCCCCGAGTAATTTCTCTGGAGCAGTGAGTCTGCGAGTGGCGGCTTCCTGCTGCGCACACAGCAAGCTGAGATGGCCACGAGTGGATAGCGACAACTCTACTCAGGCTGCTCCGACCCCAAACCCTCCTTCCCACGGAGCACAACCCCCTGCTTTGTGCCATATCGTTGGTCAGACCTGGAGATACAATTCAGCTCAGATGGAGGGAATAATAAAGAATGGACAGCAAATGCTAAGAGTAAGCAAGAATACAGAGCAAATACCTGTGCTCAGATGATGCTGAACACCAATTCATTTGGTAAGCTCTTTTCCTAGCTAGACTGTAGGCAAAACAGTCACTTTGATCTCAATATTGTTTAATTTTTAAAAAGCAACAAATTAAACATTAAAGCGTGCTTAATTTGAGAAAGTAGCTTGCATTTTCCAACCTAAGTATAGTATGTTTCACAATGTACTGTCTTGCTCACAGTAGGAGTACAATTTTGAGCACTAATACAGGCATACAAAGAAGTCCTCTCTCCCATCAGCAAGTCTAGTTCTTTGCTAACACAGGCTGTGGAATCATGGATCCCATTATCTTAACCTGACCATGTACTCTTCTGCAACCTGGGCTAGGTATTTCTTCCTCATCTTTCACAATGGGAGACTGGCCACAGTCCTGTTAACTCTGATATTTAAAAACTACCAAACAAAAACCTTAAGCTTCCATCTTTCATTTAATTACATTAATTTATTTATTTATACATGCCCATCTGCTCTTGTGCCAATATTATCCTTTAGCTTAGTTTTTTCCCACTTTATTTTTCAAAAGTATAAAAGTAGCTCCCTTTTAACTCTTCTGATAGTAGTTTATAAAATTATGTAATTCTTCAAGTTGAGCAACCAGCACCACACAGTCAGCAGCTGAAGAGACCACCAGTTGCTAGAGTAGAGATATCGGTGCCTCTTTGCTCTCTTCTGAAAACCCCTCAGGTGATGCATCCCAGAATCACACTAACACTTTTTTTGGGCTTTGTCACACAGACATGCTGGCACTATCCTCTGGGAGGCACCGAGGTGCTCCTCCTCTACCTTTTCCAAACCATTGCCTTCTCAGGGACAGCAGAAATTCTCAGCATGTGACCTTGCACTACTGAATTTCTATTAGCAGCAAGATCTAGGTGATGTGACACTGATGTAAATATGCTCCTCTCTCTGCCTGTCAATTCAGTGTCAGCATTAACCTTCCAAATGCTTGTGCCAAGCTTATTACAGAAAACATTGAAACTGGCCTCCAGACAAATTCTAAGAGAACTCTGCTAGCAAACGCCTGGCAGTTCCCTCTTCTGAACATGCAGGCATCTCTCACCGTACCCCTTCATGACCCTTGGGCGCTCCTGGCACTCTGATCGCCAGGCCAGGTCCCTGTGCCAGGGTGTGCAGCATGGCCAGCCAAGCTTACCAAGCATTCACACCAAAGCACTCTCCAGAACGTTACTGGCACCAGCATAACTGGACCATGTTCTGCATGCACAGGGAATAACAGCAATAAAAAGGTGGATTTTTTTCTTTTTAAACCTAGTTGTATTTTTATGGACCATGGCACAGCAACTAGACCTCTTGTTTGGCAGCTGAGTTGGCACAGAGTGAAGTGCAGGAGTAGCATAGTCATTCAAATCGTTGTTTCCTGACGATGAACAAAATATATCTGCTATGTCAGTTCAGTTGTGCACCACTGTAGAACTGGCATTGCACAGAATGATAGGGCTTGGAAGTGACCTCTGGAGATCATCTAGCCCAACCCCACCCCACCCCCCCCACCACAGTAGGTTCACCTACAGCAGGTTGCACAGGATGGCATCCAGACAAGTTTTGAATGACTCCAGAGATGGAGATTCCACTACCTCTCTGGGCAGCCTGTTCCAGTGGTCTGGCAGCCTCAAAGTAAGCTGCAATTCATTTGTATCATGTCTGAGCTATGATGGCACGCTTCTTTAACAGACATCATGTAAGGTAAACCACACCAAATAAGCAGACTGCTCCTTCCATTACTGCAAAGTTGCATTACTACAGTTCCACATTGCTCCCCCAGTATGGGCTGCATGGACACCACCACTGTGTAGGCCTGTTCTTGCTGGAGCCTTTGCACACTAAAGAAAGCAAGCACAGGCCTCTCCTCTCCTCTCCGGAAATAAGATCCCTGTTTTTTTTTTTTTGAACAAAGACCTTATAACTGCATCCCAGTATATGAAAAAGCCTCAGTTATTTTCCTGATGCTTTAAGTCTCCTGTACTGAAAGTAGTGATATTGGACACAAAAGCCTGGGCACCATCAAGCAGTATGCCATGAACGAGTCACTCTCAGCCAGTCTTTGGAAGACTATTAAATAGCACCTTTTAATAGAGTTGGATAAGGGTACAGGCTGGAAGTTTGGAAGGTGTTTTAATTGTTGGAAGAGATCCAAGAGGTTTGGAAACCAGCACTTACAAACCTTGCTCTCACTGATGACCCAGTATAAGAAGGCAGACTTCACATTTAGATCTAATCCAATGGGACAAAGCACTCCAAGATTTTACCAAAAACCTTTGATTAAAGATATCCAAGGGAAATTACAAAGGTTTATCAAGACTTCATCCTATTGAGTCTGTGATCAAAAATTAATGCTAATCAGTTTTCTAACTACTACAGTCAAGTGCTTGGCAGAGCTGTTATTTTTTCCTTGGCTTCCTTGAAAGCCACCATTAAAATCTTTTTTTGAGAGCACATTTTAATTCTGTTGAAGAACCACTCTACCAGCTTTTTAAAGCTTCTCTTCCATAACAGCTGTCCAGTAGCAATCATCAAAACATGAAGGAGACTGGCCAGTCTGGGTTTCATAAGAAAAATCAAGCTTATTTTCTGGTACAGAAAAGACTAGAAGACCCTCATCTTTCAGCACATCTGGATGGGATTACCCCCTGTTATATACAGAGCAGAAGATGAGAAACAATAATGAAAAGATTAAATTCTCCATTTTTCTTTACTCTAAGAAACATGATTCTAGCTAAGTTTTGCAGATTTGAGACAATACCTTCATTTAAAAAAAAAAGGCAACTATTAAATATACAGCATATCAATAAAACAATGTAGATGGTTGATAAATAAGCAATCCCTTACTCACATGTTTAAAGGATCCATGGGGGGCTGCAGTTGCTCCTGTGTCTTCTAGATACTCATCCCAGTTGAATTCCATTTCTTCCGTACTGGAACCAGCATCTGGAAGAGGAGCCAAACACCTATTTAGCAGCCTATTGGTTTAAGTCTTAGAACTTAAGAATTACAGCAAAACTTGCTTCAGTCCCGAAGGAGTGAGTACACAAGCACATAGTCAACATTTCAACACAGAGACAACGCTATTTAGACTTTGTATTTAAGAGGCACTTTAAGATTGATCTGAAAAACAGTGAGGATCCTGAACATTTTGGTTAAGCACAAGTTGTTTACAATTCATTAGAGGAGATCCTAGACAGAAGAGTTCTGTATTTGTAACAATAAATGTAAGAAACTCAAAACTCCCGGCACACCAGACTGTCAGGGCACTACATTAAAAACAACCCAAGAAATGGCAATACTAGTAGTAAATTTGAAAAGGAGGACAAAAAAAAAATAAAAAATTTGAAATATGACTCATCTCTTTTTTTTATATTAGGTGGCATTTACTTTGGTATTATAAAACACCAAAGGCACGGAGAAGGATTCAGAGTAGTTCAAAGGAAAATAGCTCAGGACACAACTGAAATCATGAACACTCGAACCAGTCACTGAAAAAAAACAAACAAAAAAAACCCCCAGGCTCATAAAGTGTAACAGCTTCTTTAGACCAAGAAAACCTTATTTTTAGATGCATTTAAACCAAACATGTGCTAAACCCACTCAAGCCACAGTTCAAAACTCACTTAGGCTGTAATGAGCCACACTACAGATCAATCCGATTTTTTGCTGTCATTGTCAAACTTGTTCCCCAGCCTCTGTCTCTGCTTCAGTTCTTGGTTCACTTCCTCACTCTCCTCCCATTCTCATTTTTTCTACCATGTATCCCACTCTGCTGAAAAGACACCACTACCAGCACAGGTTGGATTTCAGGTTCCCTGTTTAGTTCAGCATGGCTGCATTATCTTTTCTCCCCGTGAGCACATCTGGGATGCCCAGGGGGGTCCCACCTCACGTAATAGGCATTTTTAACGTCAGCACACAAACCGTTAACTTCAGGTTCAGCAGCAAAAGGGGACAGCATTCATTTCCGCTTTCAGACCAATCCTACCATCTGCACCATAGCTGTCTTTATGAATGAACAGGAGAGATTTCCATCTCTCAGTAGCAGGAAACCCAACACCTTGTTTACATTTGAAAACAGAGAAATCTCTGTGTATGACACACATTGGGAGAGCTCAGCAAAGGTTACAGGACACTGACATTCCTTACACACTCAGCCTTTCTCAGGACGGGTGTTAATTGATCTTTGAAGGAGTAGCAGCTTGAGTAAGAAACATTGCATGTCCAACAAAATGAAATACTACAACATGCCCTTATCAGAGCCTTGGCCATGCTGACAACCTGCCAAGCATGCTCCACAGAGGTTCTTAGGTCTCAAACAGAAAGGGGCAAATATTTGCCCAGAAGTCTGAGCTACTTTAAATAATCTAAAAAACTTACCAGTCCTGAGTGTAAAGTAGGTTCATTCATCTTCAAACCAACTGTTAACTGCATCTTCAACTTTATGCTGTAATTCTAGGATTTCTCCCTCCCATATTTAAGAATATATAGTTAGTTTTCACTTGGGGATGACAGTAGCTGTTTTGAAGGCAGCTCTTGTCTCTCCCAAACCCAATTTCATTTTACTCTTTTTTAAACAACCACAGTTGGTCTTTCACAAGCCTTGGAGCTCAAAAAATCCAGAGTTTGAATATCATCATCACTTTTAGGAGATAATTTTTAACTTACCCAAAAGAGAACCCAGAGTAAAGGGGGTAAGACACAGATCAAAGCTGTCTGTAAATTAGGGTGGAGCCGATAAAGTTTTTACTGCAAGTCATTCCAAGAAAAATATAATTTCATTGCAAAACGTTGTTTAAACAGATTAAAATTTCTGAATTTACATTAAAAAAATTTTTACTTTAAAAATGCTTAAGTTTACATCTGCAGAACCGAAATGGGAAGAAACAGCTCGAAACCAACGTCTACGGTCGCTCAAAGCTGAGAGCAAACTTTGGTTCTTCTGCCTAGGGAAAGCCAGCTCACCATTTCCCACTGAAAAGCATTCAGCGGCTCAACAGCAGCAACAACTCCACTTTTATCTAACTCCAAAAAGCACTTTGTATGTAAAAAGCACTGCCTGCAACGTCTAAGGCATTCCTGTTTGAAGAGAAACAAAGCAACATGACTGCTCTGTGTTTTTTAACAAGTTTGAAAGCCGAGTAGCCCGACCTGGGAATTCTACACGGACCTTGAGGCTTTCCAGCCGCAAGCTCTTTACCAAGCTGCTTGCAGCACTGAGTCTTCAATAATGTGCTATCATCAGATAACTGTCTGAGGGGCAGTTAAGCTCCTTAAATGAGGCACAGGTCACTTAACGCACTGAAAGGGTCAATTAGTAACTTATGTTGCCACTTAATTGCTACAAGGAGCTCCTCAGAAAGCCAGTTTGCACGCTGCTCCAGCTACCCTTTTGCCTGTAACTACAACTAAACCCCATTTCCAACTGGATCAGAGTTATCACAAGTCCTTTGTCACTCCACTCAGCCACGGTCTTTGCAGCCTATATGTTTTCATATCCAAAAGAGATGTTTCTTTTCAGGTCTGTGCTGCGTTGAGATGGACTCAGAATGCTTTGTATTGTACAGTGCCCAAATCTCACCAGCACACCCAGAAGCTCTCTTGCAAATAACTTCTCATAGAAGAAAAAAAAAAAAACAAACAAACAAAAAAACCAAAGAAAAAAAATTCACAAATTCCTATCCAACACTCATTGCAAAGTTCATATTCTTCCTGCTTTATTTTGGGGAGTTTCATCGAGTCAAAAAGATTTTTTCCAGTTTTTAAAAAAGCACACAGAACTTTTGCTATTCCATTCATTCCAGCTTGTGTTTCCACGCTACCAAGGCTTTACGATTAAATGAGACCAAGCAAGGAGCCCCACACTTCAACCCCTGGGCTCGCAGCACTGGGGAATTCAGGTGCTCTCCCTCCCTTGGAGGCTGACACAGCTGAGGGCTGTGCTTAGCTACAGGATTGATCACATCTATCTACTGCTGCTCACAGCCCTGCCACAGCATCTCAGGTTATTTAGCGCAGTACTTACTGAATCAATGTGGAACATGAAAAGCTCATTGAATAAAGCTCCAAGCAAAAATGCTGCCTAAGGTTTCATAGTGAGAGCAGTAAATTAGCTTAATTGTGGCATGTGGTAGGACTACATAAACCATGAAAAATCTCAGAAATCAAGTATCTATTTTCTGACATCTGAGTGCAGAAACACTCCAGGTGTGACGAAGGACCATCTCCCTGCTAAGGTTCAAGCTGGCTGGGAATCATTGACAGTCAGAATCCAATCACTTTTCTGGTTTTATTGGCAGGACAGTTGCAGCAGAGCAGGCCCTGTTTAAATCAAGCCTTTGATCTAGTCCACTGGTATTTTTCCTAAGACCCTACCGCACAGCACCAGCCTTGCAGGTTCGCAGATCCAGGGATACACAGAGGAGCAGCTTAATTATGCTATATTCCTGAGGGATCATGTGGTCTGTATTAACCATCCTGATCTGTCTGCATTCAAGCTATTCACTGAAACCTCAGAAATTTATGTCAGAAACTCTAACTTGCAAATGAATATGATAGATGACAACAAGCAAACCTGCATTTCATCCATTTAATCCTAAAGCACAATTTCTTAGTCTAATGCTGCATGGGCATACATATATGAATGTTTTCTCTTTCCATATCCATAATTGCTACAATGAATTCAGCATTCTACTACACAGAGATCTACCTTACTGTATTAGATATGATGACTGAGACATGTGCTAGCTCTGTGGCAAAACACAACTTCAGCAAAGGCAGGGAAAGAAACCAGATGCAATTCTCATCTCTGTGGCCTTGCCATAGAACTAGGTTTTTGTCAGTAAAGCTAACATTTTATCAAGTAACATCTGAGAAGCATTCTGCAGAGGTTCCATGAGGAACACCTGTCTACACTAGAGGTGAGAAAATTGTCCATAAGAATGCTAGAAGTTTCCTAAGCAGGTATATCACTTCCCATTTATCATTATTTCTACTGGCATTACTGTGAACACTAACTCTTCATTTCTGAATTTTACCATGAATTATGCTCTGTTGCTCTCTGATATGTACAGGAAGAGAAATAATACTAATCTGTACCATTTGGACATAAGAAGGTACTGAAGCATTAAGGAAACTAGCTCTTAAAAACACCTGCAATGGAAACAAGTCTACACCAGACTGTTCCAATCTTTGGATTTGAGTTAAATTCTCACTGCAAATAATTTTCATGCATCTTTAATGTGATTTAGTTGAAGACTGTTATTTTGGACATTGAAGTACATCACGCTGAAGTGTGCAAGACCTTCAATTAAGCCTAACCTAAAGGTCTCTCACCCTGAATCTTAGATATATTTCAATCTCATTTTAATAAGTTAATCTTTCCCATCTATACCAGCTGCGAGGCCATGAATAAATAAAGACGGGTTGGAATTTCAGAAGCTGAGAAAGTCTGTGACAAGAATGAAAGTTGTCTTTTCCCTTCATAGTGCAGGAGTGTATCACAACCAACAACCTTGACCACTGCCTGGGTTCTTGTAGGCAGAGAGCCTGTCTGTAGAAACCAAAGAGACACAGGACAATCTCCAAAACCTGCTAAAAGTCAGCAAAAAAATGACACCATAGAATGTGAAAGAAACCATCCAGTAGTGGTTGGGACTGGTCTAACTCAAAATGTTTTGGGAAATATTAATAGAGGGCACAACAAAACTGATGTGCTTGCTTGCACTTACGTGGGTGGCACTGGTTGGAAATTATCTTTGAATTGAACAAGTAAAGCTCTCTTCAATTACTGTTTGCTTTCCACAGCCACCCGTACTCAAATCAGGCACAAAAAAGGATGTTCAGGAAAATAGCCGTTGAGTAATTTTCAAGACAGTATCAAACTCTTCCTAGCTATTCCAAAATCACAGAGAGGTGTGACCTCTGGGTGATCTCTGGTACATTTTAGGGAAGATGGAAAAATGGTAATAAAGCCTTGAGTACAGAGGGATGTGCTAGCAGCCTGTGAACACCCTACTGCAGACCATGTAGACATCTCCTTCCTGTTCTCAGCCTCTCCAACTCTTTTCTCTTTCTGACGCTACATGCCAGAAGTTAGCAGTTTCTGCTAGCAGAGGAAACTGTTGGCATGTGCCTGGAGACATTCTGCATATTTGTGCATGCTGCTTTTAGTTGCTTATCTAAGGGTTTAATGTTGACAATAGCTGGATTGACTGGTTATAATTAATAATCAAAAAGTATATTTCGGCATGATAAAGTAGATGATAGCATTCTGCTAAAAGCACTGCAGATTAAAATAACGTTTAACATTTCCTCAGTACCACTGATAGCAATTATACTTCCATACAGTAAAGGTACAAAAGCTACCAACAGAAGAGCTGCTTGCTGGACAAGCACCAAACAAAGTAGTACTCAGATAAAATGCTAATCCAATCGTTTACATTGGTAGCTCCAAATTAAAATTTACTTTATATGAATTGTACCAACACTATAGGTAAAGACCTCCTCAAAGTGAAGGAACAAACCACGAAAGGCAAGTCAAAAAAATGGACTGTCTCTACTCTTTTAAGAATATACAATCCCCAGAGTATCCTCAGCCACCCTAGACTAGCATTCCCCCCAGGCTGGTACTTCAAGGTGAACCAAAACCTGAGCTAATTTATCACAATATACCACTCCACAGCAGGTTAGGAGTTGATATCCCAAGCCTATCAAAGCAGGCATACCAAGGCATATCAGAAAAACGAGGCAGATTACAATAGCAGCAAACAACTTCAGTTATCTGTCTTTTTAAACCAGCAGCACAACCTCCTCAAAATATTAAGAACAAGATAAACACGAGGACAGAACAAGACAATATTAACCACTCTGACAAATGCCTTAAAATAGTAGTGTTAAAGCCATTGAGCTTTTCATAACCCCGTCTCACAGTTCTACCACAAAGTAGAAAGACATAGCTTTGTAAGAATGCAATTACTAAGGTAGGTCAGATTTTGTTCTCCTTTAAGCCAATGATAGACTCTGCTTTTGAAATAGAACAATAACAAACATAAGCCTCAGAGCCAGAATCTAAGCCATAGGCACTGAGATTTGAGTTTCTCCTCGTACACAGCACACAGCACCAGACACTTTCACTGTGCTCATCTTCATTCCATGTCACTCGACAAGGTTTTTGGGAGTCGTTAGCCAGGGAGCACAGCCAGACTATTACCTGCATCATACTGCTGTTCTCCATTCATCTCCACAGTAGCCCAGTGGTTATTTCAAGCAGCCAGAAGCAGGGGAATCTGAGCTGTCACGGTTTGGTGGTCATGAGCTGTCTCCCGCCCTCAATCCTACTGGTAACCAGAACATTCAAGAAGGGTTCCTGAAAAAAAACTGAAAGGAACAACTGATAAGAATATCTCCATTAGATTTTAATTACTTTCAAGACATGTGTAAAACATCACTCCAGCAACAAGCCAAAAACCTTAAAGCAAACAAGGGCATTTCACTGCATTTATGTATGTTTAACTATTCCGTGCCCCTCATCTGCAAACCAATCTGATCCTAGGAAAAAACCGTATTTTTTGTATGTCAATTATAAAGCTGACTTTTGACATCTCTTCAGTCCCAAATAAACCCATCCTTCTCCAAAGATCCTTAAACCCTGCACAGGGCTAAAGAAGCAAAGAACTAGCCAAGCCATGGTTCAGGAACAAGAGAAAATAAGAATCTAGCTCCTTTGTTACCTGGATCAACGTAAATGTGTGAAGTCAAAAAGCCAAACTGACACTTGCAAAAGAAGAGCACGAAAAGGCTTACAAATGTCTGCTTGGGCTGTTAAGCTTCTAGTATTTCACCTAATTGCTCTCCACAAGCCTCCAGACATTTTCCAGATCTGGTTTTGCACACCTTTATGACAAGTATAAATTTTAAATTTCTTAGATCCTTAAAAGTTTTGCCAAGGAACCATCACTTCATGATTTTAATAAGACTAGTGACAGACCAACAGGAGCAGTCTCAAGCTTTGCCAGGGCAGGTTTAGGCTGGAAGTTAGGAAGAAGTTCTTCACAGACAGAGAGATTGGACATTGGAATGGGCTGCCTGGGGAGGTGTTGGAGTCACCATCCCTGGAAGTGTTTAAAAGGAGACTCAATGAGGCACTTAGTACCATGGTTTAGTCAACTAGAAGATGTCAGGTGATAGGTTTGACTCCATCATCTCGAAGGTCTTTTCCAACCTGGTTGATTCTGTGACTTGAAGACATCAGTGAGTCTATTCTACTATGACAGAGTAGATTATTTACTGTCAAAATGTTGTTTCTTATCCAACAGTCTACATGTGAAGATAAAAATCAAGATATACACTGTATTTCAGTTTCATTTTGCAGTACTTTATACCAGTCTTGAAATTTTCTTTGGTTTTTATGGCAGTTCACTTTACGGTATATTAGCTGATAAAATATATTTTAATATATTTAAATACAGTCATTGGTCATTCTGTATATTTAAAAGATGTTAGATATTCATATTGACTGTGTCTATGACAATGGTTCTTTAAGGAGAAGCAGTTTTGCACAACAGCAGAGAGCTGCTCCTAACTACACTATTTTGAAATTACAGTCCTGTGGTACAAGAAAATGCAAGCAAGCAATAAAACTCCAGCCTGTAACACAGTCCTTCCACTCACCAAATATCTTAAGCATCACCTTCACCAAGGGACAGAGCCCCTCTCTGCTCTCTTCATACTCATGTCTGTCAACAGAGCTCCATATTGTTTAGAAGACAGCACAGCAAGAAAATTTTGCAATCTGCTTTGACAGACCCACCCCCCCCCCAATACAGAGGCTGTGCAAACGTAGATGTCTGAACTCTTTTAACATCTTATTCTGTTACTCTAAACCAGAAACTACTGCCCTGCAGAACATCTAAGAACGGCACATGTCAAAAAAAAGCCCTGAAACCAGCTGGTTTTCACACCTCTGTTTTACCACACACCTGTGCATGCACACATAAAGTGTTGTGTAAGCTGAAGGTGTTCCTGCTTCAGCACCCATCCAAACAAAATAACCCTAAACATCTTGTGATGAGAAGCCACAACTTTCAAACCAATTCCTATGAGCAATTAAATCATGGTCTCATTGCTAACGGTAGAAACCAAGAAAGGACAGGTCTAAAGCAAGCCCACTAGTTCACTGCACTGGCAATGCACTGTGATTATTTCTCCTTTTAAAAATCCTCCACTAAAGCAAAGCTGTACAGTAAATAAAAGCTTGGGTTATGTGTCTCCTAAGATCACACTTTGATTGACAATTTTATATAAATTAATGAGATGGGGCATGAGGGGGCCCCAGACTCAAGACTATTGCCCTAAAAATTCTTGTAATAAAAACATAATCTTCAAATTCCCTTAGCAATCTTATTGAACATCTGGGAAGCACCTGTTTTATTTTAAGCAAGATATCAGAAATAAAGTAGAGGTCCAAAAATCTGGGTTTATAAAATAAAGGCTACAATTCTTACTCAAACACATGCTTTTAAAAAGAGAAGTCCTATACATTTGAAATCCCCCCCCCCCCCTTTTTTTTTTTTGAGTTTTGGATACCTGCAGTGTCTATGGAGACCACCTGATAAGACTTAAGAGAGGTTTTGTGAGAGGGTGGTTGATTGTTGGTTTGAGTTTTTTTGTTGTTTGTTTTTTCAATAAGGTTACAGAAACCAACCTATTTTAAGTGTGGTTGGCTTTTTTTCTACTACAGCACAGACAACTGTGTAAGAAGCATAAGCTGCCTAGCAGATGGAAACACAAAAACCTCACTTCAAAGTGAGTGTTAGGAATGAGAGATTTTTCCAATCCAATACTGATTCTTACAGTGCAGCCACGCTTTCACTTCCAAAGGTGTAACTGCACTGGACATGCTCTTCTCCCCTGAAGAGCACCTTCCATCCCACCACGAGTGTAGGCAGACCATAGGTAGTTTTAGGCAGGCTGCAGTTGAATTTGTGTTGTCATTCAAATAAGCAGCTTGTGAACTACAGCTGGTCTGAAAAACCCTGATGGAGATGTTGGTTTTTTTGGGTGGGTTTGGTTTTTTTTTTGTGTTTTTCTGTTGTTGTGGGGGGTTTGTTGTTGTTTTTTTTTTTAAATCTGTCTGTTGACAATCGAAGCATTTTGAAGAAGTAGCTCTATTATAGGGAAGTTTAGGTGAGAGTATGACTGCCTCTACCAGCTTGTCTGCACAGCTCCTCAGGAGCGTCTCAGAGTGATCACAGAAGACAGCAGCTCTGGTAATCCAAGGCACAACGACTGGGTGAATGCCGGTGGCTGGGACCGGAAAGCACAGTGCTTACTGCCCGACTGATAGCAGTATCTTAGGCTCCCTTTTCCCCATGCAAAGTGAATTAATCACCATTAAAACAGAGAGAACTAAAAAGGAAAAGAATAAATAGAAACTCCCCCCTGTAAACTCACACCTTCCCAATGTGCTGCAATTCCATTTTGTGGAGGATTTCCATGGCTGCATTAAAATGCTGTGTAGCAGGCTGCAAATCATAAAATCATAGAATCATAAATGTCCTGAGCACGTCTTTGAAACATCCAGGCTTGTTAACTTGCAGTATCACACAAGTCAGACTAAACTCAAGCTACACTTCAATTCTAAGTGAGATGCCAAAGCTGTACTGCAGACTGAGCTACAGGTCTTGGCATGAATTTTAGGGAACTGCAGTGCAGAGCAGTGGAAAGCCTGGCTGAGATTCTCATACATCACACTGGTAGCTTCATTCACACACAAAGAAAACAACCAACTTGAACAGAACTACAGAAATACCCACTAACGGTGCTCAGTGGAGTAGGGAGTTCTCAAGTACAATTAAAAACACAGCCAACTTAGAAAAAAAATATTACACAAGAGAACAAAAATTTTTAAGGGTAGCAAGAAGTATCATTAAGAGCTACTATTTATGGTAGCCTAATGCCACAAAAATCTACTGTATAGAAGATACTAATGCTGATTTACTCATTACTGCTTCAGGAAGGTGTCTGGAAGGGAACTAAACTGCCAAATTCTGCAATTCTTTCTGAACTACTCCTGTCCTGTTCAAAAAGACTATGCTCAACATATACCTGCAAGGTCACAAGTTAACTTCCAATTCAGCTGCCTCTAAGAGAAAGTCACTGAGGAATCAATCACAGGTACTAATCCCTAACAGTCTCCGTTGGTTCCTTAGGTGCTTCTTCAATGCTGTCAGGACAAAGCAGAGCAGAGTACTGCAACCATGTGCGCCCAGCCTATCCTTTCTGAAGACCTTCCTCCTGCAGGCACTGTCTGAGCTTCCATTTGTTCCATGCTTTATTAGGTAATGCTGGAAAATGATGTCACTGGCAACCCATATGATGCTTGGCACAGTGAAGAACTAACCAACAAAATACTTTTTAATCATTAATGGAAATATTTCTTGGTAATGGCCTATTTTAAGTCTATCAGCTGTCACACTGCTAAGCCAACACAAAGGCAATGCTGTGAAAAGTGCCGAGCAATGCATGTAGTCCAGCAAATCTGGGGATATGCCACTAGTTTCTGATAGTGGAGCTCTGGCAAAGTAGCATCAGAATTTAATTCCAATTAAAATATTTTCAATTTACGGGAACCAGCTCTCAACTTCTATAACTAAACTAAGTGATGTAAAACTAACTTCATCATTTGTTGCAACATAACACAATGTAAGATGCCCCTCCCCCCCAAAAAACAACCAACCCCAAACTTCAAAGAGGCTGTTTATTTAAAAGATGCCAAATACTGGCAGCTCCTGGTAAAGCTGATTGATATTCTGCCCAAGTCAAGTTGGGTAGTTATTCAGGATTTCATAAGCATCTCTGGTGTTTTATGTACACGAAATTGAGTGTACTTGTAATTAGCACCCGCCATGGCTGATGCTTACAGTCTGGCACCCCAAAGATTATCTTTTGATAAATCTCAAGGGGAGGGGAATGCAACTGCTGCTGGAACAGAGCTGATTTGGAAACACTTTGGACTCTTCAGTCTCACTTCTGCATTTCAAACCTGCTTTCAGCATATGAAATATTCAGATGTTAGCAACTGGAGGCAGCATTAAAAACTGTTACAGTTCATTAAAGCCAGATGGCTCACTTGAATATGAAAAGAAATCAAATGTAAGTTGGATGTTGAATTAAAGTAAATCAGCTGGTGTCTGAGGCTTAATATTATTTTAAAACAAAGGTGCATGAGACAGTGGGGGCAGGAGACACCCTTATGGCCTGGAGAAGAAGCTACAGAAAGGATCAAATTTCAGCAAATTCCTTCTTGTAAAGGCATCCAGTAAAATCGAAATCTTTTGACTACCATGTAGAGCTTTGCTCTGCACAGGTAGGCAGAAAACCTGTTGCAGAGGTCTCTCAGAGCTGGGAACGTATGACTCTACCACTGAACGAGATAAATCTGCTAACCCAGTAGCAGCAGTGGTTATTCTTGGACCATGCCCTGCAGGTGGGAAGAGAGAGGGTAAACGTTCTGGTCCTTGTGCTCACTCCCACACATACTTGCACTTTTCACTTGAAGGAAATACTTAATTATGTGTTCCCCGTGAGGGGAGATGGTACATGAACTTCATCTAAAGATTTTTTTGGTAACTGCTTCTTTAGTGTAGGACTAACAGATGTAGCATAAACAGTGCCCTGTTCAGCACATCTTCTAATCAGGTCCAGTGTTTGTAGTGGAGATTCTTGTTGGCATTTCAGAAAGAAAAACTATTCAGGATAAAAGCAGTCCTCTCCTACCAAATTCTGTCTGAAAAAACCTTCAGAAGAAACAATGTGAAGTATAAACCAAGTACAGATGAGTGCCCAGCAGCAGAAACCCTTTCCCAGTGTACAGTTATAAATAGGAAACAACTGGTCACTTCCGTGCCTCCTCATGCATTTTAACTCTGTGACCCTTTCAGTCAATATTCCCAACTCATCTTACTAAGGCTTACATTCATCTTAAAAGCTCCTCTGTAGTTAACATCTAGGAGTCTTGTGACAAAATTAGCTGGAAGGAGAGATTTTTCCTTTACAGGCAGATAGATGATGCTGCACCAAAACGACAGTTTTGACCAGAGGGTCAAGTTCCGCTGCTGCAGCAGATGAACTCTGAAAGAGGCACAGACCCTCACAAGCCTTCCTCCTTACACTGCCACACACAACTCCAGTTACAACCTCTAGCCAGTTCCAGATGTTGCCCTCTGCTCTTTTATTACTGCAGAAATAAGCAATTTCCACAGCCTGCAACAGACAACTTCAAGCGTTCTTTTAGTGGTGTTAGACAAGGCAAAGGTTAGAGTCAATTGTGAGTGTAAGCATTGGCTGCCCCTTCTGCCATAAAATGTGATAGTGACTCCAGGGGAGAAAGGGGGAGACTTCAAATGAAGATTTGCATTCAACTGGATACTTGCAGGCCATGCACCTTGTCAACACATAAGTAGATGAGTGAGCCAAAATGCAGTTGTGCAGGGTCCTTTACCTTGGCACACAAGCCTGGTTGAGAACATCAGGCCTTTGTAAAACAGATATGCACCCTCTCTAAACACAGTAGGACTCCACTCATCCTGATGGATCTTTGCCAACCCCTCATTGATAGAACAAAGACAAAAATTGCAAATTACTATCTAGGATAATAACTTAAGTTTTGGTGGTTTAAATTCCAGAAGAATTTATTAAAATTAATAAATATAATAATCTATAGCACAAACAGAACCCAGCATAACAAACTATTTGGGTAGGTGCAAACTTTATTTTAGGTCCATTTACAATGTGCAGTACTTGATTCCTCATGAACATTTCTACGAAATAGTATACTGCTGAGCTTTGGAGCACCCTTACTTAATATTTTTAGCACAAAAACACCCAAAAAAAGATACTTAGTAAGCAAATTCCTCAATCAGATCCAAAATCAACACCATGGGAGAAAATTAACTTTCAAGCTACTCAGTGCAAGTTTTGTTCTCTCTTGTAGCAATGTACTCACAGTACAGAAATACCCAACCCTTATCAGGGTCAGGACATTTCCTTAAAACAGCTATATCCTTTTGGGGGAAAATGTTGGAGACTGGCTAGACACTGCTGCCAGCTCAGTGGAAGACTACAGCTGATTACCTGCCATAGCAAATCAGCAACCATTTCCATCAGGGCATGACTGCAGATATTTGCCTCCTTCGAAAAAAACTCTCATCCTTGAGATGAGGACTGAGAGAGGCAAAAGCAAACAACTATTCGGAACAGCATTCAGTGTAAGAAATCTTCAATATCTGTGATGGTAAGAAACTGTTTAAAATTCACAGATCAGCAAATGTCTGCATGATCACTTCTGCTACACTCAGATAAGCAAAGCACCAAAGCCCATGAAGCCTCTCCTCCACAGGAGCATGCCAGCCGCCATGCTTTGCTTGTACTCCACTCCCCAACTCAAGGACTTTTTAACTCCTTTCACATTGTGCAAGAGCAGGGTGGGCACAAAACCAGCATCTGCCTCACCTGCCATATGGCCTCAGATTCTCACTTCTGTTTTGTCATTCAACCACATCTACACTTCTCTAATTGTCCATTAACCATTCTTCCATACCTACGGCAGGAGAAGGACAGTACATAGCTCTCAGACAGGATATTTTAATTATTTTGGGGAGGAACCAAAGTATTATACATATCTACTTTTATGCCCTTCCCTCCTGCCCCATCACGCTGTGACTCTCCCTGATGGGGAGGTCCTTCTCTTCCAAGAAAGGGTCTCCAGAATCCCGTACTTAATGTAAGCTCCAACTTTTATGAGCCATTTAGAGTCAAAATAGGGTTTAAGACCTGTCTTGTACTTTCGTGTTTTCCTGCTTAGTCATTGACAGTTTGTAGCCTGGATAACACTTAAGGTATTTTTTAACTCCACGGTTGCATAAATAGAGCAAGTATTTCATACACATATCCCTTCCTAGTGCCCACAAACAAAAGACAAAGTGGAAGACTTCCCACAATCTCCAATTTATGCTGCAATTCCATTTTTCCCAGCCATTTTAATTGCTATTCTGTGATGAGCAAAAATCAATTTCAGTTGCTTCTGCAAGAAAGGAAACTGTCTCCACAGAGGCCTTGGCTCAGCACTGTTAGCACACTCCACATCTTTCCAAGACAGCCCTGCAAGGCTCAGAAAGTAGACGACAGACAGGCAAAATAAAGTTTGATGCTTCTATAAAAAAGTAATAAAAACACTACAGATTTCATTAAAATCACAGCTGCCAAAGGAATTACCCTGTCCAATGCGCAGAACAGAAACCCTTGGCTGACTTGCAGTTCTTTAAACCATTATTTTTACACACGCATAAGGAACAGTGGGTCTGTAAACAGGGGCTTATTTGCCTGTTTCTGTAAGAATTTAGCAAAGACAAACAGATCATTGAATTATCCCCTACTGTGTATGACCACCGACATTTTCTTCAGGCTATCGTGGCTGCTTCAAAACAAAAGCAAAACCTTCCTACATTACTCCTAAGCTAAAAAAACAAACCAAACCAATCAAAAACAAACAAAGCAAAACAAAACCCACCAAATAAACAAAAAAAAAAAAACCAAACAAAAAAACAACCAAAACCAGGAGCAAGTATGTTGCCACATTTCATTTTCTGCAGTTGCTAGACCATCTGTAACCAAAATCCAGTCTGAGTTTACCACCACCTGCTGTCAGCCTCCTAAAGTATCTTTTACAGTCAGACTGTATAATTTTGTTGCTTTGTAACAGGCCACTGTCCTGTGACCAACTCTTCTTCAGCAGCCCTGACTGCAGACCTGGTCTTAAATAGTCATATTCTGCCCAAGGACCACAGTAGTAACCAACAGTCAACTATCCTTCAGGAGAAATTATTCCATAAACAATCAAAATTTCTGAAGTTTCAATCATCTAATCTCTCTCTCTGCTGAGTTTCTGCTCATACCACTTATTTGGGCTTTGTCCTTAGAAGCACAATAATTGTGGTTGCCCTAACAGTTGACTCCTGCTCCTTGCAAAGGAAGCTGTCCTGGAGATGTGACATAGGATTACATAGGATTCCTCCAATCTTATCTGAATAGTTTCCATACCTTCTCTGAGAACAAATTCCATTGACTATGAAGATTATATATGTATATAAATGCAAACAGGAACTGTGATCACCAGAGTTTGATGAATTATTAAATTTTACTACTATTGTTTACTATCATTAAAATGTGTATTATTTACTATTTTAAAAATTTTTCTATCACATCTGCATGGCCACCTCTGCTCACAGACCAGCACTCATAACAGTTCCACTCTCCCATTTCCCTACTACTTCCATTAAATGTTTTAGCAGAACTCCAAGTTGTTCATCCCTCCCATTCCAGCAGCAACACTGAGACTCCTCAAGAGAACTGGTTTTAAAGAACACACTGCAAGTTCTTACATTTTCAAAGAAACTGTCAGAAAAGACAGATGTGGGTAAGGATATGAATACAACCATCAATAGCAACCCTGCCTCACACAAAGCCACATGGTTCTGGAACATGCTCCACACCCTCCAAATCAAAGTAACCACCAGACTAGGAGCACCTCTGCAGGGAAGGCCTGGCTGCACCATTGTGCTCCCTTGCAATAATCATGTAGTCGTATTTCAAGGGTTTATTGAAAACAAATCCTGCTTCTGACAATCTTTAGGGTTTCCCAATGCCCACCAATGGAGCGGGCAGAACACCAGCACACACACACTGCTCTGCTCGCACTCACTCAGCAAAACCTGAAGTAATTTACAGATTGAAGTCATCACTGCTTCATTCACAGACACCTTCGGGACTCAGACAACACTGGCTACAACACACTTCCACAACAGCACCACGGTCGCATTCTTTTCCCCCCAGCAAAGCCCTCGCCCCGCCTGCAGCAGCCCAGCCTGGAGCGCAGAAGGGGTGGCTGGGTCAGCACGGCCAGACGCCGGACACAGCGCTCTTCACTAGCCACTGCTGTCAGACAGCCGCTCATCTCAGGTTAAATGCAGCAAGTTGATGGCCTTACACACAAACACCTCATAGCAGGTTCAAGGTTACAGCCTGGCAATCCTTTCTGTCTTGAAAAGTGGATATGTTGCTGTGAATCTGCATTTTCATTAGCATTAAAATATTTACCGGAGAAAAGGTGAATCTTTTTTGTCACTAAATGGGACCCATGCTCAGATCTTTAAGTCAACCTTTCATTACAGCTACTTGTACATCACAGAAAAAACCAACAATCTACAGGACACATTTCTGCCTGTGTTCATCTTCTTTCATTTAGGTTATGACAATTCCTGCCAGTTTTCCAATCTCAACCCTTGTCTGAAGTCCAGTTGCTTCCAAGATTTGACTTACTGCCCAGATATGCCTGGCTATACACATAATACATCTCAAACTGGAAAGCCTGGTTAATAAATGTTGAAATAGTCAGGTCCGGCACAAAAAATTACATGGTCTGTGTTTACAGCCTGTGCTGTGCTACCCACCTGCTAAAGCAATTTCCCTGAGACTATACATTAAGTCCTGCTGAGAATGTACAAGTCCCTGTTCCATTCCCAACTAATTCAGATGCCATCAGACAGTCAGAGCATTCATTTCACAGAGGAACAATATACAACATCATGTCCCAAAAAGTTCCTTTGCATTCCTAACTGCTTGCAAATAGAAGAAGCTATTAAGAACTCTGATTCTTTAAAATTAAGGTAGTGGACGTTTTGCCAAGTCATTTAGGTTTGGTTTCGTTTTTTAAATGCACACCTCCCAGCATTATTTTGCTCTCTCTATCTACTTTTCACAGTACACAGACTAGAAGGATATTGCGGGTTATCAGCCCAATGAAGAAAACCAGGCAGAACAAAAGTGCTCTTTCATGTCAACTTTTTATTACATATCCTATAGCACGAATACAATGACCTGAAGTTGTAAATTGGATAAGCAGATGAAGGAAGAATGTGAAGTTTCTGCTGGTCCCAAGGTCCAGACAACAGCTCGGCAACTTCTTATCCTCTTATAAAGACAGGCAGCAGGAAGGAGTAAATAATCTGCCAGTAATGTGTAGTGTAACTCATGGTGAGATAAAATAGAGTGCTCAAATGGAAAGAAAACAACTCCTACTTCCACTTCTGAATCCCCAGCACATTTAAGTACAAAGACCCATGACAGAATGGCATGATACAAATGACTGCTGCACAAAGTGATACACAAGAGTTAAACTGCCAGAAGCAATGCAACAGCCATCAGATTAAGGGACCCTTTAAAGTTAGTTTGAACAGCCTATAGGTAAAATGTACACCACCACAAACAGCTCAATAAAATATCTGGTTTCTCAGCTTCCCCGCAGTAACTAATCACATCATTAAGTACAGTATCCTGGTTTAGACTCCTTAAGTGAAATGAGTAAACTTTGTCAGAGTCACCACTGATCTCATTCTGGATTGAAATAAAAAAGCATAGAATTGCTTGAATGGTGTCACAGAGACAATTCTGAGCCAATGCCAAGATTTGAGATGTGCAGTACAGAGTCCTAGTGAGTAACCTGTGGAGAGCTATGGGTGGCAAAGCAAACTGCATAAGCACTTAACAACTATTAGCTCCAGAAAAAAAAAACAAAATTACACCCATTCTGTGGTCTCGAGGAAGAGTATTGCCATTGCTAAGTGGCAGAAGACAAAACATCAAGGGATGAACATAATTCAGGACACAGTATCAGCTATCCACTATGTAAAAGTGTTTTAAGCCAAAAAGTACATTAATAGCACATACAGTTTAGGCAGTTAACAAAGATTCATCTGTAAGTGCCTGAAACGTGAAAATTACTGGAGAAATCTGCAAAAAATCATGTTAGAACACCAGATTTGGAGACTAATTTCAAAGCATGAAGTACGTCAGTCCTGCAGATAAGGTATGAAGGTCAGTGCAGTCTTAATGAAGTTACAATAAATAGCTCCCTAATACTGTTATGAAGCTCAATTTATTCCAACAAGTCATCTCTGTCAACTCATATTCACTGCATATATTATAGCAAAGTCTTTGATAAAAATCTGAGTGGGGCACTCAACTTGGCTCAGCACTCCTCATGTAAATGGAAAAAAACCCTGCACTATCTTCCAAGAAAGTTTTTAAAATTCAATTACTATTCCAGAGAACCATCTAATGGATGTCACCACTGTAGACAATACAACAATTAAAGTAGATGATGTGGAGGGGGAAGGAAGGTACTTTGCAAATATGATGCTTTAATAAAACCAATCATGCTTTTAATATATCAAAGCATACTCCTACTTGTTATCTTTGTCATGCTATTGAAATAGTACACGATACAGAAAAAGACAGTATTATTGCCCTTTTTCTCAGAAGGGCTTCTATGTGCAGAAAGGGTAACTCTCTCTTGAATGCCAACAGAAACATGAGGCAAGCTCAGGCACAACCAGCCAGTGAGAACTCACATCAGCTCCATCTGAGATCCACAACAAAGCCATTTAACATAAAGGCCATTTATTCCCAACAAGGACACTCTCCACCTCACTGCTACAGAAGTTTAAAAGTTAGGACCTAAATCTATTTGCCATCACATGGACATCTACTTATGTGTCTCATTTTTCTGCAGATCAGGCAGGAAAAACAACAACACATCCCCAACTCAACTGGTGCTCTTCGGTGCGTATCACTTGTGGAATTATAGCCAGTCTCCTAGATCCAGGTTTAAAAATAGCCTTGCTGGTCTAGCAAGGTTCCTATTTTTAAAACACTAGGAGACAACAAAGGAAGTGGCATTTCATTCATACTTCTTTACAGATATGGGGTGTCAAGTTTTCTTCCCTTGTTAGTCAATGGCAAGCTAGAAGGAAAATTAAGATGGAAAATACCTGGTAGTTCTGTTATAATTTCATTTAAATAATTCAACTTTAAATCAAAAAACAAACAAAACCAAAACCAAATGAAGAATCTTTATTTGTTTTTATGCATGTAGTGATATTTGAAGATATATATGGTCTACACAGACTGATGCAACCATGAATCAAAAGGCTGTCCAACAGAAAACTCATTTTAACAAGCAGTGGCACTAAAAATCCCCCCCATGATTGCAAATAAAAGTTGCAGAAGCAAACAGGCCAGGGTTTTTATAAAAAGCACTCAACACAACACATTCAGCTGAATCAAAACAGACTTGGAACTCACACATTTCCTTATGAGGAAATGAACTTACTCCTGAGTAGCCAGCACAGATCACAGGACAGGGAAATAAAGTGGGAAAGCCTGTGGTTGCTGAAGTTATCTTTGGCAAGGGTAAACAGAATATCACTTTGCTTAGCAAGGACTTTGTGCTACCTACCAAGAAGTAAGCCTCAGCCTACCAAATAAATTCAAGTGCTAGAGTTAATACATTTGATGAACAGAAGGAAGATTTTTAAAAGTGACAGCCACACTCAACACTCATTTTACATACCCTACAAAGCCACCTCACCATCCAAACCATCACTGCTCAGGCTTTGCCTTCAGAAATGCTAATAAGCAGGTTTTTTTTAATTTCAGATGAGACACTCTCACTTCAGACAGTAAATGAGACTACAAACTTCCAAGAGTCTAGGCCCATTGTACCATTTTCTCCACAAAACCACATTTCAGAGTGCAGCATCACTTTCAGGACTTCTATGCCTCAGGTTTTTATTTTCATAGCTTCATTTCAGTGTTTCATTACCATGAAAGGCAATGTCTCATTACCACAGAAGTACTGGAACGCTACCAAACAGCACTGCAGAAGGCAGGTGGTGGCACTATCACAGCAAATGCACATCCCTCTCCTCACCGGCTGCTTGGAGCCAGCAGCACGCACATACACCCTGCTCTGCAGCACAGGACAGGCTCTTAGGAGGGGTGCACCTCCACTCCTCCTTCCAGCCACTGCTGCTCCTCCCTGGGTTCAGCAAAGCATGTGCTGCCTCATATGCAGCATCATTGATTTCCTGATGGTACTACACAAGAAGAGAAAGTATCGACAATATAGGGTGGAGCAGACATTGGTAGCAGTTGGACATGGAAGGTGTCATCTTCCCCTGCTTACTGTTCACAGCAGGGAAAAGCTCACTATGCCCTGCCCTAAGTCAGCCTGGGGCCAAGGAGCAGTAAAGAAAACTCCTTCCTCCTCTTCACAGCTCCTGCAACCTGTGAACGACTCACTTCTCACAAAGTTCACTATTAGCACAGACAATTAAAAAGCAGGTTTCATTTCTTCTGTAAGGACATGTTCTCTTTTTCTTCAAGCAGACCAGCTCAAGCATCAATTCAAAGCATGCTACCTGTACACCACAGTAATGTTAGACCCTAGTAAGACCACAGTGATTTCCTACTCACGGGCATTCCACAACTGAAAAGTGAAGACGTGACTGTGAACTACTACCTTAAAAGAGGGGAAGCCAAACCCACAATCCTCCCATGCACAGGAGTTAATGGGGAATGTCTCTTAAAGTCTATGTCCCTTTGCTCAAGTCTCCAAATGCGGACGTAAGAATTTCTAATTAATTTTTTATTAAATATACACACCTTCCTTCTCAGCTATTTAACTACTGAGAACTCAAGCTAGAATCCCAGACAAGGTAGATTTCAACTTCCAAAAAGGTGCATTTAAAAAAAAAAAAAAAAAAAAAATCTGTGTGGTGAGAGCAGGTTACCCTGCATCCCAGTTTCCACTAACTGTTCAGTAAAAGCCCTCTGTAGTTTGAATTTGGCAGTCAAATCTATACTGTGACACCCAACCTGCTTCAGAGGTTTCCTGTAGTGCCACTCTTAACTAATTACAGCACGGTTACTGTGAGATGCATCCTGACCCAAGCTGCCCCTATCTTCTAGTGTCACTGATGAAATGTTGCAGTCCCTGAAGAACTAGGAAGTCTTTGCTATAATCACCTTGAACTAATCTAATCTAAATCTAATCTAATCTAAATTACCTAAAAATGGATTCAACAAGCTTCACCATCCCAGTGCAGGAGCTCTCTCCCCCACATGAGAAATGATAAAACTACAGATGAGGTTATGTGATTTTCTTGACGGTGCAAGGTGAAAGCAGGATCAGAAGCAGCTCAGCAGTCTGATGTGTGGCTGTATGAGCTGCTAAAGTGGTGTATCTGTCAGATACTACTGGTGCTTATGACTGTAACAGCAAAAATAAGCCTATTTTCCCCAATGGTGACAAATATGATCTTACTGACACTACTCAAATGCTAACAGCAAAGCCAGTGATACTGAATAACTAGACAGAAATACGTGAATTATTTAGCAGACAATGCAGAAGCACCAAACAAACCAAAGCATGATCTGCCCAAGAAAAGAACAAGGGCAAAAAAACCCCCAACGGCTATTAGTTTTCCATTGAAGAGAATAAACAGCTGACTGCAGGATTAAGATAGCAGCCATGGCAGAAAGAAGGGTGCAACTGCATGGCCAAGGATGGTGATGAGGAGCGCTGCTGCTTTTTGAGAGCCAACCACTACACTGACTGAGCTGCAACATGAGACAATACCCAGAGACTTTCTTTTTCTCCTTTTGGACAATCTTTCTGAAACACTACCTAAAACCCCATAGCACTCTTCAGGGAAGAAGTGGAATGGAAAATGCACATTCAGCCACTCCTTTTAATAATCCTGTAGAGCAAATCCTGACCAACTGATCACAGCTAACATTTCTTCAAAGGGAACATTTCTTCCTCATTTAACTTACAAAACTCTGTCTCCTGCAAATGACATTTTATTTATAGCAGTGGTATTTGCTGTGTAACTGATTGGGGAAGGCAGTAAATGAGCATCATTGCATATATATGGAAAACAATGATAAAGCAGTCATCAAAAAGCTACAGAAGATTTAAATATTCAAATAAGGCAATCTGCATAACCCCCCACCTGAATTTCAATTTTGCAGAACTTTATTTCTTAGCTTTGTCCTGTAGATGATCCCTGCAACCTATTTCTTTTCCAGACAGGAATGGCATATTGCACTTGAAGTGTCCAATAATTCACCAATTCGCAGAGTCATATTAATTTTGATTCTTGGTGTGAAGGTAAAGGAGGCTTTGCTGTAGGAGGAGAGGTTATTTTTTCCAAGTCTAAGGCTCAAGGCAGGAAGGGGAAGGTGCAGACACTGATGGGCCACAGTAAGGTTACAGTGGCACTGAAGTGCATTGAGGCTTCTCACCTGCCAAGCAAAACAAGGTTTTAACTTGTAGCTCTCAAGTCAAAATGCAAGCTATCAAAACAGAAGAAGAAAACAGTACTGTGGAGGTAAGGGAGAGGAGACATCACAGCCAACCCTTTATACTGGAGTAAGGATTTCCAAAGGAGAAAAAGGACTAACTTGTGGTGGCCCCACAAAGAATGGGCTTGTACCAACAAGGTCAAAAAACACACCCACAATCTGTAAGGATAAATTAACATCAGTGAGTCTGCCCATATAGCAGCTTTGGACTTGGTATTACTAAGAAAGCATTTTAATTAAAAAAAGTTAACATTAAAGCACCCCAATCAATTTCCTGCATCCTTGCAGAGCAATGCGGTGCTGAAGGCCAGAACACAAAAAAAACAAAAACAAAAAACATAGCATAAACTCACATGCAACAAACAAAATGGGTAGGAGAGTTTAAGAGCTCTTCTTGTTCGAACCTTACTTTTCAGACCATGGGATTTTAAACATTATCTTCTGCATGCACTTATTCAGTGGTAATAGTAACTTCACCATTTGTGATCGTAGAGATTGACTACTGCTTTGGAAATAGCACTGTTTCATCCCAAGTGGTGCTGGGATTCAGAAGTGGGAAGACCAGAATATTCCTCAAATCACAAGAAAATTAAAAATAATTTAGCACTCAATTCCCTGACCACAGAAGCATTATATCATACATAATTAAAGAAGTATCATGCCTGAAAAGCTTAAGTTTGGTAAGAAAATCCTCAAGAAGGGTGTTAGGCTCTTTCCCATGGTACACACAAAACTGAAGAGAGGGGGGAGCCAGAGAAGGAAGAGATGAAACAGGGGATCAGTAAAACCAATCACTGAGGACCAGAGAAATACAAGGCGAAATAAAAAGTAAGCACCTAGAAAATATTCAGTTGACTCAGAATGAAAAGTTCTGTTACAAACACGTGATGGTTTGGGATGAAAACCACCCAGACTAGACTCAGCTGGCTGAAAGTTAAGGAATGAAGACACACTGACTTACAGAGAGACTCTCTGTCTTATCTATGTTTGTTTCCTTGTTTTTATACATCTCAGCAAGCCTATGAGTGAAGCAGACATCACCATTGTTTTCTTTTCACAGCCTATAATCTAATTTTTTTCATTATAATATTCCAATTAGCCTCAAACCAGCACAAAACGTTAACTAACTGGTCTGAGATTTGCATGGTTTCGGGGATCAAGCAAATCAAATGCTTTGGCATTTTAGCATTTATTTTACTGACCTACAACACATTATTGTAGTAAATCTCTTCTACATTTAAAATTCCTGTCCTACAAGGCCACTTCCTGAGCCTTCGGGGTGAAAGTCAACACTTCCTAGATCTAAAGAACGTAGGGAAGAAATCAAATTAACAAAAAAAAAAAAGTCAGGTTGCCTGTATAGGTCTCATTCTGTCCAACTCTTCACCAAAATGCAGCAAACAAGCCCACTTGCTCATCCCCACATAAAAGCCACCCCAGATTCACACACCCAGCTTCTTTCAGGATGAAGCTCTTCACTTCAGCCAAACACATCCAATACACTCTGCCTCTCTGATGTGAGCAAAGGCTCTGAGACCAACATCCCAAAAAGCTTACCTATTTCCTGCATCCATGAACCCTACTGCATTCATTAATACAACACTGTAAATATTTTGCACAGCCTCCTAAATTGTAAGCTTTCAATGATTTTTCACTGTTTTAACTTTCCACACCATCTTCACTATATGATGGTACAAAACCCCACACATCCTGCTACCAAGATTACTGCATTATTTAAATAACTGAGTTAAATTTTCACTGATGTTAATTACAAGTTGGTTCATCAGTATGTCATTTACTGTGATAAAATTCAGTTACTGCAGATGAAAAAAAAAAAAAAAAAATCTACTGGCTGTTTCTGGTCCAAATTGGATGTACGCATCATGGCTTTATGCTGGCTTAGGGCAACACACGAGGCTGGGGACGTGCTCAGTGCAATTCATGCTTTCAGCTCTCAAGCACCAGCACTCCAAAAGGATGGTTTCTGAAGAGGAGAAAAAGGAAAAGAGCAGGATAGGGAGCTTCCCTCTCAGAAATCAGCATGAGGGAGAAAACTGGAATAAACGTAAATTTCTCAGAGCTGTCCTTTTTCTCTCTGAAATTTTATTTCAGTCTAGCACTTACTTTGAGATTAAGATGAAATGGAGAATTTAGATTTTCATTGTGTGAAGGGAAATGAAAACTCTAGGCTGCCTCAAGCTTCTGATTCAAATTACTCTGACACAAAAAGGAGGACTCATGTAATTACTTTGTTCACCTCCGCACTTGGATTCAGTGAAGGAACAGTTGACACCATGCTGACCCTAGGTCTGCACCACAAAAATTCTTCCACTTGCACCATGTCTCCACAAACAAGTGAGCAACAACGGAAAGAGCAAAACTTAAAGTGTTAACAGCTATGTCCAAATAAGTTCTTGCCTTAACATGTGCTAGGAGAACCTTTGATGTTACAGAAAGAAGAGGAATCTGGAAGAAAAGGCCAGGCGTTCCTTGAGAATGGCAGCTTCTCAGGGTTCAGCTTCAACATGGCACACGGAAATGTATCTCAGAAAGATTCTTGCTTCTAGACTGCACCCCTTGCCTGTTTTTAAGACTTGAGAGCACTCTTCACAACTTGGCAATGGTTCCACACATAATTAAACAAAATAAGGCTGCACTACTCAAGAAAGGCAGCTCCAGACCACTTGTTCATCCCTACCTCATACTAAACTTTCCACTGGAGAAAAATCAAACAGGACACTGCATCCAGGTTAAAACTCCTCCTGATTATAAAATCTGCAAGAACTATTCTCTTCATCTTCCCAACCAGGTAGAGCACTCGAGTCTTCCAGCAAAGATGAATGAGGTTTCCTAACTTCAGTTATTTCTAAATCTGTTAGTGTGACATCATCCTGACTATCATACAATGTGCATTGACTCTGCAACCTGTTGGGGTGGCAACACTCATTTTGCCTGCTACAGTATGATGGAGCAAAGGCTCCATTCTGATGGAATTATAAGATGTATTTAAGCACAGATCAAAAACTACAGAACTTGGAGTAACAAAATGTTTAATTTCTTCATTGACATGAAATACTAGAACTTTTCAAGCAGGAATTAAGTTGCAACACCAGCACCTGAAGCAGCACAGCACATGGCTCAGTGATCCTGTTTTTGCTGAGTTAGGATGTGGAGCAGAGGCTTAAACAGAAGCTTGTTCTGCCACCACAGAGCAGAATTTCAGGTGGTTGCCACTGGGCAGACTGGCAGAGCATTCTGTAGCACTCGTATCTCCCTGTAAAGCTACTTCTGATGAGAGAACCATTCTGCCCAGATTATATGAAATAAGCACAGCCATGCAGGGGTTTACATTTATCAGTTAAGTTGTATCACTTGGATCATGTGCTGTTTAATTTAGTATTAGGTAAGCTGTCCTTGACAAGCTAAAAAATAAAGAAAAGTTTTATCAATGAGAGAAAGATTCACAAGAAACAGAAGTGTTCCTACGCTGACACATTTTAAAAAATGTAATTAGAAGTTCTATATAGATGATGGTTACCTCTGCTTCCTGCTGACAGCAGCACTGACAAGCACTCAGAGCAGTCATGTCTATCAGCATTCACTAGTACTTGATTAATTGCTCCTGAGCAGTCTCCCATTCAATGCTGCACACAAGATGACCTTAGCAATGCTGGTACTTAAAGTACATGCAACTGTACCCAACATTCGAGTATATTATATAAACTAACTTAACCAGCATTAATAACGTGGCTTGCATATCATTACATGCACTCTTTCCATGCTACAATCAGAGGAAGGAACCTCTCTAGTCATTCCTTTGAGTGACCAGAAGATGCTTGATTTAAGCTCCAGCAGTACTCTGTGTGCATCCTTTATCCATTCAGAGAAGGCCAGGCTTATGTGTACTTCACCGTCTCAGTCTGCTGAGAGAGCTGGCAGGCAGACTAACAGTTAATAAAATAAGCATCTATTATTACACTCACATTGAACTTGTATACTTTAGAGAAGACTGAAGCTATTTTACTGGATAGCAGCTGTGTTTACACTATAGCACAGTCTGCTACCTCCGAAACTCAAGTGAACTTATATCCGACAGTAACTGTGCTGGTTCCAAGGGGAAAAAACCAAAAAACTGTTAAGATGAGAAGCATACTTCAGCTTCTTGTGCTAAATGAAAATCTTTACTTCATCTGCTTTTAAAGGAACCACAACTTCATTTACCATGGACCAGAAACACAAACTGATACCAAGATATATTGAAAACAGTTGTATAATTCACACAATAGCATTACATGAAAATTCATCTGTGCTCAGCAGACCAAAAACTTTTCCCTTCTCCCCCTGTAAAGTACACAAATACACATATTGAATCAATATGAGACTCAATTTACAGCTTAGACTCCATCAGTCACTGTCACAGAGAGCATGTCTCTAAAGCTTCCTTCAGAAGAAAAAACCAAAATGTCCACTGTCAAGATAATTCAGTGTTAGTTTTTATTGATGTAAGCTCAATGTATATATTCCTTTTTCCTCTTAGTACTTACTCAACATAATGGGAAAGAACAATTTATCTAGAACAATCAAAATCTTTGAACATCTATTCTGCATGACAGAGTCAGCTGGACGAATCCAGGGATCCGATTATTCAGAAAAAGAGAAACCTACTTGCTTTGACCTGAAAATGATATATATTATGCTGAAGAAGTCAGATCCATCACAACAGCACTACCACAGCAGTCAGCCCCCAGCTGGGGAATGCCATCAGCCTTTAAGCATCATCTGTGAGCCTTCTGCTCTGGCTAAGCAGAAAAACCATTTGATAAACCACAGCAGTGGCACAGACACAGCAATCAGTCCTCTGCTGCCTCCTGGCAGACACAGCACCAGTTGTTCAACCTGAGAAACTCAAGTGCACTTCAGTCTGGCCATTTTGCTCACTGCTCAGTATACAAAAGTTGTTTCATGGGTTTTACTTCATGTTTCTTCTTGAGCAACCGTTCTTTTATTTTAATTGAAGCTTACTTCATTTGTCTTTGATTTCACAGTATAAGCAAGGTTGGAAGAGACCTCAAAGATCATCAAGTCCAACCCATCCCCACAGACCTCAAGACTAGACCATGGCACCACGTGCCACGTCCAAACGTGCCTTGAACACCTCCAGGGACGGTGACTCCACCACCTCCCCGGGCAGCCCATTCCAGTGGGGAATGACTCTCTCAGTGAAGAACTTTCTCCTCACCTCGAGCCTAAACTTCCCCTGGTACAGCTTGAGACTGTGTCCTCTTATTCTGGTGCTGGTTGCCTGAGAGAAGAAAGCAACCTCCTGCTGGCCACAACCACCCTTCAGGTAGTTGTAGACAGCAATAAGGTCTCCCCTGAGCCTCCTCTTCACTGTGTTAGATCTGGTTTGGATGGGCAAAACCTGACAATTTCTCCTCAGCTTAGAGTAACACAGGGGTAAAAGATCTAAAGAGCAGTCAATTATGAGTTCAAAGATGTGCTATCGCCCAGCACATCAAGATAGGCTGCTGCCTCTAGAGAGCAGCAAGACAGTGGCTGGCTGCTAGCCGCAGCCAAGCTCTAGAGATGGGAGTATGATAGTCCATCTTTCCTGCAGCCTGCTGCTTGCCTAGCACTATAATCCACTAAAAGCAAGGAAATTAAACCACGGTGTAGCAGCCAGTTTGTCTCCTTTGTCTTGGCTTCCTTCTTACATGGGAGAAAAGACAAAAATAATACAAATTAGAGCTGCCTGAGAGAAAAGGGTGGTATCTAAATAGAGAGAGATACAATCCTCCCTCCCAAGCAGGGGACTACACAGTGAGAAAAATGAGGAAACCTGGGTGGCTTTTTTCTCAGGCTGGCTGTTTGCAGGTATTTTCACTGCCTGCAGATATATACTCTGACCAGAAAAGCTTTCCCAAAAGGCCACCACCTTCCTAGGAGGCAGCTAGGGATCAAAGAAATTACAGCCAAATGTTGCTTAGGACTTTAAGTTAAAATTCAGAGCTGCTCTTAAATTGCCTGACCTCCCTGCTCCATGTTCACTATTGCTACCACGAGCAGAAATAAAACCAAGCAAGTAGTGGCAATGCCACACGTCTAATGCCATCGATGCCTGAGCAGCCCGTGTAGAGCCGGCTTTCATCTAACTGATCAGACATCTAGACTGCGGTAAGAGCAGCCAGGTGGTTACATCCAGAATGTCACAGAACCGCTCAGCAGACACAAAATATTCTCATTTTAATCCACATCACTGAAAGCGTAATGCGTTCTGGTTCTAGTTGTCACTGAACGTAGACAATTTAGATTAGCTTCGCAATACTGCATGACATTGGGCGTGTTCTCGATTGGAGCAAACCACACACTGACTGCCTGCCTCTGCTCTCACTGTTTCCTCATAATGCAAAACCCCACATTACTTTTTTCACAGCTGGTACTTTACAGTCAGTTAAGACAGAGAGATCACATCATAAACATCTATTACCAAGAATTCATAACTTTCCAAAAGGCAAATAAATGACAGTGTTATTTTAGAAACATTCTCTAGATTTTAAATAGATGCCTACAAAAAACCTCAAACCAACCAACCAACAACCAAAAAACCAACCAAATCCCCAAACCACCCCAAAACCAAGCCAAGCCCCCTAAACCACCCCAAAACAGCCCAATCCTGTTATAGTGATTTTTAGTCATCACTGTAGCACAGACTGCGAAGTACTTTGCTATCAGGAGATTGTGGGCAGAGGATACATAAAATTAGTTTCCACAATTTATAGCAGCACTGATGATAAAAACAATAAGTGCAATAAGGATAAATAAAGTAGGAGTTAAATTAAATGTCATGATGGCTTATTAATTTATAACTAAATTAATTTGCTATCAGCCTCTAAAGAAAAATGACTGAAATCAAATGCTCTTGGGGAGTTGTTAGGAGGAAGTAAGAAATTTGGGTTACTCTTCACTGCCACTTCACTGTTTCAGCAATGTGGGGTTCCAGGCACCCACTCCAGATCTTCTCTTCTAAACAGTAAAGATGAAAATAACCTCCTGCTTTAACAGCATGTACTTTTTTTCTTCTCTGATGCACCAGGCTAAAGACTTAATATGGGAGTGTTGTCTGCAGACAGCAAAACAATGTCTGGCAGTGTTCCGAGCATCCCATTTGAAGCAACTCTTTACACCGCTTACTGGCAACCTGCGAAAGAAGTCCAATCATCTGGTGGCAGAGCTGGGTAATGCCCCAGGTACAATAAGAGCCTTCACATCCAATCTCTACTTACTGGAGACTCAGACTATTATTGTAAATTGCTGAACAACTGTGTCAGATGTCCCAAGAGGGGGCAGGTGCCTACTACTGGTTTATATTCTGCTCATATTTCACAATAGCCTCTTCCTTCTGACACAGATAGAAAGCATCAAATTGAGCTCAGGTATGCAAGGCCACATGGGACTTCTGTGATAACACCTGAAGTGATGCTGCTGTACAACTATTGGAATTCACAGCATCAAGTTTCTCCTAGAAATGGTATTCTTACTAAGAGGCAATATTAAGGGTAATTTTTAAAAAGAGAAAGCTCCAAAGAGTTTTAATTAATTCTGAAACCACCTCCATCTACAATGTAGACTCCCATGGGCAAAGCTAATCCATACAGGCCACTTCTGCCACAGAGTGGTGAGAACCTGCAAGAAAAGTCCAGCAGCATGACACTATGATTATGTAATATTACACAGGAAATAATAATGTAATCGAAACTCTGACAAATCACAAATCCTGGCTGGGTCAAAACAATCATATTTCAGTGTAGTTTAACGCCTGTGGAATGTTTTAGCGCTCTCAGAAATTCCACTATAGTAATCACACCACAGCTTCTTTATTCAAAATTTCTACCCAATTTTCTACATGACCTCCAGGGAGCATTTACTCCAATACTAAGTTCTGATTGCCATCTCAGTTATTCAAATGTATTAAGTGATAAACCTTGAAATGTTTATTAAGTTATTAAAACATATCTATCAACAGTTTTGCCTCAGATATCAGATTAAGCAAGATCTAATATCTGGCTTTTCACCTGCTCAGTGAAATATCTTTCAGCTTTTTATACATATAATGATAACATCAGAGAAACAGATTATGTAAGTTCAGGAGGAGAGTAAGACACTGTTAGAACAACAGGAAGTCTCGCGGTTAGGGAGAAAGTGTAATTAAGTAAAGGGGAAAATAGGAATTCTGCACATAATACAAGTTTCTGCACACTAATAATCAGTCACGGTCAAGTAGCTGAAAAGGTCACCTGACATTTATGTCAAGAAAGCTGCATGACTCAAGGGATTTGGAAGACATTAAAGCTCACCTAGGAACTGGTCCCCAATTTTATTAGTGTAACTACCTTGCATGTACACTTAATGCAGCCTAAGAATACCCCCTGTTGTTGTAGCTGAGCTGCACTGTAAGGCAGAGAGAGCAGAGATAAGGTGTAAGAGGAAACCTGTTACTAAGCCAGTTTTGATGGAAAGAGAAATTGTGTGTGAAGAAACTCCAGGCTGCCAGCATGACAGCAGCATGAGCTGGAAGGTCAAAACTCATAGATGTGGTATCTGTAAAACAGCCTAATATGAAGTAAGGCAGGTACTATGAGGCAGTAGCAACAGCCTGCATGTGTCCTTTGCATTCCTCATATTGGCCAGAAACCAGGCTTAACTGGCATGAATAAAAATTAGATATGCTTCCTTTCTGCTTTAACTAGAAGAAGCAAATATGTTCGCTGCAATTACACACATATAACAATGACTGAAAAGCTGCAACAGTCAAATCCAAGGATTTTTCTTAACAATTTTCTGGGTTTTTGTTCTCACAAGGGAAAAATTGTTATAGAAGGTCTTCAAGCAACAAAGAGCTGGCAGGTAATGAAAATGGATCATTACATGTTGTGCATTATGTGCACATTAAGCCACAGCCACTCCATTCCAGGTCTTCTCACTCTGGCTTAGTGTTATTTCTGGGAAGCAAGGCTCTCCAAATCAAACCTGCAAGGTGCAGATACAGCCAGTGTCCTCCCATGCACTAGAAGCTCCCCTTCTGCTGAGCAACGTTCAGAATCTTCCTTCCAGCCCCCTGCATTCACCATAACACTGCAGCTCTTGCCCAAACACACACTAATAGCACAAATCAGTGAACATGAACTCCCTTAATGCTCCTTCTGTCAGTCAGTACAAGTTTTAAGGGGTTCATACATTCAGGTAGATATAATCTTGTTTCTATTCTAACACAATATTCTATTTCAGTTTTTAAAACCTGATAGGCAACCCAGAAAACCCCACAAGTCACATTACACCTCTTATCTGCTGCAACTCTGAACTAAGGTTAGTGCAAACTCTGGGTTATTTTCATGACAGAACAAAAGGTTTCAGCCTTTATTTTCTTTATATAAAGTCTGCATAGGCTTTCCCATCTTGCAAAGAAGAGAGTTGTAAGAGGACAAAGCAGCAATGGCTTGGTTTTCCAATGTTAGACTGTATCTGTCTAGTAGGATTCCAGTGTCTACCTTGGTGAGGACAGTTTTAGCCTAAGCTCCCAGCTCCCTCTACCTTTCAAACAAAAATTAACCAACACATAATGAAAAATTACTGAGATAATGTTAATTATCATTTTAGCTTCCTAGAGAGGACTTCCAAAACTGTCCTTTAAGGCTTAAAACAATTTATATGACTGGATTATTTTGATAAAATCAGGTTAAGAAACAGCCAAACATGAAACATTACTGACTGATGTAAAGAAATAACAATATGGAGAAGTTTAAATGAAGATCAAGTTAAAATAATTTTGGTAAAAGTTATCATTTTACAGTTATTGAAGGGAACAGGACAGCAAGTCTTAAGGATTAGCTCTGTATTAGCATATTAGCAGCAGAGTTAAGGCAATGTCTTCACAGGTACTAATTTTTAAAAACATTTTCCAAATCACAGGCTGCCCTTCCTTCACTTTTACAGGTGCCATGAGCTAATTATCAAACCCACTGTAGATGAAGTTCCTCAAAGGTCTGCAGTCATTTAAAAATTACTATGAAACTTCAAATGCAAGAAGTATGTTCGGGAAATGCCAGTTTCAAACTGAAGCTCAAGCTTCTGTATCTGACACGAGCCACCAGAAAATACATCCCCAGGGAAGGATCTGAGCCACACACAAGTGTTTCAATGCATGACTGTTATTATTCATATGGTTAGGTTCTTCCACTTGCATTTCCCACCAGACGAGAAGAAAACAAGCACGCTCATTTCTTGCAGAAACATTTTTTTCAGTGACTATTTCTGAAAAGGTTTGTGCCTTTTTTCTAGTTTCAAAAATGCAAATGCACTGGTTGCAACCTGATTCCAGGAACCTGTTCATCTGAGGGGTGTGATTACACACTTGCCTTCTCCAGCTGAAAAGCAAAAGCTGCTTTTAGTTTCTAATTGCCTATTTTTTAATTGTTAGTTTTATCAAATGAAATAAACTGACAGCACAAGCTACTTTTAGAGTAGCAGATAAACAGGGTATAGGGAATACCAGGTAAAAGATTAAATGAGGGAAGAACAGTTTTTTACTACAAAAGCCCATTACAAAATTTGCATTGCCCCCTCCAGCCTTGTTTTTAGTACCAAGTTAACTCAATATAAGCAGCAATTTTTCTGTAAACTTGCATACAATATTTGAGCAGAGAACTAGACATGCACATAACTGCTATAAGACATTCTCACTCTTTCTTCACAGTAGTTCAAAATGTCCTTCACAGAATTTTCTTTTTTTTTTTTTGCACAAAAAATAACTCAGGAAATAACGGTACTAATATTTTATCAAGTTATCAATCTAAAGTATTAAATAGCCCAAAGAAATTGCAATACTTAAATCTAGAGTACTGGGAAAGAGATGAGTTTTTAAATGGTATTCAGAGCATAAGAGCATTCAAAAGACATTCTAAAACCTCTTGACTGTGAAGTTCATGTTCTATCCTGATCTCTACATTCATCTTCATTCTTCTTTTGCCAGCTCCCGCCCACCTTTTCCCACAGCTTCTCTCTCTCTCCATCAAACGAGATTCCATCCATGTTTGTGAAATCAAACCAGCTGCAGCTCTTGAAGGAATGAGATCCAGAAGAGGGACAGCCTGTCAACGTCAATTACTCACATACACCTATAGGTACTCATTTGTGACAGAGCTGTGGTGAGCAGGGCAGCCTCTGTATGTATAACTTCCCCCCCACAGATGGAATTGGAATATTTTTACCATAAAAGCCAGTCCTGGTAATTAAATGCTCCTAGCTCTATCCAAGGAATGTTGCACTACCAAGAAGATAGGTGCTTTAACCTAACTCCTGTCATTAGCATAAGACTAAGCAGCTAATCAGCGGAGAAACAGTCGGGCAGAGCAGATGTGCGTTTACCACAACACAGCCTTGGCATTTATCACAAAACTCTAAAGAGACTTTAAATTCCCAGACTGAGGTGGACCTCAGGCCATTTATTCTGTCAGAGATCTCAGGCACTCTTCAATGGGAGCTGGAACTCCAAACTCTATCAGGATGCGGACTACTGAACGTGGGGAAACAAGCACTGATGTGGATGTAACGGGAGAGAACAAGCTGACCCCGTGCTGCCTTTTCTCCTGCTGTCTGAAGCACTCATCCTCCGCCCGACAGGACAACTGCTGTTAGCGTGAGAAAAAAAAAGCAGAAGCAGCACTTCACGTTCTGCTTTTCCCCCTCGCCCTTCTCCCCCCTTAAAGATCAGCAAGTAAAGGAAAAATCTTCACTGAGCTGCCCCCAAGTACAATGCTTGCGTGAAATCACGCTGCCAGTTACACCAACACCCGTCATCTTCTTTGCATCCTCTCCAAAAGTGTTTCCCCTAGGAAACTAAATCCATAATCTTAAGCAACTGCATACACAAAGCATACTGCTTTAAGTATAACATGAAAAAGTGATGTTCTTGTTGTTTTTAGGATTATGTGTTTTAATTACACCCCTTCACCCTCCTTATTGCTTTGTAATTGAATTTTATCTTTAGAAGGCTAACTTACTCATAAAAGGCTGTGGATGGCAGAGTTCACTCGTTTCACTGCAGATTCCTGAGGTCTCCCACTGTTTCCCAAGATTTCATTCACATTTTGTTTTAAAAGGGTTCCAGCACAGATTAGCAAGTATGTTTTTAATAGAAATAAATATGTATCTAGAGGAGGGACATTGTAATAATGACCAGAAAAACCCAACCAATCAACCAACAAAACCCTTTTATACTTGAAGGGATCCCAAAAATATCAATGTTGCACGCTGTCACAAGGACTTAGAAAAATTCTGTTCAACCAGCAGTTATCTATAGGGAACACTTCCAGCCTGCTTGAAATTACAGATTTGGGTCCCATAATCTGTTTGTAAGATCCAACAAATCTCATAAAGACAAGCTCACTTCAGTACACTGCCACTGTGTCACTAATACACTTTGATGCCCTGACACTTAAGTTTCCATATGTGAAAAGTAAACCCTTTTCCTGCTGTCCTTACAGTGCAGAACTTGGCCACTATTTCAGTTCCACTGCCATTATTAATATATTATTAACATTATGTGCAAGTAGCAATACTAAGAGGCTAAAAGCACAGAAATATGGTTATTTCTAACCTTGCAGACTGGGTTACCTAGTACACTTCAGGTGCTAAAGAAGCACCCTAGTCTTTTAGTCTTTCCTGTGAAGTACTTAAGTTCAGTTTGCTAACAGGCTCAGAAAACATTTTCAAGCAATGAGGCTTTAAAGGTGGCATCTTAAGTCCAGAAACTGAGAATAATGTACACACTGGGCTGGTTTTAATTTAAAGCCTGTATAGGTCTTAGTGGACTGATTAATTCTGAGACACTTCAGGTGCCAACATAAATAATCTTCCAAAGTCCCCACATCTGATTTTGGAACATCTTCAACCAACCATGATTTCCAAACCTTCTGACAGGGAGCCAAACAGCCACTTACTTGGACCGTAGCTTATGAACCGTTTCTGTGTTACTTAGTGAAATGCTGCTTTAACTTACTAAAGCTTTGAGTCACTAGTAAGACTCTACCAACCTTTGCACATACAAACTGTGATGGCAAAATACTGTTTCCTCCCCCTCTTTCCCTCCTAAATGGAATAAGAGTGTTAGGAGTTGTGCTAAATCATGGGATTCTCTCTCTAGGCAATGCTACCAAAAAATGGCCTTGCCTTTTGTTACTGCTCATTAACTGACAAGCTTCCTTCCCATTCCTCCCATTAAAAAGTACTGAAAGCTTATTTAAAAAAAAACCAGAAAACAAAAAACCAACAGCTTCCAACCATACAAGTTTCAAATCACAAGACCATTAACAGGCCTAAAGGCCTAAGAATAGTGAAGGCACTGGGTTTTAGTGAAGAGCTCACAGTAAGTGATGATGTTCTTATTACCCTCATATCAGGAATGGTGAAATAAAATGAGAACAGATTTTCATGTAAAGATTTTTTTTTTTGCACTTCTGTTCATACAGAGAGAAAAACAAGACTTGAGCCTAGGGGTTCAAAAGGTAGAGTGCAACTGAAAAAGATTCCTCTATTTTTAGGAGTGTAATTTCAAAGTTTGATCCTGACAACACTGGAATATTTACACTGTCATAAAGTGTGTTTTCAAATTAATACTTTTTTAAAAATATTCAATTATTTTTGTGGCCCCACCTCTGTAAAGTTCAGGGCATATTTTTCAGGCATCACTCTAGGGGCACATGCAGCCTTATTTCTGATGTTAACATACAAACACAAAAAAACCCATAAAACTCTTCAAGTTCCACTTCAACTTTTGAATCAGTAGTTGTGTTTATTGAATCAGAATTTTAATTTTACAGCAGGATGCAAGAAAATCAGTCGCTCATAAAAATCAAAAGGATACCCTCAACCTGAAAACACTACCTTAAGAAGTCCTTTTTTTAACAGTCTCCTAGATTTTCTTCCCCTGTGTCAATATTCTGCATCTGACAGTAGACGCACGGAAGTGCTAAAACCACTAGAAATAACTGTATACATTATAATTATATACTCTTGATTAAGTGGAAAAGAAAACTATTTGTCTGGTTGTGTTTAAGAAACATCTCTGCTGACAGCTCAAGTCTGTTTTGATTTGCTCAGTATGGATATGGAGTTGCTAGCAAAACATTAAGTGGAAAGTGCAGCGCTGGATGTAAATTACACCATCTCACACTTAAGTGCTGCCCTCAGCTGCAACTAGAAATTGCACAGACAAGCATTGCCATGATCACTTCTAGGAGCAACAAGAATGTAAAAAAAATGAATTATCAGATCTCTATACAAAGCAAGCATGTAAATTGACTGAAGAACTGATCTAGAAAAAAATATTCCCTAAATGCTTTCCAAAGCTGAGGTCAACACCTCCACAGTACCTGAACTTTAATTCTTGTAAGGTACTTACTTTGTTAGCCCTTATGGTTAAGAAAATGCAGTCTTCTGAAAACACAAGATTAAAAGCTTGTTCCTCTACACCAGAGCTGGGCACGCTCAGAAGTGAATGGCCACAAAATGAACAGAAAATTGCTGAGGTACAGAGAAATAATGAATTGATTTTTTTTAAAAGGACCGACAGAAAAACACTCATTTACAGCAAAATGAAATCCCTTTTCTGGCTTCTCCATTCAATCATCCCCAACATACTTATTACCTTGTAAAGAAGTAATTGATGTGGAATATAAATCCTTTGGATGGGGGCTTAGTCCCACTAAATGCGAAATTCATGTTCTTGTGGTGTCTGTCAGAGAGTGCTATAGAGCACCCTACAAGGAGGCTGGTCTGATCTCTCCTCTACACTAGGGAGTTCATTTTGCTACCTTCCAGTTGGAAGTAACCAGTGGTCTGTTCACACCATAGCACGTGGGCTTGGTGGCTCTGTGAAAGTCTGGAACACAGCACATCAAAAAACTTCACAGCCCAGGAAGTTCAGAATAAGAATATTGAAAATACCAATGTTAAAAGTCCATACCACCTGCTGCTCAGCAGATCCAGTCAAAGGTAGCTTCGTTTAGTGAAGTTCCATCATTTAATTAAGCTAATGCAACAAAGAACTTACCAAGAAGAGTTTTACTAAGGATACGACACAATCTGAGCATTAAGGCGAATGGTCACCCCAGGTGAAAGGGTAGTCAAAAGCTAACAGGAACACCTAATAAATACTATCAACATTTTTCATTGTGGTGGTGGAGGATATAGGAACCAGAAATTTCCTACACTAGAATTGTTCATTTTAAGTGCCAAGTGGCACTTTTTTTTTTTTTTTGCATATGAAATTATTTTTTTTCAGTATTAGTGTTGTTGTAAGAACGCAATTTATTTTCATCCAATTTAATTCCTTCTCCTCTCCCCTGCAAAACACCTGCATCTCCATCCCTGGAGATATTTAAGGAGAGGTTCAACAAGGTTGCGGGTGACCTGATCTAGTTGAGAATGTCCCTGCTGACTGCAGGGGAGAGTTGGACTAGATGACCTTTGGAGGTCCCCTCCAACCCAGACCATTCTGATTCTATGAATGCCCAAAGGCCAACAATAGAAGCTGTGGTCATGTAAACCCAAAAGCCAGCACTCCCAAAAGCCAGCACTCCCATGCACATCTGCCCTGAACTCCTGGCATACTGCTGCCCATGCCTTCTGAAATATCTGCATGAAATAGAAGAGAGAAAAACCATTGGACCAGCACATACTGTCCAGGTTTCAACTGTGAGAAGCTCTGAGCACCATTAATACTGCAAACCTGGCGTCCACAGACATAGTATTGTCTTCCAGGACCTACTATTGTCCACAGACACTTGGAACATTTCCTGGAAGACCATCTCATACTTTAAAGGCCAATTATAAAGACAGGAAGCAATGATAGAAGTAAGAATCAATTTTTCACAATACAAGGAGGACTAAGGAGTCTGTGTGGAGTCCTGCTTTTCAAAAGAAGCACACAAACATGAAATAAGTGCGAAGTTTTGAGACAATGGACTACTAGTCAAGAGATGAAAAAATAAATGTAGTTTGCTAAGAATTGCAGAAGGATAATAGAAGATGAAATTAAAGGTAGAATGAGAGAAAAGAATAATCTCACCTATACAATGAGATCTAAATTAGTTACTGCAACTCAGGATTTTGAAACTGTTATAACTAATCCTCTTGGAGTATCAATTCCGTAATTCATTAAGAGCCCCAAAGAATGGAGAAGAAAATAGAAAACACTGTGCTACAATTCTGGAAATTCAGAGCACCTCCAGACAGCACATTGTGTTGGTGTTAAACGCCATGGCAAGACTAGAAGATGCACAGAAAAGTATCAAAGCAGATCAGAGGCTTGAAATACACCTATCTCTGTTAGCACAGAAGTGTAATTCAGTTTTACAGCAAAGAAACACCCACAGCCAGAAAGAACAGTCCAGCCCAGCCCAGCCCTGCATCATGTACACACACAAACTGTGAACAGGCTTCATCATCTTCTGTACAATAAAACTGGTTCCTTCTTTGAGTTAACAGTGCAACTATGGAATAGTACAATAGATATGTGTAAAATCAAAACTAGCATGAGAAACAAGAGTAAGGAAAGGTTATTCACCATTTTTCCTACCACAAGAACCAGAAACACAAACTGCAGCACCTTTTCACGTTGCACGTAATTGAACTGCAGACTCATAACCACAGGAAGTTGTGGATTCAGAAAGGATTAGACAAACTGTCAGAGAAGGGCTGAAATCACTGGTTCCTACGCAGCCTGCACAGCCGCGTCACTGACTGCAAGAAAGATCTTGCTCTACTTCACTGCTTCTTATCATCATTTCAAAAGGCTTTTGAGGTGAGACACGGGACTAGGTGTCCTACTGATCTGACACATTACAGCAATTTTTATGCTTGTCACAACTTAAGCTAGACTTGAGGCTGCTCTTCTTCCAGCAACAATGAAACTTCTCAGCCACCTCCAACAGCTATTACGCTGGTGGGTTTCTTTCCAATCTCACTGCTTAAGGCAGGTTCTCCAAAGTGTTAATTTTACACACTGAAGTGGATTTTGCCACGCCGTTTATCAGAAATCAAGTTTTTGCACTGAGGCAAGTCAGATTTCTCCCTTTCGTGCAGCAATAAAGAAACCTTTGAAATTCAAAATAACACTGGTTGTTTCAAAGACTCTTCCAGTCCAACCACGTTAATGACCATAACCCAGCTTTCTGAAACAAGCCCCTTAGAAGCATCAGTGCTGCAGTTCATCCACAGAGGTACCTCTGCCGGTCGACAGGTAGTTGCTAGAATGTTCTGTAATATTATCTTTCACTCACATTTGTATGTAAGAGTGATCAAGTCTGATGAAGTGTATTTTGATGTCACTGTGTAAGCACAAAATAAAAGGATTTGTATGAAAGACTTTTATTAAAGTATATCAAACTATGTAATACTGTAAGTTCTCAAGAACTTAAATATAGTTCCAAGTAAATTTCAGCCTCTGTTTTGATTTTCCACAGTGTAAATACAGAAGATTTAATATTAAATAGAAAGCTTAGCTTTACTATAAAAAGATAATTTCTGGATTTCTTACTGGTTAATCATAAGAATTATAATTTATGTCAAGTTGCTTTTAGACAACAACTGGACTCCAATAAGAAATAAAACCTGTATTTTCAATTACCTAGCTAAGTAATATTTTTGCCTTAAAAGCATACAAAGAGAAAGCAGATACAAAGAAAATAATACCTTAGTTTTCAATTTAATAAGAACATAGAGTTAAACTAAGAAACATTAACTGCAATTAAGAAAATGGGGTTTTCTCTTGTTACCTTGTCCTTCCAGCTGTTATTCTCCTGTCCTACTTTTGTACCAAGATTAGAAGTGGTAATCTTCCCTGACTTCTCCATTTCCAGTCATTATCTCTTACTTACATAAACTAAACTGGTTAGAAAAAACCCAAATGAAACAAACTGTTAGCCATACTCCATCTACAACTGCAGTGAGGCTAGAACAATCTGGAACTGGCTTATTATCACAATAAAGTCTGCATTCACATACTTAGCCAAGCCATTTCTCTTAATTTTCTGGTTTCCATTAAGAGGAATGACAAAATACATGCTTAAATTTATTAGAAACTAAGTTCAACAAGTAAGATTCAGCCGTGACAGCAATGGGAACTCAAAATCCAGTTCCTCCCCCCTCCTCCAAATCTACCAAGTAAGTTTAACAAATAAGCTATAAAATAATCACCTCAAAACCCAGACTTTTACTCTTGGTCACTGGACTAAAAAGCCCCACCGATAACTTCATTAAGTCTTGTTTTGCAAATAAAGGAGCAAAAACTTCCCTGAAAACAGGCAATGGTTTTCATATGGTCACATAGGTTTAAAAGGAGTTGATTAGTTCAGTTCAATTGGCCAATTAGTGCTATATATGTAACACTTCTGACTGATCCTGCACTTTCATTGTTTCTTAGAGCCATTAGTTTAACCCTCGTGGCAACACTTTAAAGAGCAATGAGTAGATTTAATTCTGGAAGGAAGGACCACTGCCTTCAATAATTTCTCTTTTAGGATGTGGATTAGGGGAGTTCTGCTGGCCCAACAGCAAGACAGCATCCCATGTTTACCCCCTGCCTACCTGCTAGGCATTTCCTACCTTAACATTTAAGAATTTTCTCATACAGGGCTTGTAATTTATATTAAAACACCACTCGAACAGTTAAGTACTAAATACATGAATGGAGGCACATCTGGAACTTTAGGAAAAAAATATTTATATGTATATATAGAGAAAGCCTGTGTACATATAGAATACATACACCTGTCAGGCTTCAACAGCATTTTTCAGTACTACTTGGAAACACCATGGCTTTTTCAGCACCACAGCCTCATTCTCAGACCAAAGTTGATAAGCACTCAGGCCGGCTGTGGCCTCCTTTCAAGAGGAGATGCTTTGACGAAAGGAAGGTACCTATAAAAAACTCCCTCTAGACTCAGACAAGGCTTTACAGAGTCATGGAGTTTCACAGTCCTTCAATTTAAAACACTTTTTATGTTCTATGATTATGATACAGGTAACTTTCTTTTTTTTTAAACCAGAGGCCACATTTCCCCATGCACAGAGCAGAGAGCATGCTTAAGCTGCAAACAAGCACATTACTGCAATTCCTGAGGAGCTAGATATTCCTAAATGTACTTACTTCAGTCAAGCTACCAAAAAAACCCCAAAAAACTAGCAAAAAAGAAAAGAGAAAAAAAAAAACAAGTAAGAAAGAAAATCTTACTTTCATACACATTTTTACAGGTCAAGAGACTAAGAAAGAGGCAAAAAATGCCAAGGCATCACTTCCTCCAGTATGGAGAAGGAAGACACCCACAGAATTTAGAAAGTCATTTGTAATAAATGTGCACCCAGCATCAGAGGGGAAGTGCCTCCACTTCCTGACTTGATCAGTTTCTTCTGGAAACAATGACAAATCTGAAGGTGCTATTTATGGCTTTCTCTCCCCCATCCCCAGAAGGAATAGAGAGTACAGCCTTGAAATCAAGATGGAGTTAGTCTTCTCAAGTCCACTTGATACCTACTTCAGTATCTCTGCCCCAGTCCCTTACACCCTTGAAAAAGATTAAGTGACAAACAGCAAAACCTTACAGGGCTCCCCCCAATACTTCCAACCAATGACCCAATTCTGCAAGAGCAAGCATCTCTTGAGATATACTAAGAGTCCTTGACTCCAATCAGCCAAAATGGGAGAGGAGGTCACTCAGCCCTACATAGTTTACTCTTAGGGAAAAAATACATCCAACTCTTCTCTCTCTCATCAGTACTCCCAGAGAATCTCAAAGACAGTTCAATAGCTTCAGTATTTTTAGATAACATCAAATTCCACTAGTCTCTTTCCCAACTCATCTGTTTGAAGAAAGATCATTTCTGTAGTGAACAGGAGTGTCCTCAAGTGTAATCACAAATAAACCAGTGTAAATGAAGTGCCACAGCAATATAAACAACAACCTTGAAAAGCAGCAAGTTACTGCTCAGGGTGACTCTAGGGACAATAATCACATTTTAGATGTCCACATAATCTGAACAAATTGTTAAGATTACTTCTGTAACTAGCAACTCACCTGAACTGTAGGCAAGTCCACCTGCCAAACTCGAGTGGGTGAAAAAAGCCAAATCAAAACATGCATGGCTCTCACCTACTTTAAGTGAAGGGAAAACTCCCATTTGAGCACTGTTTATATGAAATAATCTTTGCAGCAAAAAGCTGCTCTCATTTTAAAAAAAGACAGCTTGGAAGAGAAGAAATCCTAGCATTAGTGTCAGACATCTACAGAACAGATGCAATTCTACTACAAGACTTGATGAGGTCCTCTTATCTCAAGTTTTAACATTACTGTTTACCTAGTTTTCTTAGAAAACAAGCTTCATTTGATCAATTTGACATGCCCACATGTACGGTTTTCTGCCCATCCTCACATGGCTCTTCATCAAGCCTAGTCAACAAAATGTCATGGAGAAGTAGGGGTCTTAATGCTAGTAAGATCCTACAAGTGTTGTACTAAAATGCTTATTTTCACAAGGAAAAGAAATCTAAACATCACTGTCTCCACTAAAAGAAAGATTAGTGATGATATTGCAGAGAATCCTTAGAAGGTAGGGCAGGAAAAAAAAGAGGAAGGGGGAGAGAGAGGAAGAAAGACACCTTGGGACCAAGGCTTCCTCAGTCCTGTGGCTCTCAGGCCTTGTTTCTTTGCGCAGTTCCCAGAGAAACGCTCCTCAGTGCTGCCTGCGGGTGATAACCCAATACCACTAAAACATACAAAGCAGAAAGCTGCCCCTAAGACTTACAGCTTTCCATCTTCAGAGTGTTTTAAAAACGTTCATCTAGGACTCTGTAACTACCATGCAGTTTTGCATTAGTTAAAATACACTAATTGCCCAGAGACATGGAGAGTTACCTGGAGAGTCCCAACTAATATGCAGAATATCTTGTTCCAGCCTAAGCTCACACTCTACTTTCTCATAGGGGAACATTTAAAATATTCAAACAAGCGATTCCCCTAAGAGATGCCCCAGTACAGAACACAGAGTAGAATTCCTGTTGCAGTACTTCAATTCTACAGACTAGCCTTTGCTAAGAACACTTAAAAAACACAATCTCACTCATAAAAGAGAAGCATAATAACAGCAACAACAACAAAAATAATAATAATTCTGCAATGATCACCACCAATCCACAAAGGTTGTCAGTGAAGTCGAGGAAAAGCAAGGAAAAATCAACATGGATACAGAGTGAATAGAAAAAGTGTATCTGTCTTATGTACACCAAGTCTTATTTTTAAAAGAAAATATATTCTGTACTCTTAGAACTAGAATAATTTTAAAATCAAATGAGCAATAAGTAATATCTTGATGCTTCTTTCACAGACTTTATAAAGAAAACTAAGCAGTGGAAAGGATTATGAATTAAAGTTAGAAAAAAAACATAATTAAAAATACCATTACACTGATGACATGGTTGTTAAAATAAGAAGGTATTACTATATAATTAACATAAAAATTTACTCCCATTTTCAACTTCTGCTAAACTTAAGAGAATGCAAACTGCTAAATCTCCCTTTCATGGTCTTGCATACTAACACAACACTCGTCTTCAGGACAATTTTAGCAAGCATTTGAGTAAAATCAAAACAAAACAAAAAAATCAACTCCTACCCCTTTATCTGACTTTTCAAATAAGACTGTAATCTTGAGAGAGGGGAAAAAACCCAACTAAATGCTTTAAACAACACCCACTTCAAGTTTAAACCTATGACCTAAACACTGATAGCCATTTCCCAAAAGCAGAAGGAAATGGGCACAAAGTCAAGTCCACTACCAGCAGCAACACTGATGCTCAAAAGCTACCAAAACAAAATCTGCTAATCATCAAGCAAGATGAGTCAGATGGCCAGCACAAAAGACATTCTGGTTCCAGAAAACAGTTGTAACTTACACAGACTACACAGTTCTAAGTCAATGATCAATCTACGAGACACAGAAATGCACACTTAAAAGGCCAGGAAACCAAATCCAAAGATTATTCTGTAATGCTGAAATCACCAGATTAATACAGGAACAACGGATGTAATGCAAGCCCTCTGTTTTTAGGTATCATAAACTCCCTCTCCAAAATGCCCCTTACTAAACACCTCCAAGGTTTCAATTTCTCATGCACTTAAAGGACACTTCAGTGAATTTAGCATGAGTCATTTCACTGTCAACCTGTTCACATAATTAAGTTGCCATGTGTCTAAAGTGCATCACTCGTAGGACAATTACTTAAGTCAAGCGAAAGGAAAGTGACTGTATTGACGTCTGCATCACCGCGTGATGATCATGACATGGCCAAACTTCACAAGGGAAAGCACAGTAACGATCTTAAAGTGTTTACCAACAACAGAGTAGATTCCAAAAGTAAGCATGACAGAAAGGCTAAGGTCTAGACCTGTCACTGGTCCGCCACAAAACAACAGTATAAAACTCCCTGTAACACATTACCAAAACATACCATGACAGAAGTTTTTTTTCAATACTCTTTCGTATCTTCCCCACTAGGACTGTGAAATGGTTCCCAGAACATAAAGATTACACCATGCAAACTGTATCAGTCACCAACATGTCATCTTACACTTAACCCATCTTTCTCCTCCGTACAGCAACTGCTTAGATTTGCCAGATTTAAGAATCAGATCATTCAATAGCAGGAAATTAATAGCAGAGGGGAGAGGAACTGCAAAAGAAAAGCCCATATGGATCAATAATTACCAAGATCTGCCACTGCTTCCCAGCTATCTGTCTTGCACGGCTGTCTCTTGTGGCGAACGCACATGCCAGTTTTAATAGGATACTTAAGCCTTCCCATGTAACTGCCCAGCAGAGCCACACACCAAACATGAGCAAAGTCATTCTCCCCACAATTCCATGCTAACTCTTATGTATGAGTCATAAAAAAGTAGAGTGAGATCTATCAACTCTGTTTTGCTGTCTGTCTTGTCTAGAAGCCTCTTCTCGCTTCTTCCACTAATATAGGTTTTAAGGAGACCTAGGTTTCATTCTCACCCTTCTATCACAGCAATAATTCACCAACCAGACATAGCTGAATTGGAGGCAGGATGCCCGCTAAGTCTTGATCTTTTAGAGAAATACGCTTTTTAAATTATTTTTGAATTGTAAAACTCACATCAGTTCCTATTACATAGGAAACATATTTTCTGTTGAGTAATGTATTTTCATCTTGACATTGATTTACTTTGCCAAAAAAAAAAAAAGGCTATTTTGGAACTGCCATTGCAGACCTTAGCCTGATCAGGAACCCATCCTGCCGGATGCTGTGGACTCTGCCAAGTAACAGCCCCTGCTCTAATAAAGATAATGCTATTTCCCATTAACAACTTTTACTATTACAAACCAGATGTTTCTGAGTTCACACTCAGTAAGTTGGAAAACAAAGGTAATTCTGAAGTTACAAGATGGGTTATAATTTTCTCCAGCATGACTTTTGCATGGTGCATTCTTGCACAGTGTTCCCTACGGTAACCTCCTGGGCTACTGACAGCAGCCAAGCTCCCATGAAGAAAGGAACAGTAAAGAAAGAGTAAGGAAGGCCTTTCCTTTTGGTGTAAAACCTCTCCCACCGGAATTGTCCTGTCAGAGCAGGTAAAACTGTCAGACATAAAGGTTACCATGTAAAAACATTTTATAATTTCAACAAGTTTCTCCCAAGTAAATGTAATTGTTCTGCTAAAGCACACATCTGACTGTGAAACAGGCAGCAATGGCCTATTTCTAAACAAATAAGAGCCTTGTGGAACTGCAATAGCAAACATAGTTTAAAATTCACAATTAACTGCCTGTGTTGTTTTTAATGTCCTTTCATTATTTCCACTGTGGAAGGGGGGGAAGGGGAGGGACCCTAGTAACAAGTTTGCGAAAGCCACAGACGGAAAACTTGCACAGTCTTTCCTATGCGGGCATGACGCCCTCCCGTTCTCATCGGGGGCTGCCCGGGCAGGAGCCCTCCTCGCAGCCGCTACCCCAATACCGATTCCTTCCCATCCCGAAGTTGGCGTCCCGGGGCACCCCCGGCACCTCAGCGGCCTCCCCGGCAGTATCACCAGCGGCGGATTTACGACTTCAGGTGCAGAAGCGGCGGGCAGCGCAGACCGACTCCCCGAGAGACAAAGACTCTCGCTCGCCGAAGCGCCGCCGGGCGCGGAGACGCCGGAGGTGCGGAGCGACGGCGGCAGGCGCGGCGCGCACACAATGCCCGGCCCCGCGGCAGCGCAGGCCCCGCAGCGCGGACGGNGGCGCGGCCGCGGAGGCGGTGCCCGCCCCTCTACCCCCCCGCTTCACACCCACCCACCCAGAACGGGAGACGAAGAGCCGCCCGCTGACGGGCCACTTGACGGGGAGCGACGCCAGTCGCTGCCCCGGGCGGGACGCGCACCGCGCCAAGCGGAGCACGGCCGCGCCCGCGGGGGTGCGGAGCGGGGTTTAAAGGTCCCCTTCCACCGCCATTTTGAGGGGGAGGGGGGCGAGCGAGAGGCGCTCGGTGGGCTCGCTTCCCCCCGCGGGCGTGGGCACGGACGGGCCGCGGCGGGGCAGAGGCACGGCGCGCACAAAGTTCCCGCGGGGGCCGGGCCGGACCAGGCGGCGAGGGCCGGGCGCGTCCCCCGGGAGCGCGGGGCCGGCCAGGAGGGCAACTTCGGCNTGGCGCGGGCGCGCCGAGTCCAATGCCGCGCCGCCGGCCTCACCCCTCACCGGGCCGTTCGGTCGCCCGGCCCCGCGGGGACAGCCGCCAGCCCCGCCCCCGCCGCTCTGCCCCGGGCTCCTGCCCCCGGACACCTGCTCCCGCCGTGCCGGGGGCAGCGCGAGCTCGGCCGCCGGTAACGGGACGCGCCGTAGCCGCCACTCTGCCGGGCCGAGGCGAGACGAGGCGGGCGTTCCCGCTCCGCCTGGGCGCCTTCGCTCCACCGCCATGGACAGGGGCACAGCGCTGTGGGCAGGCGGCCAGTGCTTCCCGTGGGATGCGCGGCCCCATCTCCACTCCCCCCCGTGCCTCGGCGGGGATTAAACCCCTTTCGCCCTCGGAGATAAGTCGGCCCCGTCGGTCAGGGCGTGGGGCCCGGTGGTGGCCCCCGCGCGTGGTCGCGACCGCGACCCTTCGAGCGGGGCCGCGCA